>JAQFVV010006381.1:1908753-2436253 GCA_028023455.1 Epiperipatus broadwayi
TAATAAACGAAAAGTTATTGCTATGCACACAACATGGTTCACTTTCTTTGATGCATTTCATGACTGGCTGCTTACTCTACAGTTTTCTCTGGCCTCATTTTTTTCAAAACTCTTTGGACCTGTTTGGCTGCTGATTGTGAACACATTTTTGCACTAGAGTGCTGCACTGTCACTTAATCTTCTTTCAGCTACATGCACTTCTGTCTCTCTGCAGCTGTGCACTTGGTAATTTACTGGAAGTAGAACAATGCACTTTGTTTCTCAAACTATTTATAGTCCCCTCAGTTGGCCTCCGGCAATCTAAGGTTCATCCTTGATGTTATCAGTCTTGAATTCCTCTCTGTATTTTTAATTATGCATACAATTAATTCGTATTGTATCAAGAAATATTTGTAATTAGCAAATATTTCTTGGCATTTATTGAACACAATGTTCTTATCACAAATAAGTGAATTTAATCATTAATTAAATTTAACACTTATCAGTTAGTAATTTAATGAAGAATAAGTATTTTTCTCTATATATTTTTTACTTTTTCTGGAGTACAAAACTTATACTTGGATGTCAATGTAAATCTTTTTACAAAACACTACGCTTCCATATTTCATTCTCACACATAGGTAGATCAATTAGAATCTTTTTTCAAATGTAGTTTAATACTTCAATAGTCTAGCTGTAGTAATCTTTTCCTGTGACATGACCAACTTAAATCCATATCAGCCTCTTAATTCTTGTAATGATCTATGATATCTGTTTGTTCTCATACCCATATATTTCATTTTCACTTTCTCCTTGATAATCCCAATATAAATATTTCCATACTTCACTTTCTAATCTGATGTTTCTGTAGAATTCTGCTATTAAGTGTTTATATCTTAACCTTTTTAAGTACATAGGTATATTTCCTTTTAATATTCAGTTTTTTTTTTTATCAAAAGCACTTCGTTAATATTTAATTCTATGATTAATTTTATCCATTAACTATGAAACATTATTTATTTATATAGCATTTATATTTAGCCATATTTTCTTGTAACTTTTCCTAAAACTCTGAAGCATAAAGCCAATAAACATCACATGATAGTGGTGGCTATGGTTATTAAAAAACCAAAGACACTAAAATGTATAGGTACTGAATTGAGTTCAGACCTATATGACTATATAAGCTAATGAACTTAGATTGAAAATATTATAGTGTTTTAATTTAAGACTCAGTTTTGTAGTTAAGTAGAGATAAAAGATGGTTGCTGGAGGGTTGCATTAGATCCTAAGATCTTGGTGCAGTTCTCTCAGATTTAAGGCTCCTCACTGATGAAGGCCACAAGTCAGAAACTAGTCTGGGGATAGTGGGTGAGGAGACACTAGATAGGGATTTTATGCATAAGCCTTCTGGAATCCATTGATTACTCTGGCTTGCACTGAGTGGCAATATGTATAGAGAGTTTTGCCTTTTTTAATCTCTATTTAGTTTCATTCTCATAGTTTTCTGCTGTAATTTGCAAAATATTTTCTTAAAAGTGTCATAAATGAATTTATTTTCTATCAATATATTATCACAGAAGAATAGCATGACTTTATATTACTAAAACTAATGCAGAAGAAATTAAGAGGAATAATATTTTTAATCTGGCAATATTGAGCTAAATTATGCATTCTACTTTCAAGTATAATTGGATGAAATTTTGAAACCTTCTTCAAGATGTTTACTATAGCAATAGCTTTTTTAATTAAAAAATATCTTCAAGCAATTATTGTTACTATTCCCTTATTTTTTTAGAATCTTAAATCTTATTTGTATTACAATATATGAATCTCATTCTCTTACTGAATTTCTAAAAACTATCGGGTTTTTTTTTTGCTGGCTTATAAATACTGATTGACATTACCAACTGCTAATTTTAGCAATATTGAAATTCAAGGAGATAAAGCTGACTGGTTTATGCTCTTTCTAAGAGGTTTATATATATAAATACAATTCAAAAAGAAAGATATATTAATGATATAACAGTATCATTATAGTTTGTTATTCAATTTTTAAATATTGAGAGTTTAGAATAAATTATATTATGGGGACAAACTATCACTGATGATGATCAAAAATAGTTGCATGATCATAATAATGTGTGCTACAACCCAATTTTAGTAAGAGCTTTTGTACATGAATTGTAATTTATGTGTTAAGTTGTAATTCATCAATTAAAAAAATATTTGAATAAAGATTTCTATCATATTTGTCTATCTGAAATTATTTGATCGAATTTTTCCAAAAATTTTTAAAAATGTAATTTTTTAATACAATTTAATATTTTCACCACATTTAATGCAGATTTTATTTTAATTTATTAAATTTTCAATATTCACCACATTGTCTTATTAAAATGTAATATAATAATTTTTTCAATAACATTTCAAATATTACGTTGACTTAAAATCTACACACCTTCAATTCTTACAATAGTGCAGGCACAATGTCGATCCTTTGTAGAGTAAGAACAGGTCACATTAGCCAAGTGTGAATTACAAGAAATTAGCATAACACACTACAGGTCATTACAGCCTCATAAATGCTATATTTAGCTGTATGGGGCTAGTAACAGCGCCAACGAATGCCATGTACCGGCCATGATACTAGTACTTAAAAACATATATTACAAGCAATTTTTTTATGATTAATTTTTTCTATATTTATTTTCTAAAAATTTACTTTATAGGTTCATATTCTTCTATCATGCATTTTTTTCATGATCAATTTTTAATTAATGAATAAATCAATCATTCCCCCTTTTTTATTAAGTCAGACATTATTATATTTCATTTAATCTCAGATGAAAATTAATAAAGTTCATATATAATATTATAGTTATATTTGAGCATCATTAAATTTAAATGTAAGGAAATAATTTCTAACCAAATAAAAAATGATTAATAAATCATTGCTATATTTATTGAAAAATGATATTTGAATCCAGTGCATGATAAAAAATAAATATGCCCTTAGAAAACAAATTTATGTAATATACATCAACAATTATAAGACAATAGTGGATAGTTTGGAGAACTGTATAGAGCTTGGACTATCTGAAGAAACCTGAATGATTAAAATTCATCTTAGAAGCTCTCAGCATGTTTTTTTTTTTTAATGTCTGCAGCCTATGGTTGAAATAAAAATGGGTGTATTAATTATAAGTTCCAGAAATATATTTATATATATATGAGCTACTATATATAGTTTTTATACTTTATTTTTTTAGCTAATTTTGATAGTCCAGTTTTAGTCATCAATGGATCTCTGATAGCAGAAATTGGAGGAGAAACTCGTCTTGATACCACATTTCTTACTGCATATGATCCTGATACATCTTTTGAAAATCTTTTTTTAAAAGTTATGAGCACTCCATCTAATGGTTATTTAGTTAAAGCAGATTACAAAAAAGATATAAAACTAGGTTTGCATGATACCTTTTCATCATCTGATTTAGTTCGAGGATTGATTCGTTTTGTTCATGATAGATATGCTGAATTACAAGGTATTACTTGTATTTTAATCTTATTTTGTATGTTATTTATTTTATTAATTTAATTCTTATAAATAATTAAAAACTTTTGAAAATAAGCTCCTCCCTCTCTTTTTTTTTTTTACCAACTTTATTTTAGGTGTTTTTAGTTTGATTGTTTCTGACAGACAATTTGAAAGCCCAGAAATTGATATTCCTATCTCAGTTATATCTCATAGTATTCCATTTTTGGTAAAGAATCAGCAATTGATTGTTTCAGAAGGAGGAGAAGGTATCATTTCTTCAGAAACAGTTCTTGATATTAGAGATCAAGATAATGAGGGGGCTGTTGTTATAACAACTCTAGAAGGTACATAGTAATTATATTATTTATTAGTATATAATAATTTTAGAATATTTGTTTTTTGTTTTTTTTTCGTATTATTATATAATAGTAAAATAGCCTATTTAATTATATAAAATTTGTTTTAAACCTCATATTTTATTAGGCAATTATATTTTACTATCACCTTTAACACCTGTACAAAATTTTCTTTATTTAATTAAATACTTAATTGCCTGTAAAATCAAATGGAGTTATAAGTATTTGTTAGAAAAAAGAACTGCAATTAATACATGATATTCAAATATTATTAGAGCAAAGTAATGAAGTGTAACAGTTTTGTAATATTTACATATTATTGTTTGAATAAATCTTGATCACTATTATAGTTTAATAGCACACAGCATCTCCATAATATTTGAGCACTATTGTGGTAACGTTCTATGGTGCAACAACTCTGTGATGTTGAAGAATATTTTTGTGATACAAACATAGGGCATTTAATAATGATTATATCATAAATTTATTACACTTAACTATTTTTTTTTTCATGTGTCAAAGCGTTGACCGGGAAGCAAACCGGGCCAGCTGCTTGGAAGGCAGCTATGCTAACCACAAGGCCACCAACGTTTGACTATTAATTATAAATAATCTCCATTTTGTTTTGATAAGTATGATAAATAATGATTATAGCAAATCAATTCATAAAACAAATAATAATTTACATACTTTTGATACCAGTTTGAATTTCTTTGCCTTTATTAATAAAATAATATTATTAATATGTTTTTTTTTTATCTATCATTCACTGTTATAATTTTAAAAAAAAAGATAATCATGAACAAATAATTTAATATATACTTGAACTTATTTTCATTAATTATTTTTTAGTAATTCAAATGTAAAAATTTAAATTTTAAATGGAAATTATTGTTTGTGCCACATCTACCAAAAGAAAAAAAAGAATGGAAATTTTTTATATTTACAAGTATAAAAAATTGATTAAATATAATCTTTATTTATCAAACTTGCCATGCTTTTTGGTAACTATGTGTAATTGCTGATAAGTATACATACTTTCCAATTTATCATGTTTACAATATTATATATATATATATATATATTTGTGGCTTAACTCTTTGTAAACCATTGTTAGACTTTTTGGAGTTTGTTAATGTAATATGGAAACAAGAAATTAAAAATCTATTTATAATTTTAACTTACTTTTTATTTATATTGGTTTTCTTTTCACTTCATTCTACTTTGAAAATAATTATATAGATTATTAAGTTAAAAAAACTGAAACTAAAAGTATATATATTATGTAAGTTAGTTAGAGTTTTGAAGCATTCCTTTAGAGAATCCATTGTGAAATAAAATAGATATTAGTACTATAGAATGGCTTATTTCTGAAATGTAAACTACAATAAGCAAGCTATGAATGTCATAGTTTACAGTTTAAAAATTGGATATTATATAACTTTCAATATGTTATTTCATAATGAGCATTTTAGAGAGTGGATTGGTGGTTTAAATTATATACGATAAATTATTTTTTCTAAAACAATTATTAAAAATTAGATGTGGCATTTTTCAAAAAAATCATTCATTATAAGTGATTTTCACAGAGGTAAAGCTCCATACAGTAGCACCATTTAGTGCAAGCCAGTGCATCCATTGATTAGTCTAATTTGCTCTGAGTGGCGCTACTGTATGGAGAATTTTGCTTCTGTGAAAATAGCTTGTGCAAGCATAAAGAATGGTGGTCATGTGATGTTTAGTAGTTTATAAGTGATTTTCTAATGATCTATATGTAATCATGTCATTACTTCTTCATGCAGAAAGTATCAAAAACATCAAATAATGTAAATGTATTTTTAATGCAGAGTATCCTTTTCAACGACAAATATATACTCAAAATTTAAAAAATTGTGAATCTCTACATTTAATTGTATTTTTGAAAAGATTTTCTGCACCAAAAATGTGTGTAGGTTATATTTAATATTCTTGATATTTTCTCCATGTAAGAAGCATGATATTATATTTTAGTGATGGTCTTGTCATAGTTTATAATGATTTTATTAATGCTAAATATTATTTGCTGCTGTTTTAATCTTGTTTTATTCCACCTTTCTAATGAGCTCCAATGAGCAAGTGAAAACAAATTACTATTCATTGAATATTGTATTTCTTTGGTACTTGGTCATAAGGACAGTTGACAAAATAAATAAATACATGTAATTTATCAGCCAAAATTATTTGAATACAGTATATTATAACTTGAATCTTTAATAAACAAAGCTGTTTTTTATTAATTATCGTGTATTTGCCAACTTAATATTATGTATTATACCAAAGGATCATGTGACATCTTATCTTCATCTTGCATTTAAAATTTGATTTAATAGCAATAATATTAATCAAGTGTATAATTTGGATGATCATATGATATTTCCGCTCCAAATGTAACAAGTTGGACTTTGATTCAGAAAGATTTAGTTCTTGAGTTTGCCATTCTATTATTGTATAAGTTTTACAGCATTAACTTTTATAATCCACCCAACATCATTATATTTGTGGCTACAGATGTAGTCAATTAACAACAGATGTTAGTGTCAAATAGATCTAGTCTAGTTTCTAAATATTTGTAAACCAGTACTTCTCACGGATAAAGTCAACAACTCATGATATGATATGATATATATAATGGATTCTACTTAATCAAAATAAGCAACCTATGTGCTCAGAGATTTTGTTAGACAAATTAAATATTTCCACTCTCTGTGAATAAAACATCTACCTACAATTATCTTTTTTAATCAACACTCACCACACCATTCTTCTATTTTATTTTTAAAAAAGCTGTTTTGTTAATATGCATAGTCTATTTTCATATTACCATTTTTGTTATAAAGACCTAAATGCACACACACAAACTAGAAAATTTTTACCTCTTTTATTCTCTTCATCTTCATAGTTTGTCAATTTTTTATACATTTTTTGCTGAACTCCTTTAGACACATTACACCCCCAAAATAAATAATTATTACTCTCTCCTATCTCTGCATAGATCATAATTACTATACAAATTTCTTATCTTATTTTAGCCTCCTTTCTTTATTACCCAATGCAATTGCTCTTGATCCAAAAAAATTAAGCCCATTTAGGGATATTATGCTTCTTTTTATTTTTATAAAAGCTAAACTATTTTTTTAGTCATATTTATTTTTCATAATCCATCATTTTTTCCCTCAATAATCATAATTATGCACTAATAATACATATTCTCTATATACATAAAAAATGTCTGTCTATTAATTTTGCTTAATACATATCTTTCTAGAAACTGTGTTGATAACGATTTCACATAAACTAATTAAATATTATTTTTAAAAATTTACTTTCATTCAACATTTTTGCCCCCTAACATTTTTAATTGGATTTTAATTTCTTTCATTAAAAGAAGACCATTTCATTTCCTTCTTCTTTCATGAATAATCTCATTTACTGTCGCAATTCATCATCTTATCTATATACTTCTTTTTGAGTGTCTAAAAATTTATCTTTCTAAAAATATTTTCAAATATTAAAGTAGATACTATTATCCCTTTCTAAATGATTCTACATATTTTGTACTTATTATATTAAAAATATGTCAGATTTTTAATCAATCCCTTCTTACTGCTATAATTTCAAATGTTCCATATATAATTCCTTTTCCCATTTAGTAGACTGCCTAAATATTTATACTTACTCACTTTTTAAAGATAAATATATCCTCTACTTTTATTCTTTAATTTTATCCTTTTTATTAATTAATAATATCTTATATTTTTTTCTGACTGATTTAAATTTTTTTTTTTTTTTATCTCAGCACATGTTTCAAATAAGATTTTCCAAGAATCACCATATTATTTATTCTTCTAATTCTCACTATGGAAATCCAACATTCCTAAATCAGACTTTCTATTTCAACTTTCAAATCTTTTAAAAACAAACAAATAATATGAAATCATTTTCCAACCCAATTTCACATTTAATATCCGCAAATTATATATCTCTCAATTATCTCACTTACTATTTATTCTTAAATCTATTATATTTTAAAGATTTCTTCACAACTTACTGTCATAAGCCTTTTACAATTCAGTAAATAATAGTTTATTTTCCCTGTAAGACATAGTAATCAATGGAGTAATAATCTGTCTCCCTAAACAAATTACATACAAATTTTAACTTTCTTTCTCTCTCTCTCTCTATATATATATATATATATATAAGAAAACATTATCCTTTAACATTAAATTTGAACATATATGTATTTTATAAGTTATTAAATTATGGAAGTTTTGCCATTAATGTGTAGCTATTTAACAAGCCAAAATCTTTTTACAATCTACTTAATTTTGAATCCATTATTATCCATCTTTTAATGAATTAAACTTTAATGAATCTCATTCCTTACCAGTTTATAATTATTTAAGATTTTATTACAAATTTGTTGAGTATTTTTTTTACCACATGTTTCCATATACTTTATTCTCTTCATATATCTCCAAAATTTTTCATCTCTCCTCATATAATTTTTCAGTTAACTTTTAAGTTTCACCCTACTTTTATCTTTATTCTTTTCTGTTTTTTTTTTGTTTTTACACAATTTATTCCATATAGTCTTTATGTTCTCTTCCATTTCTTTCTTAACAGTCTCTTTATCCTTCTTATATGCTCTTTTTTTTTTCACTATTATATAAAAGTATACTTCCTCCATCTTTTCAAATTAGTTTTATTACTCCTTTAATGTGTTACTTGTACTACTTGGTATCTATATGTAGACAGCTTATAAACGAATGATATAAAGTAGATTACTGTTGCAATGAAAAATGAATTGAATGTTGCAATATTTCTATCATGTCTGTCATTTTTTCTTCATTATATGTAATCTTTTTTTATTTTATTTATATAACAAAATTGTTTATCTTTTACTAATTTAAAATTTAACTTATTAATCATTATTTAATTATTATTGTTATTAAATTTATTTATTAATTGTAAATGTGTTTAGGTCCTAATCATGGGAAACTTATTAGATATCCAAGCAAAGAAACTGTAACAAATTTTCGAATTAAAGATTTGAGATTGGGTAAACTTCGATATCAACATGACAATTCTGAAACTCAGCATGATTTGATAGTATTTCAAGCATCTGATAAACATAATGTTCTGAACTTTATTTTGGAAATTCAAATCATTCCAAAGGTATTTTACATCAGTATAATCATATTTTAATACATTTTGAAAATAAAATTATATAACTTTAAGGATGTCTGAAAGATTGAACATCTTCAATATATTTTATCTGGAAGATTAAATAAAAATTTCTGGACTACCTTTGAGTTTATATTTAGTTCATTTCTTATGTTATTATTATAAATGTTTATACATGTTCTCTATATAAATATCAAGTTATAGTAAACTGATATTGTTAAGATTATATATATATGAAAATTGTAAATAACACTCTTTTTACATATATATTGTTTATTATTTGGGAAGTCATTTACTAATCTAGTAATTGTAAGTAACAAATTGAACTTTAATCCAGAAAACCTTTGTCTTTTAAATCCATTACCATTATTAACCACTATGCTAAATGTCCCAGGACATTATATATATATATATATATATATATATATATATATAAAACCTTACAAGCATAAAGCTAAACTAGTCAATATAAAATCAAAACTATCCAAAATCCAAAATTAAACCAGACCAGCATAAAAATAATATTAAAACACAACCTAAGGTTTCACTGCTCCAAGCAGACTTCTCAAGTGTAAAGAACTACCAAAAACTACACAATATATACAATATTAAAAACTACCCACAAATCCATTCACTTCCCATCCACCCTTAATATTAAAAGAACTCTTAAATAAGTTAATTGCTTCAGAATAATGAATTTTCAATAATAAAGACTCTTTAATTCTTCTTTTGATTTCATTTCTCTCAAAGAAGACAACCTTAGCTTCATCAAAATCAATAGTGTGGCCTGTATCTTTTTCATGGACATACAAAGCAGAACTAAGATATCTATTTTTAACTCTACTTTTATGAACCTTTATTCTTTCATTTAAACTCAATACTTTCCCATTTTAAAATTATTAATCTTATCAAAAGCCTGAAAAGAAGAAGAAACTGTGTACTGACCAAAATCAACAAATTGTTTTAAAAAATTATTCAAGAATCTAGAAATACCCTCTACAACCCTACCTATAAAATCCAAAATAAATCTTAAAGGAAAACCATCTTTATGAGTTTTAATATTCACAAACGCCTTAGCTGATGTAAAATCATTAGGATAGCATTTTAAATGAAAGAATAAAGGTTCATAAAAGTAGAGTTAAAAATAGATATCTTAGTTCTACTTTGTATGTCCATGAAAAAGATACAGGCCACACTATTGATTTTGATGAAGCTAAGATTGTCTTCTTTGAGAGAAATGAAATCAAAAGAAGAATTAAAGAGTCTTTATTATTGAAAATTCATTATTCTGAAGCAATTAACTTATTTAAGAGTTCTTTTAATATTAAGGGTGGATGGGAAGTAAATGGATTTGTGGGTAGTTTTTAATATTGTATATATTGTGTAGTTTTTGGTAGTTCTTTACACTTGAGAATTCTGCTTGGAGCAGTGAAACCTTAGGTTGTGTTTTAATATTATTTTTATGCTGGTCTGGTTTAATTTTGGATTTGGGGTAGTTTTGATTATATATATATATATATTAAGAGCCAATGAATTTACGAGTCTCACACTATGTTATTCAATAGCCTTAAGCAGATGAAATTAGAACTATTTCAATCTGTGCTTCCTGAGTTCTTATTAGGATAGCTTTTATAGACAATAACATTTGTGAGTTCAACATTAAACTGACAGAAATGTTTTTATAACCTGATTTAAATTAGTGTTAAACAATATTTGTGATAAATTACAAATTCACCATAATATTAAAGTACTTGATCTTATGAATATTGCTTAAAGTCGATTTAAATCTGACTGTAAAAAAAATTATGTTGAATCTAAATATATCATTGTCTATACAAGCCATCTTAATAAGTACTCAAGAAGCAGACAAAAGTTATAGTACAAAATGTTTAATTAAATTTAATGTAGAAAGTGCTAAGAGATTTCATGAGTTCCTAAACTAATTATATATTAATTGCTGTTGTTCAAAAACAGGTTATATTTACTCCTGCTAAATTTCCCTATTCTCATTATATTACCACACTGAAAATATAAATTGTATTTTAAAATCCTTATTATTATATTAATAATGATGAATAGAGTTTGTGATGAAATTAAAATGTCATCTGAATAGCTAATATGCAAAGATAATTATCAATTCCAAAATAGAATGAATAGATGGATGAATAAAAATGAGAACACACCAAGTAATTAAAATAATGCAGCTTTGACAACAATAAAAAGAATTAAACTATAACAGCAAAGTAAATAATTAACTAAATAAATACCTGATGCAGAGAATTCTTAAATTTTCATTTAAGTGAGCCTCTAATATTTATTACATTTTATTAATGTGAAATTTTCTATCTTTTCAAAAGAAAAATTAAAAAATTAAATAAATAGGTTGAAATTTATTTTATGTTATTTAATGAAAATTTTTTATGAGAATCCATGAGTTCATGCATACTTGAAAGACAGTATATTATCAGCTTTAAGACAATGACATATTTAAACCATGCATTCCAATTATTCATCATCCATACTGATTTTGTCTGTCATATATTGGTTTGTAAAAATATTTCATTCTGAATTTAAAATATTCCTTAAAATATTTACATTGGTATGCCATCGAAAATAAATGTTTTCTTTTTTTTCCAATGTCATAGCATTAGCCGGGAGGTGAATCTGCAACAACCATCTGCAAACAACTGCTTGCATACAAGGTGGCTGTGCTGACCTCTCAGCTAACATCCACTTTTTTTTTTATAGATAAAATAAAAATATATTTCTTTATAACTTTATTATGGTTAACATATATTATGAATATTATATCCTGTCACAAAATATTTATGTTCAAAACTTATATATGCACTGATATCTTTAACTTATTTATTAACATAATGTAGTCTCTATACTCTAATATAAGATTTAACATTTCATTGGTTCTATATTAAATTGCAAGGCAATGACAATTATTTATACTTTTAATAATAAAAATATATATGACCAATTTCATAAAATATAATTTTTTTAATGTGAAGTAACATTATTATTTTTCATATTTTTTGATATATGTAAGCTTACTGAGGTACTTTAAAATATGTCTCAATAGAAAATTAATATTTATAGTTGTATATTTTGTCCTTTTTTGTGTGTGACTTATGCTTATATTAAGAAAAGTAATGATAATATTGATTTAAAGCAATCAATAAAAATGCTTATGTTTAATTATTTTGTCAAGTGTTCATATGTCAATAAATGTCTTGTATGGTTTGGCACAGCAGTAGAGCATCCAACTTGGGATCGGGAGATCCTAGAATTGATTTTGGTGCTCACAGTTTTGGCACTCAAACTTCTTATGAATTCCTGAGCAATAAAACCATCTTTGTCAACAAATGAATGTGTTTTAATTCAAGATTTAAATATTATTATTTTCATGAACCATTAAATCAAATAAATACAATTAAATTATTTTTTTCTCTTCCATTTGCATAGCTTATGTCTAAGACAATCTATTTCACAGTTTCCAATATGGCTATGATTATGAGGCAGAGAACCTTGAAAGCACTAAGCCATAACTGAATCATTGATTATTTTCGTTTTATAACTCCTGCAAACTGCGTATTGCGCTTTGTAAATTAAACAACAGTAATATAAAATCAGAACTGTATTACAACTCACATTATATTATTATCTGTATTGTCCAATGTAAGTTTTTTTTTTTCTGGCCCGACATTCTTTGATCTTCAGACTAATCATGATCTGCAGGCAATGCTTCAGTAACATTATTTAATTAATTCAGTAGTACTGCTTTAATCAGGATTTCTAGTTGTTTTGAATTATTTTAGCAACAATTTCATAAATTAGTTATGATAGATAGATGTTTAAATTTTAATAATTTTTCCAGTTTCTTAAAACTTATTAAAAAAGAAGGAAGGTAATATCTTTCCTCTTTATTTTTGCTTCTTTTTAGCCAGTCATCCTGTTTATCAATAACAAAAAAAAAAAAAAAATCCCTTCTATCAATTCCAACAAACTTTATGTAAGTTTTATCACTTAAAAGTTTGTTAGGGTTTTTGTTCTAGAATATATAGTAATGCATTTGGTTTAAACACATTCCTTTATTCCATAAATTAAATATTATAAATAAAATAAAAATACATTTTATAAGTCAATATTTTAGTTCAATTTCAGATTATTTTTGACTTTATTTTTAAATAATAATAATCTTTCAAAATGATTTTTTGAGCTACTAAATTGTAGTGCCCCCCCCCCCCAATAAATGAATAAATTGATTGGATTTGAGTGTTTAGATTCACTGAACATTCATCTTCGCTCATCTCACCTTCATTCCTACCATTCATAGTTGAGATAGAATTGTGTTTTATTACTTTCATAATTATCACTTTTTTAATATTTTCATTAAGATTTAATCACATCAAGTAAAATTAATTGAAGTCTTATTAATATTTTGTTTTCTATTATATATATAATATCATTTTCTTTTCCATTAACTTGTTATGAGGGAGTGAGCTTTATCATATATATATATATACACACACACAAAGCACATCAAAATGTTTATAGACTAAAACTTTTTATATATTAGTGGTATTTTATTTTTTATGTTTTACATAAAATTAAGGAGTTTAAATTAAGAGATTTTATTTTTAATTATAATTTTCAGAAGGATCTCATGACATAATGATTAGCAAATCCATCTGTTATTCATATAACCTAGAGTTTGTGTTAAGATCGCGGAAATTTTGATTTTTTTTTTTCAAATGATAAATAGACTTAAAATACTTCTTTTAGTTGAAGACCATAACCAAATCAATTAACTACCTATTAGTGATAATTACTTAGTTGAAAAATAAGGTTCAGAGTTAATTTAAGTTTGTCATTTCCCTTCTCTCTATTGGTAAGAAAGTGCAAGATTAACTCTCAAAGGCATTAAGCTTACAAAATAATCTTTTATCTTTAAAATTTATAACATCATCATTATTTTCAACTATTATCAATTCATTGCAGAATGTTTCTAAGTTTGATTCAATATCTTTGATCCATAGCTTCCTTTCTGTACATCACTCTAGCAAGCTTTTAATGTCATCAATCCATCTCACATATGATATTTTTCTAGGTCTTTTACAATCTTTAGAATTTTATTTAAGTCTTCAATTGATGTACTGTATTTTTTCTGACCTTATGTTTTACCTTTCATCAATGCTTTAATATATTTATAGATATCTAAATGCATGGGATTTGCAAGTCAATATGCAAAATTAAATCAACTTTTTTTATTTGCATAATTATATGTTATTTAATTTATTGTATTTTTTATGAACAGGATAACAAGGGTCCAGTATTGATTATAAATAAAAAACTTCAATTGGGTGAAGGTCAAAGAATCTTATTAACTAATGATGTGTTACAAGCCAAGGATATAGATAGTTCAAGTGAGGATCTTATTTATACATTAACACCACCTGTCAACAATCCAGTATATGGTCAGTTTTAGTTTATTATTATAATTAATATTATTTATTTAATTTTAAAAATAAGTGTATTATTTTTACTATAAAAATTATAATCAGTTAAATATAATTTTCATTAGCAAATGTAATGAGTAATATTCTTTTTTTTTTTCACTATTCTTTTATGAGAAAGAGTGTAGTTATTATAGAAATATTTCCTTTGCAATGACTTTCAAAATGCGTTTATCATATATATGTAATTATATAATTGAATATTTATAAATATAGTAATCAGATATATTTAAAAATTTTTATCTACTTAGAAATGCTTTCGACTATATAACACTTTGAAAGGCTAACATTCCCACAATTTTGTGATCTTAATGTTTGCTGCATGCCTGTTAATTAAAAAAAAAAGAACCTATGCTAATATACAAATATGACTTAATTAATAGGCAGGCAGCAAACATTAAGGTCACAGAATTGTGGGAAGGTTAGCCTTTCAAAATGTTAGTTGACAAAGACTATAAGGATAGTCGAAAGCGCTCCTAAGTAAATAAAAATTTTAAAATATATCTGATTACTGTATTATAAATATTCAGTTATATAATTACATATATTGCTTTGAAGAAATACAGACATCAAATTATAATATTATATCTATATATATTATAACGGTCGGGGAGATTAGGAAGTTGGAGTCTTACCGTATCTGCCATACAGGGCACCACCAGGCTATTGGAATTTGGAAAATTTATTTAGCAGGCAGATACATACTGTTAAGATCCAACTTTATCTTATTATACGACCGTCAGCCCATGCCACTAGCTCAAGGAGATGCAGAGATTTATAAAATATAAATTCTTATTAAAATATATTTTCAATATTAAAAATTAAAAAAGCCACTGCCAGTAATAACATGCACAAACATCTATTAAACATATATAAAATTTAGAATTATTATTTTAGTATGTTTACTTTAATTTTTTTATAAAACATTATAACTTTACTTTAGATTTTAATTTACAATTTAACTTTTATTTTAAAAGTTTGCACAGATGAATTTATTAATATTTTATTAAAGTGTCAAGTGTGGATAGACTACATAGATTGCATTTGAAAAGAAAATATTCTATCCCTTACTTAACCTTAGGCCAAAAGTTCGCAGTCAAACCAACGCCAATCCACATGATATATCAATGTATTCTGCAGCATGAATATGACAGCACAATACCATACTGTCAGGAATGCACATCTGAACAGTATGGAGAAGAAATTGTCTCTTGTCCAATACAGGAATGTCACATCTGTCTGGCAAGAAGAACAAAAAAAAAGAACTCCATAGGAAGGGATTGCAGTCTTTTTTACTGACTTAGATCCCATTCCATATGCTAATGGGGTGATCCCAGGAGCAGGGAATACCACCTGTCTCCAATAGTCAATAAGGCTTATTTTTCCCAAGTGCAGTGTAGAATGTGATCCTGCACATAGCGGATCTTCATACTACATTTACTAATTACACCAATATATCCAATCGGTTAACCCAATTTAACTATGAAACAAATAACCTAAGATTAACCCTTCCTTAATTAAACCAATATAACTTTAAAAATCTATGCGGCCATTCATGCCTGATTTAAATTTAACAGTTATTAAAAGTTTAGTTTAACAGAAAAAAAAATCATAATAAAAACTAAAAGAACGAAAAAAATAAATTAATGGAAATGATTTTTTTAAAAAAAACTAATACATTCAATAAAAATTGTTAATTAGATTAATTTAGTTCCATTTTTGCATCACTAGTTATTCATTGCATCTTGCTCACAAGAATCTCATGCCTCCTGAGCTATGTTCGGCATAACCAGATGATGGTAAGTAAGGTTATAGTGAGATGGAACTCTAGTGGTGTGATTTGGGAAACCAAACACATAAATTTCTAGATGATTCCAATATCTATGGTGCTACATCCTCTGATGAGCAGGAAATATTGTTGTCAGTGGGAAGACGTCTGCATTGGGGAATTCCAATCGATAGTTTCTTCCTCCAATATACTCATCAGGAAATAAAACCAACCAAGAATGGTGTTGGTTCTTGTCCAGTTACAATATATATATAATCACTAGATGGAGCTTACCAATAGCTTTAATCAAGTTTTATTTTATAAGTGCCGAAAAAGAAAGAATTCAAAATCTCTGTCGGAAAGATTTTGAATTCTTTCTTTTTCAGCACTTATAAAATAAAGCTTGGTTAGAGTTATTGGTAAGCTCCATCTAGTGATCATTAAATGCAAGCTTAAAAGCAAGTTATAAAATTTATGACTTGTTTTATTAATTATATATATATATTCTAATATCCTCATGAATAGATGATGAATTCATAGTATTATTTTCAGGAGCTTCCATGTAATAAAAATATAATAGCTAAATAGCTGACCTTTCATTACAATAACAAGTACTTTGACATGATTCCCATTTCTTATACTTGCTCAAACTGCTAAAACAAGCAAAACTCTTCATACAGTAGTTCCACTCAGTGCAGTCCAGAGTAATCAATGGTTTCCAGAAGGCTTATGCATAAAATCCCTATCTATTGCCTACTCATCCAATATACCCAGACTAGTTTCTAGCTTGTGGCTTTTTTCAGTGAGAAGACTTGGATCTGAGAGCACTGCATCCCAGATCTTAGGATCTAATGCAACCCTCCAGCAGCCGACTTTTATCTCTGCTTAACTACAAAATTATAAGTCTAAAATTGAAAACATAATAATATTTTCGATCCAAGCTCATTAGCTTATGTAGTCCTACAGGTCAGAACTCAGTTCTGTACCCATGTATTTTGGTGTCTTTGGTTCTTTAATAACCATAGCCATTACTATCCTATTAGGCAGGGTTGGTATTAAATCACTAAACATCACATGATTACCATTTCTTGTGCTTGCTCAAGCTGTTAAAACAGGCAAAACTCTCCATAGTGCCACTCAGTGCAAACCAAAGTAATCATTGGATGCCAGAAGGCATGTGCATAAAATCCCTATCTAGTGCCTAATCATCCATTATCTCCAGACTAATTTCTAGATTGTGGTTTTTATCAGTGAGGAGCCTTGGATCTAAGAGCACTGCACCCAGATCTTAGAATATAATGCAACTCTCCAAAATGTATGGGTACTGAACTGAGTTCAGACCTATGAGACTATATAAGCTAATGAGCTTGGATTTAAAATATTATGTTTTCAATCTTAGACTCATAGTTTTGTAGTTAAGTAAAGATAAAAGGTGGCTGCTGGAGGGTTGCATTAGATTCTAAGATCTGGGTGCTGTGCTCTCAGATCCAAGGCTTCTCACTGATGTAAGCTACTTTTAAATCTAGCTTGTTCTCTTGGTTGATTGAAATCCAGTGTTCTCCGTAGATGAGTTGTAATTATCTTGGTAAAAATTTTGATAAAACTGATAAAAGGCTGACAGGTCTGTAATTTCTAATAACTTCTTTATCACCTTTTTTAAATATTAATATTAATACTGCATTCTTCTAATCATTTGGTATATCTTTATCATTTAGACATTTTGTATATAACTTTGCTAAAATTCTTTCTATTTCTTCACCTGCTTCTTTTAATATAATGATTATAATTCCATCATTACCTGGAGCTTTTCCTTTCTTCATAGATTTAATTGCATATCTCACTTCTTCATTTAAAATGTCTGGGCAATTCAGAAGATATAATAGATGATACTTGTTCTTTATTACTATATAATTTTTGATAGAACTTTTCTAACTTTTTCATGGTCTCATCTCTCTTTTTAGTAATAGTTCCATCTTATTTTCTTATTGCAGATATAGTTTCCTATCAATATCAAAATGTTGTTTTACACTCTTGAGACTTTTATTCTCTTCTGCAGCCTTCCTTGCTAGTTCACAATTATATTTTCTTATATCATTATCAATTCTTTTTCATATCATTTTACAAAATTCAAGATATTCAATCCTTTTTAATGCACCATTTTTATATATCTTCATATTCCTTCTTTTCTTCATTAATTGTCTAATCTCAGTAGAAATTCTATTGGTCAATTGCGACTTTCTTCTACTGACTATCTTTGTTACAGTTTTTAAAAGTGTATCAGTTATTTTCTTATTAATTTAATTGAAATCTGAATCATATTCAAAATCTACTAATGCCTAAAACCAATTTGCAAGTTCTAATTTAAATTCATTAAAATGTTTCTGAAGATTAGAAATATCAATTGTAAATATTGTTTTTCTTAGTAATTTTTGTCTCTCTAGTTGTGCATTAACATGTATTTTACATCTTACTAATCGATCATCACTTCCTGTGTTGAATATATTAAAAACATTACAATCTTGTAATATGTATTTTCTTTTAGTCAAAATATAATCTAATTCTGCTGTTCCTTCATTTGGATGTTTTCATGTCCATTTTCTTTTAATATTTTTCTCAAAAAAAGAATTCATAATATAAAGTTTTTATTTTTCTGCAAACACCACAAGTCTATATCCTCTTTCATTTCTATTACCATAACCAAATTTACCTACAACACTTTCATCTTTCATTTGTTTATCAATTCCAGCATTAACATCTCCCATAACAATTTTAAAATATTATTTAGTCTGATCAAAAGCCTTTTGTACAACCATATAAATACTTTCTACTACTTCTTCACTATGAGAACTTTGTTGGGGCATAAACCTGAATTATCTGCATTTCGTATCTGCTATTAAGTTGAATAATTAACCTTGCATACACCATCAATCTATGCAATGTTGTTCTTCCACTTTTTATTTATAATGAATCCTATTCCACTTGTACTTCCAATATTTGGGCCTTTGTAATAGAGTTCATGCCCACTTTTTAAATCATTTATCTCATCACTTTTTCTTTTAACTTCATAAAGTCCAATAATGTCATATTTAATATAAGACAATTCTTCTTCCAATTATTGTGATTTTCTTTCACTTGAAAGTGATGTGCAGTTGTACGTACCTAAATAAAAAGTCATCATCAAATGGCAGCTTGGGTTTGCACTCAGGATAATGTTAGTGCATTCTCCACCTTCAGCCACCAATTACTGCCTTGGCTGGTGACTTTACAGTCTCCTGAGAATAAGGGCCATGATTTATTTTTGTTTGTCATGATTGTTAATATTTATTGGAAAAAAAATATTTCATTCACACACACATTCATTCTGCATTATCAGGCAAATGAGAAGAAAGATCATGGACATTTCTTGATCTTAAACTCGGAGGTAGAAAGCCAATAAACTCATAATGCTGGCCAACCATATACATATACATAAAGCAGAAATAGTCTTTTCTTAAAACACTTCAAAAACATCCACCTTTAATGTATGCATGTGGTTGGCATCTAATTGATTTTCACTCAAGAAGCTCTATTTGTTAATAGATGAAATTGAATTTTACTATAAATTTATTTTTTTAACTATTTTTTTAATGTAATGATTTTGTTTTATTTAATATTAGGCAGTATTTAATTATTAATTAAATATTATTGTTATTATTATATTTATATATTATTTTATTGTATTTTTTTTATATAGGAATGTGTTTTTTCAATTAAATATTATTACTTTTTTGTTTCATTGTAGGTGATTTATTTATGATATTACCAACTCCTCCTAGTGGATTAGATCAAAATTGGATTGATATGGGTGATGAACAGATGGGGACCAAAATTTTTAAATTCCAACAGCATGATTTAGATGAAGGGCGTATATGGTACAAACATTCTGGTAATGAAGGCAGTAATAATGACTTCTTTATATTTCAGGTGAATAATATATATTTAATAATATCTTTTTAGATATCCATAATTGTATGAATATTTTTAAAAAAAATTTTTTTCAGATGATGTAAGTACAAATAAATTAAAATAGTTAATCTCAAATAAAGATTATTTTAGCCAGAAATTGATTTCCTAACAAATTAAAGTATTTGTAAAAAAAAAAAAAAGGTGAGCAGACAATTTTGTCTGCTCATCTTGTTTAGAGATTAAAAATTAAATAAAGTATGGCTGATTAAGATTAATGAAATCTAAATATAAAAAAAATGATGCAAAAAAATTATTTTTATAATAAAGCAAGAAAAGGATTCATCTTTGTGTGTGTGTGTGTGTATGATTGGTGTTAACAAGAATATGAAATGTGATATTGATAAATTGTTTTTTTGTGAATAATTTACTTACCAAATTAATATTTATTGTCAAGCCTTGGTGGTCGAGTGGTTAGATAGCTACCTTACAAGCAGTTATCCTGGGGTTCACTTTAATATTTATTTATAATTTAGTTTAATATTGTACAGTATTTTTTATGCTAAGATAATTAGAATTTTACACATACAAAAAATAATTATTAAGCAAAAATCTAATGCTTGCATTTTCATGGGATAAATTTTTAAAACTTGTTTTATATATTTATCCATTTTAGTCATCTCTGTCCATCGTATAAGCTAATCATTGCTGTTGTATTTTATTAAGTTTATGTCATAATGTTTCAATACTTTAATCTGCTAATTAAATAAAAAGCTTTTTCTTAATCTATAAATCCAAAATGTAATAGTAATTCATAAACATTACTACTATTTATAACCTCTGTTAGTACCTAGATATGATTAACTGTTCTACAACTATTTTTAAAACCAGCTTATTTTTTTGATTGATTTAGATCAAAGTTTTCTATAAATAATTTATAATAATCTTAATACAAATTTTAATACAGAACTGGTAGGAGACTATGAGGTTTGTTATTTTTAAGATCTTTTCAACCTTTTTTTTTAAAGATTATACCACTTAAGCATTTCTCCAATCATCAAATATATTCTTATCATTCAGACATTTGGAATATAGTTTTCATAAGGATTTTTTATTTTATTTCTCATTTGCTATTCTTAAAATATTTATAATAATTTCATCATTTTCTGGAATCGTTTTTATATATATATATTTAATAAAATATCTCACTTTTTCATTTAAATTCTTATTATTTCAAAAAATATTGAAATAATTGGTCATTATCATGATATACAGAAGGTCTGTAAAAATTTTCATGTAGTTCATATTATAACCTCTCTTTTTAATAATAATGTTAACTTTTTTTTTTACTACTGAAAACTGTTTTTTTTCTTATACTAAGGTTTTATATTTTTTAGGCCTTTTTTTTTTTTTATAGTTTTTTTTTCTTTTTTGCTATTTTACAATTATATTTCTTCATGTCACTGTTAGATTTTTTCTATAGCAATTTATAGAATTCCAAATATTCATCTTTTCATGTTTAAATATTTTATTTTCTGCATATATTTCTTTATATCTGTTGAAGATATGCTAGTAAATTGTGATTTTTATTGTTCCTAATTTGTGTTACTTTTTTTTAGTAGTTATCTTTTTATTATCTCATTCAAATGTGAGTTACCTTCAAAATCTATTAATATTTTAAAATGATTTCTTGGTTTTGCTTAAATTCACTGAAGTATTTCTGAGGATTATGTAAATCAACTCTTGGTACTGTCTTCAAATTAATAGTATTTGTCTCTCTAACTTTATATTAACATATGTCTTACTTATCATTAATCAGTGATCTTTCATGTGTTAAATCAATATTAGGCTCCTTAGCATCTTGAAATACTCATTTTTTGTTAAAATAAAATCCAATTTTTCTATGATTTTCATTTGGATATTTTCTTTCTTTTTTTTTTTTTTTATGTATTTAAGAATTCCATAAATCTTAATTCCTCTTTTATTTCTATTTTCAAATGCAAATTTAATCACAATTTTATTTTCCTTGTTTTTCAGCTTTAGAATTTCATTTTGAATATATAAACTATAGACTAAAGATCCACATTGCAGATTGCATACTGATTCTCATCTGCCCAACCCAGATTAATGGTTAGATACTATTTATCCAGCAATATTAAATATTTTAAAAAAAAAAAAAAAATTTAAGACTGATTAGAATTTTAAAAAATTTTTAAGATTCATTTAGCCTCAATTGTAGATCATAGATGTGGAAAAAAAACAAATTAATTACTATCCCACAAAGCTCTTTTTATAATAAAAAAGTCCTATTGTGCATAAATATTTTAACAAAAAAAATGTATATATAAGTTTTACTCTTTTGATAGCTGAGCATGGCCACGTGATGACATTGTTTTTGTGAAAAAACAATCAAATGTTACATTACTGCAGGGGTCCCTAACCCTATGCCCATGGGCACCATGGCGCCCGCAGACCATTTTACGTGTGTCCATCACTATCCGTAAACGATAAAAAATTATTTATCTGATACAAATAAATTTAATTTTTAAAATTACTTATAAATTATTGTATTATATTGTAATCAAATTGTAGGGCATACTATACTTTTACAGCGTAAAAATATAAACAATTATATGTTAAAATGTTATTTTTGAAATAAATATTTTTTTGTACATTATGTGTATTATTAACTATATCCAACTATAAATTTACATTGAAAAAATAAATGGTGCCCGCCATCTGGTTGAAAAAAATAAATGATGCCCGCCACCTGGCCAGTACTATAGAATGTGCTCTTTAGTGCAAAAAGGTTGGGGACCCCTGCTGGGCCAAGACTTTTATTTTATTAATAAAATCTTGTTCTACTTTTTTTGGTTTTTCAAAACAAAAAATAAAAACAATCACACCTTTTTTTATTTCCAAGACTTTTATTTTTCTACTACTCTTTACATTTTTTATGTTATTTAAAAAAAAAAACTTTTTAATTTTGAGTATTTGTATTAACTTTTTTTTTAAAATAAAATCTTTTTCTACTTTTTTTTTTTTTTTTTGGTCTTTCAAAACAAAAATTAAAAAAAAATCACACCTTTTTTTTAATAAGCTGGTCATGATTCCAATAATATGCAAGATGAATCACTTTCAAAAACGGAATTGCCATGTACTTTTACACATGTACAGTTTCATTTTTTCACTGCAGTCACATCACTTGTCATTTGGGAGGACATTATTACTCTGTAAAAATGCCATAGTGTCAGCATCTGTGGTTGGCCCTTCAGCCACTTTATTTCTCTTGTACATTTACTCGCAAAAATGTGACTTTCCACGTTATATCTGGGAAATCATGTTCAGCCCTACCTTTGCTGATGTTTTCCACATTTCAAGTTGTGTAGAGAAGGATGGTGACAGTGTGACAATTCTTAGTAGTTCAGACTGCATGATTTAAGTAGAAATTAAAATACTATGTATTCGACATTTAAAAAATTAAGCCCACTTGAAATACAAACACTGTAACACAATACGATAGCCAACTGTGAATTGTGCAAATTTGCATAAAGTATTGCAAAGCACAAAACAGGCCATAATATTACTGTGCAATGCCATCTAAGTGGCCTAAATGGCATTTTTATGTGATTTTATACATAAACAATGCTATCATTCGACCATGCCCAGCTATCAAAAGAATACTGTTTTAAGTTCTTATAAAAAAATAGACTCAAAATTATATAAAAATAAATTTGCTTTCATAAAAATGTTCATATTAGAGACAGAATTTTGTGAAAAAAAAATCTCTTTTAATAAAAATATTTTTATGCTTAATTATCTTCCTCTTATTATATTAACATATTAATAAACATTTTCATATACAAAAAAACTATATATTTTGTAAAAATCAGGCAGGTGAGATAAAATAGACAAAAAATACTTTAACCGAATGAGACTTTAACTTTTATAGATAATGGTTTGCTATTGCTTGCATTTTCTTAATGTAACTGATTCTGGCATCTCAAACTTAGAACTACATTATAATATAATAATGTCTCCCGTACATATGAAAATACTAAACTTGTAAAAATAAATATAATATTATTGATTTATTTATTGCTGATAATTTTTAGGTTTCTGATTCAGCAAATCCACCTAATGTTTTAAAAGATCAAACATTTAATTTGGTAATTGTTCCTGCAAATGATGAAGCACCTACTCTTGTACCTGGTATCCAGCTTACCCTGACGGTAACTTTTTCTATTTACTTATATTAAATAAAGTTTTAATTTAAAATAGTTTTCAAAATTACATATAAATAAAAAATAGCAGTTTTATTTGTTTTAAAAATTAGAAAATTAAATAAATATATATTTTAAAGTTACAGTTTTATATTTTTTGTCTTTAATTTTTATTATTATTATTATTAATGATTTCCTTCTAACATTTTGATTGGTTCATATTTTTCTTTAAGTCTTAATTTTATTTGCTTGTTAAATTAGGCCCCAAAGAAGATTGCTAACTCATCAAAACATTGGAGAGGAAAAAAAGATCAATAAAAGCATTGATGTTGGAGAATAAAGATATAAAATTGTAATTTATAATGTAATATTAATGTGAAAAAAGAATGAAGACAAAAGAAAATTACTTATGTATATTCATAGAGTAAACAAACATGAAATCACTGCTTTCCAATGTTCCCCAATCAGCATTAGAGAGTTGATTGAATTTTATCTCTATGACTAAGAAAATACTTTAGTCTTTTTCACAGATAAATGATAGTTCTTTATTGAGATATCAAATGAGTTTTTTGAAAACTGGATGAATAAACATGTAAATGCTTATATACTTTTTGATATTTATAGTCATGATAGATAAAGATTAATTATGTTAATCATATGAAAAAGGCAATAAAGGAGTTAGCCAGGGTAATAATTGATGACTGAAGGCAGAGGGTGCTAAGATTGCTGAGATATGAGCCTAGACTGTCATTTGATGATCTTTTATTGCATAAATTGGAAGATGAATTATGTAATATTAAATGTTACATGGTTGGACTTTATAAAATTTTAAGAAAATGGAATAGACAATTAATTTGACAAGTTCATATGTACTTTACTATACAATTATTGAAAAAAAGTGAAATGGATTTTATTATAAATAAAAATGGAATTATAATGTTGGGAAAATTAATAATATATTTGATAGTTTGGTAGGTTTTTTTTTTTCAACATTATAGAGAGATAATTAAAATAATTTGGTTTTATGTCTGAACAAGTTTTGATTTTGATGAAATAGAGGATTTTATTTATATGTACAGACTAATCTAATTTTGATCAGATAAAAAACCATTTTAAAGCTGTCATGGAGATCTTAATGCTAGAATTTAAAAAAAATAAAATAAAGGTGTAGTGAGACATTGGACTATAAAAACAATAATGTAAATGGGCATGGATTTATGGAATTTACAAAAAAATAAAATTTGGAAGTAAGTCAATCTTTACGCATGTGCTATTTTACTATAAATTTACATGCACTCACTCATAAGCAAAGATTTCAAAGAACAGGCATACTGACTAAGGCATGGTAAGTCAAGATTGGCTTATATTTAGATAAGCTTGAAGGACAAGTGAATTCACTTGTTCTTTGAAATCTTTGCTCATGAGTGAGTGAATATAAGTTTATATTAAAACAATGCTTGTGTGAAGATTGATATGCTTCTGAATATAATACAATAAATATCATGCTGTATAAAAAATAAATATTTATCAAAAAAATAAAATTATATATTACATTTCCTTTTTGGAGAAAAATCCAAAGTGAAAATGTGCACGAAAGTATCCAAGTAAAGATATGGCAGAGTCACATTAAATTTTAACTAACAGAAAGTATTTATTTCAATAAACTTAAAAATTTCAGGTTAGTAGATTCAACATGTTTTAACAAGATTTAAAATAGGCAAGATTAATATATTTTGAATCACCTGATTGTTTCTTTTTTGAATATTAGTAAAACATAATAACAGTTATGTTAGTTTGACTTTTTAACATGTTTGAAGAAGATTTCTTACAAAAAAAAGTCATTTAATGCACAGTATTGGAAAAGAATTTCAGATGAGATGTAAAATAAGAATTAATGTATACTTATAAAAGCAAAAGTTTTGATATTCTTAAGCTTCAGTAAATTAACAGATGGACGAGTTTAAAGACTGTTACATAGATAATGGTATAAAAACAAAATAGCAATTTAGTAAGTTTTTAATTGAGTCAAGACAACATATTAAAAAAAGAAGGAATATGAAATTATTTTAAAATGATCAGTTTAAAAGACCTAAATATCTGGACAAAACGACCTAAATATCTGGACATATGTAAAATAGTTTGAAAAAAATTTAACGATGATAGTAAATAAATATAATTAAAAATTAGCAAGAAAAGCTATAGAAGAGAATTATTATCAAAAGTATAAATAGTATCATAGCATTGGAAAAAAAGTTGTTTCAGCAATAAAAAGTAAAAAAATACCATTGTTCTTAAAAAGGGAGACATCATTATGTTGTGGTGAAAAAGTTCTATAAAGAACTTTATAGGAATAAAAAAGAAGAATCTCTTGCTGTTATGACAAAATCTTTTGAAATGCCAAGTGTTTTAAATGAGATATGCAATTAAATCTACACAAACAGAAAAATTCTAGCAACAGATGAAAACAAGAAATATATTTTAAAAGAAGCCAGTGAAAAAATAGAAAAAATATTAGCAAAGCTGTATACTACATATCTAAATGATAGCGATATATATCACATTATTGGAAGAGTGCCATATTGATATTATTATTTAAAAAAGATAAGAAAGTATTAGAAATTCTTAGGCCTAACAATCTTCTATCAGAACTGTATGAGTGCTTTAGCAAAATCATTACAATTTGTCTACCTTGAACTTTGATTCAAATATTTTCCCAAATATTGAGGGAAATTATAGAAAGAATCAATAGGTATGAGTTGCTATTTTGTATTGAATTTGTAGATTAAAAAAGACATCTGATTTTATGAGCATTTCAAAAATGATTAAAACTTTTGAAAATAGATCATGAAATTACCAAATTCTGAAAAATATTTATCAAAAGTGTAAGATATACTGATTCCATGTCTCAAAATTGTTTACATCAGTTTTACAAAAAAGTATTTTATAGTATAAAATGTTTAACTATGATAGTAAATTGATATTGTTACAAGCATTACACAGAAAGTATTGCAGGTATTTTATTGATTGTAAAAATTTAATATATTTCAACAAAATTCCATATCTCTATAGTCTCTTAAAATCTAGAAGGACTATGTTTTATTAGAACTTATTATTAATTTTATAAATTCATCTTGTTAAAATTTTTTAAGATTTTTTCTCAAGATTCTTAATCCTTTGTTATGTAAAATACAGTTCTTTCTGGAGTTGATCAGCGAACATAAAAGTAAAAAGAACTGTCTTTTCAATAAGTTTTAATGTAAAAGTTTATAGTAGAGAAGCATTTTTTATGTAAAAAATATTAATTGAATATGATCATCTACAAAACAGAACAATTCTTCATATTGGTAATATAATGAAATTTTTAACATTGTGCAAAATATCAAACAATTTTCAATACAACACATAATTCTTCCCAAAAAAATTGAGATAGAACTATATTATATATGGAAGAGTTTAGAATTAATATATGGCTATATGATGAAGCATAATACAAACATTCTGAACCACATCAACAATATATCTTCTTCAATTAAATTTACAATAGAATTAAAACAAAAACAAAATTTGGCACTTTTGGATTCTTATGACACCTCATAACAAATATTAAAATTACTTTTTACAGAAAATTTATATATGCAAAAAAATACTTAGCACATGCTTTTAATACCCATTATTATTGTGAAACATAGCAAAACAAGTTTGTTCTGAAGCAATGTTTGGAAAAGTCCACTACAAAACAAACATCAGTTATCATTAAGAAAATTTAAATAGACAACAAAAAGAACACCAAAGGGAGAAATAAGACAAAGTATAACATATACAAATCAAAGATTGTAGACAAACTAAAGAAATTCCGCAATCAATATAATATGAGTTTTCCAATGTCATAACACACTGTGAGAAATTCTAACCTCTATACAATCTAAACTTGAAATGCTGAAGAACAAAAACTGTGTTTATGAAAAAGCATGTAAATGAGGAAAGTCATATGTTATTAAAACTAGCCATTGTATCAAAAAATGATTAGAACATAAAACATTGATTAGAGAGGAAAAACAGATATGTCTAAAGTAGAAGATACCTATCAACATATATTTGATTGGAAAAACAAAAATATTAAGCAGAGAGGAAAAATTTTAAAAAAGGAAATAAAGTTAAAGAAGTTGCTCATAAGAAAATGGCAAATAATTCTTAAGTTAAGAATGTTATAATATACAGTGTTTGGAAACTTTTAATTAATCTTACCTTTAAAAAAAATTAAATCAAGAAAAGCTTCATAGATCTAGTGATTGTTGCCTTTGACAGAATAGTCTAGTTGACGAGATTATTTTAAATTTAATATTCATGAAATTTAAAAGTCCTAGTTCAATTCCTATGGTAGTTCTGGCAGTGGTTAAGTCAGTAACACCAGAAGAAGTGAGGAGAATTAATACAACTTGAAATATATTTAATATTAGCTTGTAAATTATTAACTAAAAGATAAATATATTTGGAAAAATATAAATGAAGAATGAATTTTTTTAAAAATATTTAACAATTCTAATTAGATGATGGAAATAATCCAACATAAGAACTACAAGCAAAATACCATATCTTTGAATAGTAATTTTCATTTTATATAATTATATATTATAAATATGTAAATTATGTGAGAGGAAACCAATCTTTCAGACATGCTATTGGTATCAATTTGCATGCACTCTCCTTTATTAATAAGTGTTTAAAAAGCAGTCACCTATGTTTAGAACTTATTTTTATATAAACCAATACCAATTGAGCATGCTTGATTGAGAATTTGATTCTATTGTGAACTTGATAATTCAAATGAAAAATTATTTGCACAAATTCTGTATAACATAGGGAAGAGTACCTCATTTTTAATTACCCATGGTTTTAATGTATTAGCAATCTATATATATATATCACCTATACTTTTAAAACACTTACTGATTGGGAGTAAGCAAATTAATACCAATAGAACATGTCTGAAAGATTGGTCACATGATTTCCATATATAGATTTGCGAATACATTAATTACAGATATGTATATGCTTATTTATTACAATTACTGCTTCTCTCTCTCTCTTTTTTATAAAATGATGGTCATTTTTTGAAATATTCAAAATATATCTAATAATAATAATATTACAAAAATTAGGTTTTTTTATTCTAGAGTTTATGGCAGGCATAATCCAGTAGAAACATTGTTGTATACAGATGAATGACGATAATATATCATTATATCTGTCACTCCTGATAGGCTTAACATATAAAGTATAATTTTATTCTACATATAAATACAAATGCCTGTGTCAAAATATCACTATCAGGAAGTAAAACAATTTAAGATATGTTATTGGGTTTTTTTTTTACATTTATATTAATTTAATTTTTTTTTTTATCATTGAATATTTTATAAATATTTACAAGTTTTTAATCTTTTGTTTACTCTCAAAGCTTTTAGAAAACCAGGACGCTACTATCAGCAAATCTCAATTGGCATTCACTGATAAGGATTCTGATGATCGTAATCTAATCTACACCATAACAAAACCTTTGGAGAAAGGTGAAGGTAGCTTAGAACATTTGGACCATTTCCATGATGAACCTCTAACCCATTTTACTCAGGCAGATATTAATGCTATGAAAATAATTTACCGTCCACCTTTTACTGACATTGGACCAAAAGAAAAAGAATTTAGTTTTAGATTTATTGGTAATATATTATTTGTAATTTTTTTTATTGATTTATGAAAGAATGTATAAAAAAAAATTTTGTAATAAATTACAAAATATTGTGAGATTATTTACATGTCAAAAATAATTAAATAACAGTAAAAAATGTTAATAAAATTAAAATCTTCACCCCACTCCCCATTTTACGATAATGGTTTCACCTATTAGACAAATAGCTTTATCAAATGAAAACTATAAATAAAATAAACAAATGTCTATATATCCAATTATCCACAATTCAATGACAATTGACAATTATTTTTTACATTAAAAGAAATTCTGAAATGATTGATCAATTTTAAACTCAAAATGAGTAATCAAAAAAATAAAATATTTATTCCTAAAACTTCATTTTATTGTTATTTAAGCAAAAGAATCTATTTATTTTGAGTCTCTGAATAATATTTTATGACCAGTAATCTTAAGGCAAATTTTTATCTCTACTTTTATGAAACTTTCAATTTGGTCTCTTCTATATTTAAACAGTAAAACAGTAACATGGAATGTTATAAACCAATCCTGGGATATTTTTATTATTTACTAACTATTTAGAATTATTTATTAATTTATAGTAATTCCACCAAACAGTTCTCTTCTTCTCCCTCCCATTTTTTTTTCTTCAGCAATTTACAGATTGTTGACTGTAAGATAAAGAAATAAAGTTTTTTATTATTACTGTTAACTATTAACTTGCTTTGTGTGGTTTAGTATAATGTGATGGACTTTGGTGTCCAAGATCCATTTATCATGACTATAGTTCTCACTTCCAATGCTCAAACTCATATGAACCACCGAGTAATGAACCATTTGATTTATTTAAATACTGCTTTTATATTAAAATTATTCCTATTAATAAAATACTTTTAATATACTTAATCAGAATAACCTAAACTAATATAATCATTACAAATTGTTTTCTATGAATCAACACATTAATTTCACAATTATTTATTTTTGTATTCCTTTAACAAAAATCTATTAATTCAACTTTTTTATGAACAGTCAACCGATAACTATCAGGCCTAATCATATTTATTAACTTTTTAAATAAAATAATTATAATGTTAAATACTTTTAACTCTATTTTATAACTATTAAATCAACAATGTAGTTCTTTAAGAATAAGTTTAATATTGGAATGAAAGCCATTGAATCCAATTTAAAAAATCTTGAATTTATTTTATCAGTAATAATCATCCACATATCCGGCAAATATTTTGTTTTCAAAATGCCACAATTATAAGTAATCTATATTGATATTTAAGAAAATAATATAAATAATGTTATTAGAAAAAATTATAATCAATTCTCCAACCCTCTATAACACTTATCATTATACCTAAAGTATATTGAATCTTCTAAAAATAAAAGCAAATTACTATTAACATTAATTTTAGCAGCATAATAAATATATCAATACTTTTCATTCTATCAACAAATTAATACATATTTTTAATATAAAAACTATCACATTAATTATCCTCATTACTATTAAAACTATTAATTCTACTAAAAATTCAATATTTTTTTAAAAACTAAGTAATAAATTTGCAAATTTTAAATGTGTGTGTTGTAAATATTTGATTAACTATTTTGATTCATAGATTTATATCCTATAGTTATAATTTAAACATTCTGAATAATTTGTTGGCCATGATTGATTTTGAATTATTTTCTGGTGGCAACAAATAATTCCAAAATTAATTAACATATTATTCAAAATCACAGCCATTGGTCTTCCACATGGTAGTGAACTGATGTTCGGGAGTTGTGATGATATTAATAAATACAGCATTCAAAAGTTGTAAAGAAAATTATAGAAAATAGAATAAATAGTTTAAAATCAAGTATTAAATATAATAATAAGTAATGTTCAAATGATAGAATAAATGATTAAACATTATAGTTTATAATAAATAATAATAGCTTTGTTAAAACTGTTTAAATTTAAAAGAAACTAATAAATTATATAAACTATGTTATAATTGTTATTCTTATCAAAGATTTTAAAAAAAAATGTATTAAAAAACAATTCCATTAAGAAATAGATTTTAAATAATTAAATTAAAACTAAATTAATAAAAAGATTACGCAAAACAAGGAGAAAATTCAAGCAATTTAATAATTATTGTGTTTTGAAAATTCAGACCATCTTACCCAGGGGCTTTCAAAAGTCTATTTATCTCCGCAGGGCAAGGTGGCTCTATTGAATATGAAAGTAATGGCCAAGATCACCTACTATCTTCCATTCATTACCATTACTAAGATATTCCTATCCAGAGTTTACAGGCTATGTGCACGACTGTTTTGGAAGGGTCGCACTTCTTCCATCAGCACAGAAAAAATGCAATTCCATAGGAAACTGAATGGAATGTCCCTTCATTCCATTCAGGCAATTTTCTATCAAAAAGCACACACAGTGGTAGTCAACCTGACACAAAAATATAAAAGCATCCTCACAACAGAACCAATATCTCCCACCGATATGCCTCCTCCTGAGAAGGCCTCTTGGATAGATCAAATCCTCTCCCATTTTTACAAATTCAATGGCAACTCCTCTAAGTGCTTTCACACCAAAATCTCCATTTGGACCACCCACTCATTAATAAACCCCCAACCTCCACAATTAAGACCAAGGGTTGGAGTCACAAATCATAAAATTACCACACTTTTCAAGTTCTTATTGATGGAGCCAATGTTCCTAGATTTTTTAATCAAAGCTAACTTGAACTCAATTCCATCAAACTATTTCCTTCATTACAGAAGATTTCTAAAAAACATAAATCCTTCCTGTCCTAGCTGTAACAGGCAGGAAGAAACATTCGAGCATATGATTCTATTCTGCACAGGCTTAACATCAGTAAGACTAATGATAGCCCAAAGTATCTCATTGGACTATTATAGGATTCTATCTATAAAGGATTGCACGAAAGACCAAAACTTCCCTCACATAAGAATGTCAACCTTTATTACATACTCACTGTGGATAACTAGATGCAAGATCACCTTCAATATCTGCAAAGGCAATATTTATTAGTACTCTTGAGAAGATTTTAAAAAAAGATGAAATTCTGTCAACAAAATTCCTTTATGAGAACACTTGGAGTCTTTTCAAAATCCTCAGCATTCAAACATCCTTATAATCCCTCATGGAATGAATTGAACCATTGTCTTCAAACCTCATAGAGAATAGAGATCATGTTATTAAAGCAGTTGATTTTCGTTGAATAAGAAAACTCCAATGAACCTATTTTCAAAATGTATTACATAATTCACACTCTAATAATAAAGTTTATTTGAAATGTAAATAATGAGAGTTTTTTTGAAAATTCGTGTAATTAAAATAACATGAGGTCATAAAGATTTTGAAAATAAGAGATTGTCAAAGGTGTTAAAAACAAGAAGTCAAAATCTATATATTGTCAATTTCCTTGAAATTAATCAGTCTGGATTCTTACTTTATTCAAACTTCATTGAACTATCATTAGATAGACTGAATATAAATTTCAGTGGAAAAAACTGCTGACTGCCTGAAATCTGATCTGGACCCCTTATCCAAGCTATTTAGAAGAATCTCTTCTCAAAATGAAGGAAAAAATATTTAAACTTCAAATTTCAAAAACAGGAGATTAATAAAGGACATTGTAATAAATTGTAAAGATAGTAATAGGATTTTGAATGGAATCAATGCAATCCATTGTGGGAGAAATAATATCCAGCAAGAAAAAAAATTCTCACAACAAACTGTAAAGAAATCCAGCTTCAAAACCTTTGCTGTATAAGTTTTAAAAAAAAACTGTTGTGAGTTTTCAAGTAAACCAAGATAGCAACCCATATTTTTGATAAACGTACATTTTCAAGGACCTATAATCTACCAAAGATGTATTAGTTGTTAAATTAAAACAAAATTTATAAATTGGTTGTTAAATTTAAAAAAGGAATAAATTCTCATAAATTTTATTAAGAAGCTTTATTTAGTTGTTTTTTTTTTTAATTGTATTACAACATGGGAAGCGACGAAATGCTCTTAACATTGTTGTAGTTTGGTTCATTTTGGTGTGTTTGTTTTTTTTTTGTCAGCAGTATTTTTGGTAAATTGTCATAATGATAAAAATTTGGGACCTTCCTATCACAATGTAATGCAGTGGACTATTTTCAAAGATATAGGATCCTGTCCTTCCAAAACGTGTGTATTAATGGTCACAATATTATTACATGCTGCCAACATGAATAAAGTGTAAATATTGCATTTATATATATTTTTTAATTTTTATGTTAATAAGTTAATTCAAAATAAATAAATAAATAAATAAAACAGTAATAAAAAAATGAAATGTAATTATTAAATAAGGAATTTTTTTTTGTAAACGTTTTTGGAAGGGCCCCAAAACTGTAGATTTATCAAAAATATGGGTTGCTGGCTTGATTTATTTGAAAACTCACAAGTATCAGGAAAAAAAAAACTGTTTCTCTCTCTATATATATATAAATCCTATACAAATAATTATCCAATAAAACTACAAGCTACTTATTTATAATTGCTTAACATTGGCTGGCATTCTAGTAAAGTTGGGAGGGTGTTAAAATGTGTATCAACAGCATTTGATTCATTGGTTAAGACCAGTGATTAAATATACACACAGGAACTTCTGAAAATTATGCAGTCATTTGTGATTCCTTTTACTATTGATGTATAATGTAGAGCTGTCATTATTTATATCAAGAATTGTGAGTATTCTTCAGCATATAGAATTGTTTAGAACATTTGAGCACTAGCAGAAAAATATTTACGTTTTCCTAGAAAGAAAAATTTCAACAATTGTAAGAAAAGGATATCAATCATTACTTTCTTGTTCAGGCACTGCTTGTAGAAGCTTATTTGTATTTAAATCAGGGGGCACAAAAATTTGTAATATCATCAAGACGTTCTTCAAACTAATTAGAGATTTAAACAACAATACACATCACCAGAAAAGTAGATAATTCTTGGAAAGATTGATGTCGGAAAAAAAAAAAATAGCCAGCCAATAAGATTGATTTTTCCACCATCACAATAATTAAAATTTTTTTTTTGAGCAGTTTAAAATAATCTGGTTATAGGTTACTCTGAAAAAATACTATTTATATGGTAATTATGAATCAATTTGTTTATTTACTAATATGAATTATTTATCACTGTTTTTGCAGAAATAATGTGATGTGATGTTCTCCTTAAACGAAGTCAAGAATATCTCAGCAATTATGCCCAGATAAACCTGTTAGCCACTTTATTTTACATTCCCCACTCTAAATTTACCCATAATCTACTCTATCCCATTTCCACAACATAATCTTTGTCAACTCTATAACCTTTATATCTAAATCCCCCTTATCTTTTCCCAAACCCAGCATAAAAACCAATAATTCACTTTCTGTATTATCACTCTTTTCATATTTATTTTTCCACAACTTCATTATATGTACCTTTCTGTTTTCAAACATTTACATTCAATTAACAAATGCCTAATATTTTCTATTCCTTCCTTACATAATTTACAAAATAAATCAAGAATGAACTGCCCTCTTTTGTCATCAAGGAAAACTAAAATCTTACAATCATAATTATATTTTAGCAATCATTATTTAATATTTAAATATAAGTATATTGTCTATACTGAACTCAAATATCTTCTAAATGATTAATATTTAGCAAATTTGTATTATTTTGATTGTATGTTGAAAGCTATATCTATGCAGTATTCATTTTTCAGTAACCATTTATTATTTATTTTGTACCTTCTGATAAAAAGAAAGCTTTACTATTTATATCATGTTAAATATTATTGTTTCGATGTAAAACATTCATTGATAAATATATTATTATTATTTTCTTAGTTTCAGATTCTTTAAATGTTGACAAAAACCAAGCTGCCGAACATGAATTTGTTATCAGAGTGGTACCTGTTAATAATGCTGCTCCTGTTTTTAAAGAGAGAAATCCCATTTTAGTAGCTACTCAGGGAGGCACAGTTCCATTGCAATCTTCAGTTTTAGTAGTTTCAGATGCTGACACGCCATTAGGAGATCTTACCTTTAAAATCAATTCTGGACCATTTCATGGTATACTGGAGCAAAATGGACAAGATAAACGAATTTCTGTAAAACCAGGTTAAGCAGAAAAAATATTATTTTGTAGTTAGCATTGCTGTAAACATTTTCTAAATTTAATGTAGATTATATTCTTTGATGTTTCATTCTGGATCTATCAGGGGCAAGTAATAATTGTACAAAAAAAAAAAAAAACTTAAATTCTACTAAATTTTATTATTAAAGGCTGTTATTTACTAGATCATTATTTTTAAACATTTTAAATTAATATTTTTCATAAATGGCCAGTATTTATATAAAAAAAATACTACTATGTAATAACATAAGCTATCAATAAGGAAAAATTACTATTATGAAGAGATTGGTTGAATTTATTGATAAGGATATTGAAATTAAAAAATTTTAAACAAAGAGGAATATATATTTGTTGAAAAGATAAATAAAAGAATGAATGCAACTTTTAACAAAACCTAAGGAAAGAAAATGAAATGTGGTTTCAGTATGTAATAGTAAAGAAGAAACATGAAATGCAGAAAAAGTTTCCATTATCAAAATAGTGCAATGGATGGAATAAAGCTTCTTATCACTTAGAACAAAATAAAGAGAAGAAAGTAACAATGCAATGCTAGATTATATTTTATTTTTAATTATAAAAATGAAAGCACAACTGTATTTAGAGCTAAAGTGGCATAAACAAATATTGAAAATTTTAATTCAAGTAAAAGAAGAAATTAAAAAGCTGTTTTAGTTCACGGTAAAATCTAAAGTGGTGTTTGAAATTTTAAAGATTTAAAGCTTAAAAACAAAACAACATTCTAATTATTTAATGCAACTAAGAAAAAAAAATGGGACAGTTGAAATAAGTATTTGTGAATTTAAACAGTGATGCTTAGGTCGTAACAAAATTTCAGACTCTGATGAATTAGCATGTGTGACATCACATTAAATAAAATATGGTGATGAAATGGATGATGCAAGAAGAAGAAAAGGATGGGTTCATATTTCAGAATTTAAAAACTCATGTCAAACAAAGTTTATATTGATGCCATTAATAAACTGATATGGAAAAATATGCCATTTATAACCACTGATACTACAGATTTTGATCACCACTTCCATTTTCAGTATGTTCAAACAAAAAAAGAACAGATTTTAAATGTATTTTTTAATCAATCATTGATGGTCTTAAGTAAAATAAATAAACATGTTGATTTAAGTTATTCAATATTTTGATGTTTCAAGTGCAAATTAAAACACATTTGTTCAAATCTTTGGTGATAACAATTACTTAATCATGTAATGAGCAAATATGTGATGCACCATTATAAAAAAAATCAAATCATTAAAGAGTAAGATAGTAAAAAAACAAAAGGCAACATTGAAACATAGGAATTGTTTACAAATAAATAAGTATTTAAAGAAGCATTACCATCATTTATTAAAAAATGGCTTCACAAAAGTTGAATAAAATTTATCGAATACATGAAGTTGCAATGGTCTACAACACATTAAAATTGGTATAAAGGCACTACATATCACTATTCCTTATGCAAATAACTTATTGAAGTCTTTTAATTTAGTCATTACAAAAGAAGAGAGATTTCCAGAACTACTAGCTCTACCAAATCCATAGAAAGTAATCAAATATATATATGACCAATAGTTGAATGTTCGGGACTTTGATTGCAATTGATGTGCATCAATGGACAAAAGGTGCAGACAAAATCAAATGTGAACCTATCATTAATGATATTATGACAATTCAATATTTTTGTCCATCAAATCAAGAATCTAATATTTCAGAAAACAAATTATCAGCCATGTTAAAAGTATGTTGGAACACATATGATTAATTTAAATGTAAATCATTCAAAGTTTGGATTATGAATCTACCAAAAGAAACATTAAAACTGGATGCATTGTTGTTGCACTTGCCCAAATTTTCTTTTAAAGAAATTCATATGCAAGCATATAAAAAGCTTAGCTATATGCTGAAAATATGTCAGATCTCCCCCAGCTAAATAAATATCTATAGATAATAAAACTTCAAAAGGAAGACCGAAATTAACAACCTGTACTCTTTTAATTGATTAAATATTTTCTACTTTAATTATTATTTTGCAAGTTTCTTTATATATGTTAATATTTAGTTTTCTTTTTTGACATTTAAATTTATTTTGCTAACTAATAAAGAATATTGGCTAAAAAAAATCTTATTGTAATTTTATTATTTAAAGTAAAACAAAAATTTAAATTGCATTAACAAAAAAAATTATACTAAATAAATTAAATTGCTCAGATAAAATATGATTTGATATTGATATTTATTTATATTGTTTAAAATATTCATATATATTGACTTTGTTTTACAAAATACTTAGCATTAAAGTCAATATGAACATGATAATAATATTGGCATCAACAAGGGATTTGGGTGTTCATCATCACATTTTCAATGATATGGATGGCTGAAGAGTTGGATGGTGGAGTAGATTGACACCTGTCCATTAAAATTTGAAGATTTGCTATCCTAATATAAACCAAGCACTGATTATATATATGTGTGTGGGAAATGATGATCTGGATCAACTGATGAGTACTGGATCAACACGAAATACATATATTAGAGATCATTTATCTTTTTCACATATATGTGGTCACATGCATTGGTTGTATGAGATAGAGTGGATAGCTGAAGAGAAGTTGAAAGTCTGTGTTTAAATATCCCTATTGGCATTAATTAATAATAATAATGATCAAATAAATAGCTATCATAATTATAGTTATTATTTTTTTCTAAAGTTGTCCTGCAAAATACAGACTGAAGAATGAATCATTTATATTCAAAGAAAAATCTTCAATAATATTTAGCTTAGGTGGGTATAACCTCAGTATATGTCTGTTTAAATAACTTGGTAGATTTTGGGAATAAAAGGTGATTCTTTCATATTGAGATGTAGCAGAGAATCATTTGTGTTATTACTGCATTTAAATAAATTTCATCATAATGATTCAACTATTTCATATAAATGAATTGTATATAGAATTGTTATTTTGTCCAATTTATTGTATAGAAATGAGAAGTGGATTTCTTAGTGAAGTAATATAAAAGCACATGAAAAATTTTATTTAAGGATTCTTTATAAGTTATTAGAAATATGATGGAAAATCGTAAGATAAAATAATCTGTTCTCCATCTTTATGGATGTGATAGATATTATCAGTTTATATGAATGTCAAATGACATATCAAGTCAATATTTTTGAATTTAATTTACGTATAGAATTCTGTTTGATGGAGCCAAGAAATTGATAATCAAAATATTTATTGTTCGAATTATCGAGTTACAATAATAAAATCTTATACTAATATATGTCTATTGAAAAAATAATTGAATCCACTTGAAACTGCCTTCATTATTGTTTCAAATCTTGTAAAGAATAAAAATTCTTTCTTAATACTCTTTTCATGAATACTGTGTACAATTACCAGCAATTGTCTGTAATTTGATTTATTAGCTGATTCATTAAGCCGTTTGACTATTTTCTCAATCAAGCTGTAAATTATTTGATATAGGAGTATTGAATAAGAAGGCCTAACTCAGTATAATTTTAGACTTCAGCACATGGGGCTCACTAAGCATATTTTTATGTATGCAAGTATTTTATAGTCATTTACAAAACTTTATAGAAAAATAATTTCTAGTGGAGAATAATTCCTTATGATGAAAGTTTTTTTTCTGACCATAGAAAATTTTTAACCTGGAAACATAGATAAAGATCCAACATAATTGTTGTGGTTAGTAATGTATAAATTTCTATTGTTCATTGCTAAATTGTTTATCGTGCAATGATGTCATTCAGTTTTATATCAGTCTTTCAAACAGGTGAAGTCAAAAGCAACATATTTAACATTCTACTTCTATTTTTTAAAGCACCGGTCCGTAGAAGTTTTTTGCTGGTCCGTGCTAGACTGGCAAGAAAGTTTTAATAACAAAATAATAAGATTTTAAACTTTTAATTAATATAAACAATTTTTATTTATTTTTTCATCGCACTTTTACCTGATTAAAAAAAAAAAACAGAACAAAATCTAATCAATCATACATAAATTAATTTGTTTTTCTAGTTATCACAGATGTTTATGGGGGAGGGGGTAGAATTAAATTTTTATTACTTTTCTAAAAAAATTCAAAATTATAAAAAAAAAAAGTTTTTTATTATACAAACTCCATATATATATATAACTTCATCTAAGGCTAAGCTGTTTACATCTTTAAGAAAATTTATCTATAGACTTCTGCTGGTCCACGAAACCTTATCCTTATTTTTGCAGGTCCGCAGGTGTGAAAAGATTGAAGACCACTGTTTTAAAGGATGTCATTTTGCGACAAACTATTAAAAAAATAATAAAAAATTATCTGAAAAATATTTTTTCATCAAGTACTGATGTCCAAAAAAAAACCTGAAATAACCACTTTTAATAAAAATACTATTGTGCATAAGAACTGGACAGTGTAAGAATAAATCTAGTCTCTGTGCTGATATTCATATTGAGTGATTTAAAAACAGGCAAAACTCTCCATACAGTAGTGCCACTCAGTGAAGTCAGATTAATCAATACTATTGTATGGAAAGTTCTGCCTGTTTTAATAACAATTATAAGCAAACATAAGAAATGATGATCATGTGATTGAGTGATTTGATTACTAATTTTTTATTTGTGTTGAATACTGTGGTAATTAATAATCTAGATTTTAATATAACATTTTTTTCACTGTTAAGATTCATTGTACTTTCTCAACCATATTTAAAATATAAAAACAAATATATCAAATTATTTAAAACAATAAAAAAAGAATTAAGAATTGATGTTAAATATGATTATTTTTTTATATAGTACTTGTAATTTTCAAAAAATATACAATAGTTAGGAAGTAAGTCACATGATGATTGAAGTTATATTATCTACTATTAAAGATAGTCACTTAATGTGCAATTGGCTAAAAGCATAATAAAATAAAACATATAAATAGGATTGAACTAAAGTGAAATATGCAATGAGATAAGTATAATTATCTGTTAGATATATATATATTACATAAATTTGTTTTATATGCGCTTAATTTTAACAAGCACTTATTTACAACAATCACTTTTTTGAAAATATAAAAATGATTTATAATCATTATACATTAGTTAAATAAAATATTTTATTTACCATAAAATCATAGATTTTAAATTTAATATTTGTTAAATACATTTGATATTATAATATTTAAAAAAATTATGATATGAAATGTTAAGAAAATATATTAAGAGCTAAGATCTCTCAAGATAATCTTAACATCTCGTAAAAACTCAGGGTTTAACTGTCATTCAGACATAATGGTATTAAAACAGGCAAAACTCTCTATACGTATTGTCACTCAGTGATCATGTGATGTTTATTGACATAATAGTATTGTTTGTTTACATCATTCTATAATGAAAAAATGCATTCTCGTAGTTATCATTCTCTAAACTTGTCTTCCATATTAATTAAAGGTATAGTAGAACATTTATTTTGTCTGATTGGCAATTAAGATATGAGTTTTTGTGAAATATATATCATCTTAATTCCTAATGTATTTACATATATAAATAAGTATATGCAGAATTTAAGAATACAATTATATTTTGAAATTTTTTATTTGTATTTTTATTTCAGGTAATACATTTTCTATGGGACTTTTTATGACTAATGGTTTATATTATATTCATGATGGTTCTTCATCTCTTACTGATGAAATTAATTTGAGCGTTAGTGATGGACTTCATTCAACAGCAACTACTATAAATATTAACATCATTCCAGTTGATAGTTCTAGTCCATACTTAATAGAAGGTAGTACCTTGTCAGTAACTCTTCCAGAAGGTAAGTTTATTCATTTTTACATAATGCATTTTTTAATAAAAATAGCGTGATTATTTGTATCTTTAACTTTAAAAAACCCACATGATGTAATGGTAGCACATCAACTTGCCCTGCTCATAACCTGAGATTCAACTTCAACTGGATGAACCTTGCTGAAATAAGTCTTCAGATTTTTTTCATATAATTATTCTACAAACTACTTATCTAGCTATTCATTATGATAAGTAAATGAATATCTACCTATTATAATGGGAAAGGTCCAGATTAACCTGAATTGATCAGATGACTCTCATAGCACTACCTGAAGAAATAAAAAAAATGCAATTATAGGATAATCTAGATTTCATAACTTGTGAGAGACATATAGTATAATTGTTCAGTTCATGGTTCCATTTACTTTAATCTTCAATTATCTCATTGCAAATAATCCTTCAAAAAAAATTTAATAGTGTAGAAAAATACTGATCAGTCATTTATTACTAGGAAGTTAAATGATAGCCAGCTGGTGAGAGTTTATTCTCTTACTGATCAATAATGAATGGCTAGTTGAATTGGCTATGGGGACACCACCCCCTTCTTAAAATCCTGAACTTCTTTGAAAAATTTTTCAGGTATATAAAAAATTTTCACCTACACTCAGGCAGAGATAGAAGCTATTGCACTAATACTATGAGAATTTTAATATCTTCATACTATGTAATAAATTTGTAAATTTTAAAAAAAATAAGCACAAATAGAAATATAACTTTGTTTTATATTTTAAGCAACAATCTTTTTTATTATTTTTCCTTGTCAGAAATATTCATATTTATGTCTAATAAAATATAGAAATAAAAATATGAGAAACAACATTTATTTTTATCTGACTTATTTCCCAAGAAACTAAATATTTAACCAATAATTAGAAGTTCCGTGGCACAATTTGTCAGCAGTTTAATTAAAATAGGATCACTTTACCTAACAATATATTTAAAATATTACCTCTCAAATGTTATGGTTATCACATAAACATCATTTTGTTGTCCAAATAATAAAGATATATACCAACCCCAATAATATAAATTAGAGTACTGAAGATCTCTTTAAAAAGTTTATCGACATCATTCACAAATTAACTATTTTGTAGCATCTAATATCATATTCCATAATAAGCTTTATGGGGAGCTTTTCCGTGTTAACCTTTACATTACAAATTTCATAACGTAATATAATGAATAAAACTGAAAAGTAAGTAAATCAAATGATTTATTACTTGGAAGTTCATATGAAATTCAAGTTTCAGAAGTAATGAAGGTTACAATCCATGGACCTTGAGCTCCTGAAATGTGACAACCAAAGTAAAAATATTAAACACTAATATTATTTTGCCAAGCACTTTCGGTATCATGTACCAGACTCATGGCAACATATGGTGATGTCACCATGAGTCTATACATGGTACCAAAAGCACTTGGAAAATGGTGATGAGGGCATACTAAATCAGGACCAATTTTTTCTACTCTGGTTGTCATATTTTATATCTGTACAATAATTTACATTATTCGACAGAGTTATTGTGTCATTTAATTATTCTTAAGAAATTATTGTGTATATCAAGAAAATCAAAATTATATTATTTTTTACTTTATTTGTTTTAACAAATCATTATATTTTGTATTATTCAAATGTTTGCTAACCTTAAAGCAATTTTTGCATTTATATGCATTATGATATATATATCTATTTACAGAAGGACAATAAAAATGTGTTATAACATTTACTATCATTGCCATCACAAATATATGTTTATTTTAATTTTTGTTGGATAAGCTTTAAAAAAATTTCAGGACCCACCCAGTCATTTTTTTTAGGCAGATGTTCTTTTCAGTCATATAGCAGTAGTCAGTAAATTGCTATTTTAAGCTAGAGTTTAACAAGAAAGAAATCCTATTTTAACCCTTACCACCTGACAACTGGAAATCTTGATGAATAATGCTGTTATCTTTATCCTACAGTGGAATATTTCAAGTCTGTTTTATCTTATCATTATATTTGTATATGAACAATGATTTTTTTAAAATACAAAGATGTCTGATTATTATATAATTAGTAAAATAACTGATTATAGATTGTTAGCTTTAAAATTGTAGACTTATAAATCATTAATCATTTGAACTTTCAGTATTTAACTAAATTTAATAATCTTAACATTTAATATTAATTCATATTTTGTTTTGTAAATAATATTTTAATATGTTTAATTGATTCTGTTACATTTTTTATGTGTTTATCATTTGTTTTTGTATGTGAACATGTAATGGGTTATAGTTATTTTTAATTTACAATGCTAAAATTTTATAAATCATACCTTTAATTTACACTTTGTTATATATATAATAATTTTGCATACATATGTGTATATATTTCAATATAAACTTCATTAACACTCCTTTAACACTTTAAGCAAATATTTTTTATTTATTTATAACAGTTTCAACTGTCCTAGCAGTCTTCTTCAAATCTACAACAAAAAAATTATACAAATATTACATCAATACAACCAAAATTCTTTATATTTTCACAATCATCATTATAAAATTATAATAAACCAAAATAATGTAAAGCAAAAGCAACTCAATCCAAAATTTTAAAACAAAAATTTTTTTAACCTTTCAATATTTAAAATATAAAAAAATTAAAATTTTGTTAAAAAATATTTTAAAATATGTATATGTGTATATACTTAGTAAAGTGGAATATATTTTCCTTAATGCCAGCATTTCAACTTAACTGCAATATGAGACACATAAAAAAATAATCTAAATCTACAAAATTTTAATATGAATTTATAAAAAGTCAAGTGCTTTAGATGTCATTCTATGTAGTATTCTGTTATATGAATATCAGTTATTGATAGCTTTAGATAAAATTAAAAAAGAAATTGAAAAATATACATTTAGAAATAATATGGGGAGGAGGGTGACAAATGAAGAAATACAAGATGAAATGTGATCGATCATTTTATACAAAAAACTCCAAAAGCACTAAGTTTGGGTGATTAAAATCTTAAAAAGAAATAAGCAAACGTTAATAGCTCATGAGATAACATGATGTTTAAGCATCAGAAGTGACTACTTTCAATCCAGAAACCTTTAGCTTTTGAGTTTATCACAGTATCATTTTGTGAAACTTCATAGAGCAGAGGTACAGCTTATAGATGGTAACTGATTTGCTAAAATACTTTTTATTTGGATAAATTATAAGGGATGTCAGAGAGATTGGTTAAGTATAGGAAATTGCATAAGAAAGAAAATTCAGCAAGCCTGTTAAATATTGGCATAAATAATACAGTAAGGTAGTAATAAAAAATGGGATACAGGGATAGAAAATTTAATAAGTAAGAGAAAAAAAGTTTTATGAAAATTTAAGTTATATAATGAAAAAAAAATATTGCTATGTTATTGTGAAATTGAGACATTTATTACAATGGTAGAAGGTGAAATTTTTTATTTAAGGTAAGAATGAAAAATAAAGTGATAGAATTTATAAAGGAGTATATTTTAAAAGAAGAAAGAAGATGCAGAACAGAAAATATTGAATATTTATTAATAGAATCTAGCAGTTTTAATAATGATAGGAACTATTGATGAAATTGTGGAATATATAGAATGATTTAAAGATTGTGGTAAAAAAAGTTGATGGTGGGTGAAAACTAATAGATAAATTAGGAATAAAGTAGTGGGAAGTTATAGGATTCTTAGAAAAATAGGATAGTAAAATAAAAATAACTATGTTTATACATATACTGTAAATAGTTAACACCTAATATGCTTGGCCTTGGATAAAAAGTCATTATATTAAAAATAACACAGGGCAAAGGCTTCTCCAGCAGTGCTTAATAGAGAAACAGTAAAAAACAAGGCATTACTCAATAGGTTTACCAATTGCTGGGTTTGAGCAGTTTTCCACACTTGTTTTATCTTCTAGTTAAGATAACTAAATATTCATTTATTGACCAATGTTAGTTGGTGAGTTGAGTTGTCTGTGGTCCATATACCTCAGGAAAAAACTTTAAGCCTCATGAAAAAAATTTCACTTGATCTGATTTGAACTCAGGATATAGGCAACTAAATATCCATTTACTGAGCAAAGTCAGTTGGCGAGTTGATTTGTCTGTGGCCCATATATCTGAGGAAAAAAATTTTAAACCTCATGAAAAAAAAATCACTTGACCTGATTTGAACTCAGGATATATGCAGGGCAGGCAGATGCACTATCTCTGAACCACAATGCCCCTCTGCCATACTAATATATATTTATTTACACTAAAAAATATAATGAAAAGTAGTCAAAAAGAAGCCTTTTTATATTAATATAATAATTGTTGTTAAATAATGTATTTAGTTTTATTTATTTACATATATACATTTATAACCTCTTTTAATTTTTGCTTTAGGTGAAACTGTGACTATAGAACCCAAAGTGTTGACTTACCTTGATGAGGATTCAAACGAAAAAGATATTGTGTTTATACTGGAACAAATTCCAATGCATGGCAGTTTATTAAAACGTGTGCAAAAAAACAACTATGAAAAATTACATAATGGTGATAAATTCACCCAGCAAGATATAATGGATTTGGCAGTGCACTATTCCTCAGCTAATGAAATTGGTAGTGAGCCTATTAGTGATGTAATTAAATTCAAAGTCTCAGATGTTAATGGCAATGTTCTCCCATATCAACTTTTAACAGTAACGATAGTTCCCGTAAATAACCAGCCTCCAATTGTAACTGTCAATCAGCATTTAGAGGTTAATTATTGCATTTTTTCTCCAAATTTTTTTTATTATTTAAATTAAACTTTAATTTAATTGTATTTTATTCATTTTAAATGAATGTTAAGTATGGAAAATACACAAATTAATATGACAGAAATTAATTACAAAACTTGTATAACTTTGCATCTTAATAATGTAAGGGTTTTATTCTTTAATAGTGTTCTTTACAGTGTTTATCAATAAAGGTCATTCGGCAGCTCCAGATGTAAATTCTTAATATAAATTGAATGAACACTTATAAGCAATGTCCTTATGTTATCAGTAAAGATGCAATGGCATTACATTAGTGTAATCATTTTATCTCTTATAACTTTAGATCTGCTTTGGAGCAAAATCTGTCTGGTGTGGTTAGTTGCTTTAGAGGTCATGTGCCATGTTGTGCTCAAGTTGCCATTTGCTTGGAAGATCATGAGATATTCAAGATTCTTTCATTCAATTAAACAAGCTATTTTTTTTTGTTTTACTTAGCTAGGAACCTCCAATGCAACAGACCACTGCAGACAACCATATAAGGCATTTGAGGGTCTGTGCTCATGCTTTTAAACAACGTATGAGTTTTTTTATTTTATAAAAAAGCTATTTCAATTTATGCTAAAAGGTTGAAAAATAATCACAAGGCTTGCTGCCTTTCAAAGAAACAAATTATATTGCTTGATTTGATTATTGGATATTCAAAAAAATGTTTGTTTACCTTTATTACATTTTAAAATAATTTTTGTTTTACAATACTAATCATATTCATCAGGGTAAAAAAAAAAAATTAATGCAAATATATATTAAAATAAATTTGCATATTTATATTTATTTTTTTTGTCTGAGAGTTTGTGATGATGGCATTTTATTTGTAGTTATATGATGGACTGACTATTCCTGTCACTTAGTTTTAATTGTTTTTTAAAAAATTCAAATACATTCACTTGTTAGTAATAACACACAGGTTATTATATTACAATGTTTTAAATGGTATTATTAACTTTTCTTTTTCAAGTATTGTTGACTTAAGCAGCAACCTAGATTTATGAATACTTAATTTAAAATGATACTCTAAACAACTAAGCTATTCTTTCAAAGACAATAGAATATATATATATATTCTATTAATGTCACAGTAAATGTAAAAACAAAACAATAGACCAAAAATTTATAATAATATTTCAAGAATTTTAAACTTTGAAAGTGCAAGCTATAATAAACATTTACAAGTTTAACTTTCTAGGATTATTTAATTAACAAATTTGCAAAAAATGTTCAGCACATTCAGAGTACACACTTCTTAAATTATTATATATATTTAGTACCCCATACTTATTTATGTGGCTGTTGAAATTAATAGGACTTGTGTTGAATGTTTATATCAAGGCTTTGTTATAGTTGCCACTTGTGTAACATTTCATCCTTGCAACATATAGATGTGAATTGTCATATATCAACCTGAAACCAATTACGATCAATTCATTTTTTATCTCACTAATGAATTTGTGAAAGAATGTATTATTTTCAAGTTTATTAAGTGCTCTAGAAAATGTAATTTTTTAAAATTTATTACAGTATGAACGTTTGGAATTTAGAACTTTTAAAATATTATTATATGCTCAACAGTAACTATTAAACTGATATTATATATATATAAATGAAATATAGGTTAACATAACAGTTATTTTATTTGTTTAACTGTACAGATATTTTAATAACAGAAACCCATAATCAAGATTAATCAATGGTTACCAGATGGGGAAACAAGGCTAGTTTCTGAAGAGTACTGGAAGATACATATCCAGTCAGAAAACACTTTTAATTTTATTATGCTATTCAACACAATGACTTGAAAATTTTCAGGTCAACGTTTTGAACCAATTCAGATTATCACTTATATTGATCTGTACTTAAAAAGTCTAATATATCTACAATTACTATATGTGCACTAAATTATATTTGCTGGCCAAGGTGAGATCAGTTACTCAAGCAAATAGGCTAATATTTAAAATGTTAGGCCATTAAAACTTTTAAATTGTTTATTTAAATAATATCAGAAAAGCAAAGGGATTGAAGATAAGTAGTTGCAATCCATTATTTGTCAATGGTTATGATCATCAATTGCTGATTACTCATACTTACATAGATCACTGTAGAATAAAATGAGCATTTGTTAATGCAGTTATTAGATCTAAACAAAGGAATTCTATGAAGCTTTGATTGGTTAAATTATTAATGATATGAATAATTAAGCAAAGATTTTTCTGTTCCATAAATTTTTCCAAAAACCAAAGAAAAGTTTTCATCATTTAAAATAAATTTCTTTTTTAGATGTTTTTATCTTTTGCTGTTTCTGTGCCCAACTAATAGTTCTTTTTGCTAATTTATTTTGCTTTTCTTCAGATACTGGAATTTTTACTTTAATTTTAAATACAGTCAAGAATTACTGCTTGTCATTTTTTTATATTTATTTCTTCCATTTACTGTAGTTGATATAAACTGCCAAGTGTGTGTAATAGTTTACTTTTTAAATTCTTGCTCTATTTTCTATACTTTTAAGTAAAAGTTGTTAAACATTACTTTAATATTACTAATTCTCAAATCTGTATTCAAAGGATTGGATTTCTTTGAAATTCTTAATTCATCTTTTATTGTTGCAAAATGAATATGAATACAATATAGTTTATTGTTTTATAAGAATAAAAATTATTTAAAATAGGAAAGGATGTATGTTAACAAAATTTCTTATTATTTAATACAACAGCATGCTAAGGAAAAAAAGCAGAAATATAAAGAGTATTTGGATTGTAGATGTGTCGAGATGAAATAGAAGTATCTAACATTGTTTCTGGATTCAAAAGAGGATCAATATAAATTGTAAGGAGAATAGAATAAATTTAATGGTAAAGAAAATAAAAGAGAAATTTTGTGATTTTTTGGTCTTAATAATGAAATTGGAGAATATGAGAATAGAATAGTAGAACTAGTAACAGTAGCAAACACTTCATAAAGTAATGACACCCAGTACAAGCTTTGTAATCACTGGTGATCATGAAATAATGGAACTAATGAAACAGTTTTATTAAAATGGAATAAAAAATAAATGAATCAAGACCTAGAGAAGTAATTAAGAAATATGAAATGTATGAGTTTTTTTGTAATATGTAACAGTTTCGAAGGAGGAAATGTTTATCTTGCCAGTAGGGTTTCTAGCCATATTGTCTGTGCACAGATATTTATGACATCATTTGAAGAGGAGCCATTTTGCATCTCATCATTCAAACACTTCATTCAAACTAGAACTACTAGATAAAAAATTACACTTATTTAGGAGCCTTTTGCTTTTATTATGCTGTCCAAATAAAGAAATATTATTTGATGTTCTGACTAAATAGTAAAAGAAGTTATTACTGCTTAAATTCTTTTAAAATCATCATCATGGAGTACCAATTTACTCCCTACAATATTGCTATCTAATACAAGCCATACTAATTAATGGATGCTAGAAGTTTGGTGTATCAAATCCCTATCTAATACCTATTCATTCAATATCCCCAGACTAGTTTCTAGCTTATGGCTTTCATTAGTGAGGAATCTTGGATCCAGGAGCACTGCAACTAGATTTTTGGATCTAATGCAACCCTCCAGAAGTCACCTTAGCTATAAAGCTAATTCAATTGTATAGTCATACAGACATAAATCCAGTTCAGTATCTATATATTTTGTTGACTTTGGTTTTCTAATAATCATAATTATCAACATCCTTTGGCTAGGATTGGTATTAAACCACTATAACATGACATAATTACCATTTCTTATGCTTACATACATCATCATATTACATTTTAAGCGTAAATGCAGTTCATCACCAAAATCATGATTTCTACTTATCAGCCCTTGTATATTTTTATACATTGTGTAAATATTAACTGAGAATTAAGCTCTGATGTAAATAAAATGCTTTATTGATTGTAGATTAATTATTTTTACAACTTTCATACCATTTCCAATCTTTTTATGCACTTAACAATACTGTTGTTTTATATCAAAACTTTACTCTTACAGTTTCAACTGCCTTGTAGTCATCATCAGAACTACAATATCCAAATATATAATCATACAATTAATATATTATATTTATATGCATAATCAAAAACATACATCTCAACCTGACCATTATAAATATGGATATTGTAGCTCTGATGATGAGTGCAGGACATTTGAAACTGTAAGAATAAAGTTTTGGTATAAAAACCAGTATTGTTAAGGGTATAAGAAGGTTGGAAATGGTATGTATGATATGAAAATATAGAAATCAATACATAAAGAATTGAAGAAGAAGAAAATTGTTTTACAACTTTATATGCACAAAATCATTTATTGATTTTAAAAAATTATAAAATATTTGTGTAAAAGTCTTATGGCATAATGGTTAGCATACCAGACTATTGTGCTTATGACTTGATATTGAAACCAGGTTGGAAATACTAGAAAAATTTTTTTAGGATTCTTTTAGCTTATAAATTTTTTCAAGTAGCCAATTAATAACCACTTCACTGAAAGCTTTACTACTCAAAAATTAGTAACCTTGGTAACTATGTCTTATCCTTCACTGCTCCTTTTTGAGAAGCTGTTGAAGATGCATTTGCATTGAAACAAACTCTTTGAAGATTGCTTTGCTATTTACTTTCTCTGTATAAAAGCTTACTATTTCTCTTCATTTAAACTGATTGAGACTATTTTCCATTATAAACAATTACAAATGATAAATAGCTGAAATACGTTTATATTCAGGTAGAAGAAGGAGGCTCTGCAATCCTAAATGCTGATGTAATTTCTGTCACTGATGTTGATAGTTCATTGTCATCTCTTCAAGTTATCCTGGATTCTCAGCCAATGTTTGGTTATATTGAAAATACTGAAAAAGGTAAGTACAGTATAATAAATATAATTTAAAATTTTGATATATATATATATATATTTAACACTACAATATTTACATATAAATAAAAAACAATGCCAAATTTTAATATATTAAAAATTTATGATTTATCAATTTATTTTAATGTGATAAAATGGCTTAAATGAAATCTGATGTTTCTGTACATAGATCGTATACCCAAGAACCCTGTTAACCAAGTTAAGCATTTCTTCTCTCCAAAATTCTTATATACAAACAATAAACTTAACTACTTTTACTCCTTATTATCTAAATATTTTTCCGGCCTTGTGTCTTTTTTTTTTTTTCCTATTATTCCATTTTAATAAAAGTTGTTTTGATAGTTTTACCATCTTGCCTTTATATTTCCCAATTTTATTACAAAAAACAAGTAATCTTAAATTTTTTTACCTTTTTATACTGTTTATTTTTTAAAATTTATTCCTTTCAACTTATTCTAATCCTCTCTCAATCTTCTACAGTCCAAAAATAAATGTTTAATTCACTCTTTCCTATCTCCATATAAACTATATCTACTATCTAAATCTTTACTTCATTTTTGCCATCTTTCCCTGGCATTGAAATTTCTACTCTTGCACCAAATATCAATAAACTTCTTTTGTGTTATCATGCAATCTTTCCTACACTATGTAATTTTTTATTCACATATATTTCCAAACTTTTTTTTATTCATATATTCCACAATTCTAATTCTTTTTTCCTAATTAAATTATCTATGCTCTTTTCTCATTCCTTATAATTATGTATTTGTAATACATTCTGCACACATTTCCCCCATTTTTTATATAAATATATAAAATAAGTTGTAATTATTTTGTGTAAGTATATGCATATGCTTTACAAAGTGGGTCTTTTCTTTTCTTCCTTTATTTTATTTAGGCAAGTCAGTTTTCAGTGACATTGTATATCTATTAGTTTTGCATATTGTAAAACCTTTTTTGTGCAACATATTTGTTGTACTCTCCACATGATTCCTCTTTATTTTTATTAATCTATTTTTATTCATGTAATGAAACCTTCCAAACTATTTTTACTTTACTTTTAATTTACTTCATTAAAAAAAGAAAGACTATCCCAGTTCACATTGAATAACCTTATTTGTTATTCACATTTTACTGCTCTGTATATACATATATACCTTCTTTTTATCTTCTACGTAAAAATTTCTGAATTTCCTGGCCAATACAAAGTACATTATTTTCAAATCTTAAATCACTATGTTCCAGATAATTCTTCATGCATCATATTTATTATATGAGAAAAATACTAGATTTTTTAACCAATCACATTCTATTTTATTCTGTTTGTTCTTTCCCTCTACTATTTGCATAATTTTTTCCCCATTTAATAAAGAACTGACATACCTATAACCCTCGATTTTTTTGAAACAAATATCTCCTATTTATTATTTTCTTGTTTTATTTTCTTTCCCCATTAATTACTAGAATTTTAAGATTTTTCATCATTGAATTTAATTTTGATACTTTTTTTAATAACGATCCTATGTTTTCTGTACTGTTTTCTAATAAATGTCATATCCACACACACTCACAAAAAAGAGCTATCACATTATATATTCTCTTGTCCTATTCTTAATTTTTCTATTTCAACCTTCAGTTCTTTTAAAAACAAAATAAATAGTAAAAGTAATAAAAAGTATCGATGTTTTAACATAATTTCACACTTAATTTCCACTGATGTTATGTATGAAAATTATTCTTTGTAAAGACTTTTAATTATTCTTAACAATCCTAAATCTATTTTTATATTTTCAAAACTTTTTCACAATCTACTTCCATTGACTATCTCATAAAGCTTTTCTAAAACTGAATATGTATTAATTAAATACTGATTTATTTTCCTTATAACATATTTTATTTGATTGAGGTATAATAAATTATTTATCGAATATTCTTCTTCCAAGATGAAATCCATTCTAACCTCAATCCAAATCCTAATTCTATCATTGAGATATGTGTAAATAATTTACAAAGTATTGAAATTATTATTATTCCTGGTCTATATTTCTTTTTTTTTAAAGACTAATCTAATTTTCATATATTAACATTTATTTGGAATTTTATTATCAATTGTAATTTAAACTAATTCTTACATATTTTCTCATGCTTTGCATTTTTTCATTTTACCTATTTATCTATTGTAAATGAGATATTTCTTTTATATAGCACTATGTTTTTATAAACTGTAATAGTAATAATCAGTCATTAAGCATATGGCTAATTATTACTATTACAGTTTATAAAAACATTGCGATATATAAAATAAATATCTCATTTACATATGTTTAATTTCAAATAAGAATGACGTATCGTAAATTCTAGAAAATTTTGCAAGCGTCACTCATTCAGGCATAGTAAAAGTAATTTAAAGTGATCGTTTAACATCTTCATGCTCTCATTCCCAAATGCTTAAGATTTGCCCATGTTTGAGTTGAAAGGATAGATGGATTCATTCTATCTTTCATAAAAGACTTTATCTTGTGTTTGGAAGTGAGAGTATTCATTTATAGTTAATAATCCACAAAATGCATGTGCATTAGCTTAATGGCTAATTATTACTATTACTATTTATCTATTCAATTATGCATTTATGATTTTATCTATTTTTCATATATAAAATTCTTTAATGCATCATATTCATTTATCAACTCTTCACTCAATATTTTTTTATTACAAAATCATCAAGTATTTTTCAAGTTCTCTATCTTCATACTGTTTTCCTTCTTCATAAATTTCTTATTAAATTCACTCCATCTCCATCATAATTTTATTGTAGCTATTTTTTAATTGTTTAAATAGCTATTGCAACTAATCCTTATTATTTTTTTTCCCATTTGCTTTTTAACAACTTCTCTATAATTACTACATATCTTTTTTCTTTTTTAAAAATTTGTTAAAATTATTTTCCTCTCCATTATATCTTTTTAATCCTATTGGTTCAAATAAGCACTTATTTGCAATCTTTATCATATCCATCCATTCTTTATCACGTTTAAAATCACCATTTTTCATAATACCTCAATTTATTCTTGTATTCCTGTCAACTGGTTTATAAATTTTATTACTTAGCCTTTCAATATCTTTAATTCTTCCAATATAAAATGATGAATATTACTACATCCTTTTTCTTTCTCATTAAATGCTTTAATTCTTGTTTCTTTTTTTAATTCCAAATTTCATTATTCTGACTATTCATATTACCTACATTCAAAATTTTACAATTATTTTTTCTAAACTCATTTATATTCTTCTATAAATATTTCCAAATACATTCATTTCACTCTTTCACATCTTCATTTTCCATGGCACTACTCATACATCTCTACCCAATTTCAGTGTAATCCACACATATTCTTTACAATTTTTAAAAGATATTATCCTTAAATATTCATCTTTTGCTTTCTTATCTTTATCACATTTGCTTAATTCCTTCCACTCATATTTCTGAAAATGCAATTCTTCTTCATTCTTAAATGTGTCTCTACCACTGCCAATAAATATAATCTTTCTCCTAAAAAAATATTTTCAGTTCTCTCTACTTATTCACATTTCTACCTCTTCACGTATTTATGAAACTATATTTTATATTAACTGCCTTGGCCCTTCTTTTAAATATTCTTTTTTTATAACTACTTGCAGGCATTCTTCCTTTAAAAAAGTCATTTCTATCCTTATATTCTCAATCATTCTATCTTCATTCACTTTATCTTCTATTTGCATTCCTAAATATAAATGTATTATTTCTTTTCATATCTATCTCATACATTGCAGCTTTATTCTTATCTATATTTATCCTCTTTCCTTTCTTTACTTTAATGGATAATAAAATTTATTATAAATTAACTCGGGCAAAAACTCTCCACACAGTATTGTCACTCAGTGCAAGCCAGAGTAATCAATGGATGCTTAGAAAGCTTGTGCATAAAATTCTCATCTAATGCTTACTCATCCAATATCCCCAGACTATTATTGTGTTTTCAATTTAAGACTCATAGTTTTGTAGTTAAGTAGAGATAAACGGTGGCTGCTGGAGGGTTGCATTAGATCCTAAGATCTAGGTGCAGTGCTCTCAGATTAAGGCTCCTCACTGACAAAGGCCACAAACCAACTCCTCACTGATGAAGGCCACAATCCAGAAACTAGTCTAGGGATATTGGATGAGTAGGAATTAGATGGAGATTTTATGCATAAGCCTTCTGGCATCCATTGATTACTCTGTCTTTCACTGAGTGGCATGGAGAGTTTTTGCCTGTTTTAATAACAGTTATAAGCAAACATAAGAAATGGTGATCATGTGATATAAATTAACTCATCTAAGATTTTATTTCCTTTTAATAAATGTCGAGCCCTTTTAAATAAATTATACTTTTAATGAAAACATCCTATACTTAAAAAATTCTTCTCATTCTTCTCATATAAACATCTTTATTTACTCCAATATCAAACCTTGGTAATAATTTTTCACCCCTACCTGTACATTTCTTTTTTAAAACTCCTCAATATCTCTATTTACCACATCATTTGTCATCACCACCATTAATACAGTATTGTTATATTAACCCTTAATATTATTTAAAATCCCATCTCCAGAAGATACATCTTCTTACATTATCTATCTTTTCTGTGTAACATATTTCTACAATCCTTATCCATCAAATTACTCAATACTTTCCACTCTACTTTTAATTCTTACATATACACTCACTCTTTGTGTTCTATAAATTAACTTTTTATGACAGCATATCCCTCCCAAATTCATTGTTTCTAGAATTATTTACAGCATTAATAATGACTCTTGTTAAAAGTGTTTCTGTAGGCCACAATTCACCAATATAGTGGTCATCAGAATTCAAAAATTTCTCATTTTATTCTAATTGAAATAGTAGTGACCTCTACATTTACATGTTATCATTTAATGTACATTGTGAAACAGTAAGGTCTGCTTTGCAAATCTTCATTTCACCTTTTCTCACCTATTTCCTACCCTCATACCTTAGTTTGAACCCCAATCTATCGTAGTGTGTCTGCAATGCGCTTATATACCAAAAATCCCACCCAATTTTAAACCATGAGTACAACGCTCGTATTATATATATAAGTATAACTCATTCCCAAATCGATAAAATGTTATGAATTATGTATATGTTCACATAATTTAGATTTATTTAAAAAGTAGGTTATATAAGTTGTAATTATGCACACACTATGATATGCATTTAAAAACTTATGTCAAAATATAAATTGTTAGTTAAAATTATTTGTTTGAATCTATTTACAAAGGTATATTACAGTCGTAATATATTTTTGATTTAAAATAAAATTCATATTCGTTTAGTAAATGGATTCAAATATTGCAATTTAAAAAGTAAAATAATTTTCTTTTGAATTTAATTATTTAATGTTATAAAAGCTTATCTAAAATATACAGCAGATGTCCACTTAAGGTTTTCTTTCAATCAGTAAAAGTAATTTTAATTAAATCAAGTTTGTAATTTGAATGTCGACAAGGAAATTAACAATAGAAATTAATTAAAATTTTGTTGAATTCCTTTAGACATTCGGATAGGTTTAATTACAACTGATAAGTAAGCAAAGTCCGATATATTTTGTAACACTCCAGGGCAGTTCTATTGTTCAATTCCACTATAAAAAGAAGGGTTTTCTTTTGTTCTCCATTCTAGTCATTTGCTGATGAAATGTTTCTACTCAAAATTATTCTAGTGATTTGCTAATGAAATGTTTCTAACCAAAATTATTCTAGTGTTTCTAATGAAATGAATCTAGTGAAAATATTCTAGTAAAATATTCTCCAAAATATATTTTCCTGAGATTTTAGCTATGTGCCTGCGAACCTAAATTTGAAGCCGAGTTTTCATCTCCAAATTAATTGACCATGTTTACCACATCTATTGTTAACCGTGACATGACTGAGTAGAATGGCAAGAAGGCTATTTCCCTTTGGGAATGGCCAGCTGCTGCTCTAGACCATCGGAAGCTATCACATAAGGAACCCCGGAACTGCTGCTGCTGCCAAAATATGAACAATTCCAGATTTTGCTGCTGAATTGTATAAAACCTGCCGATGATCACTCTACCTGCAAATGCTTCTCCAGAGGTAACCCCAAATTAACCCAAGAGCTCTTGTGATTCCTAACTAACATGCTATAGCTATTTTAAATTGTTTTTCTTTTATTTCACTTGTCTTATTATGTACTTCTTTAAACGTGTTCTAATATAATCAACAGTTTTGCTCTCTATCCTTGGGTTAATATTTTCTATTTATTAATCTTTCTTTTATTTTATTATGATAATGTGTCAGAATCGTCTTTGACCGAGTGAATTATTTCCTTTGTTGATAGTAAGATGCCGATATTAAGGCATATTTTAAATATATAAATAATTCCCAATTTTATTATCTCACAAATCACTCGTTCGAGGGCTATTCTAATCTTCTTTAATATATATAATCAAATAGTTTAAAATCTACATTTTATTGATTTTAACCTAATATGAGAGTATGTGCGAGTTCAATGATTAAATGTGTCCCAAATGCATGATTGCGTAAATAAACCTATGCTTTCTTTTCAAACCAGCAAGCATGCATTTTCCTATTTTTAAATACTGTATTCTACTTTAATTACAAAGTTCGTCATTGATGTCGAGAAGGTGTGGACTCTTTTAAATGAATTTCTGGGAATTTGATTGGGCATTTTTCTTAATCCAAGTAAGCCCATTTTGTATGTTTTATATACATTAGTCTAGTATTGCTGGTAAATGAATTGGTTGTTGAGACCGCTTTGTTTTCTTTCCAAGGATTTTAAACGGCCAAGTCTGTTCTCTTTTCGTTTCCTGCATTTCCCAGGCAGAGTGTGTACTCAAATGTCACACCTGGGAATTAGATGCAGTCGTCACCCAGTTGCTAAGTTTCAGCTGTCCATGGCACCACATTCCTACAGGCCAGTGGTGAGATGCCCACCGTAGTCATTCCAAATATTCACTATTGTTTTATTTATATATTTATTTTACAAAGCATCTGTGATTTAATGTATCACAACCTCCATCCTTTAATAAATTCATTATTAGCAATACTGACCTCCCATGTAATTTAATTATTATTTTAAAATAAATACCTTGATCACATTCCCACTTTATTGCTTAGTAAGCTTTGTCCGTGCTATTCTCGAAATCAATAAATATTCTATAACACTTAATTTTCAAATATTTTATTAAACTTTTATAATTACTTAAAGCCCCTTGCACATGTTCCCATCTCTTTTACGCACATTATCGTAATATTATTAGCCTGAGGGATAGAATGTATTTTCTTAAAAACCTTTTGTCATTTAATGGAATGGAATGCCAACCTTTATTTAGTAAGCGTCCCTGTCTCATATAAGCAGACAGTGGCATTATATATATTTTCTATATAAATAAATCTTTGAAATCATTTAAAACTAAATTTGATATTTTATTTTATTGATTCCTATCACTGTCTCGGTCTATATATCTATTTTATACATTTCTTTTGTACATCGATAGACGTTAATTAGCAACCCAAACTTATCTTAGTATAGAGTCTCTTTGTTTCTCCCTGACCACCAGGCACCGATAAAAGGTTATACTAGTAGTAGCATCAGACACGTTATCACGTAGGTGGCGCTGTGAAATTTGGACTTTAGATTCGAACTTAGTATATCTAGAAGGCAACTCCTCCTAGAATGTTCAGTTTTGTGTTTGGGGTTTGAATTCTGTAGTGTGTTAGCGAAATAGATGATTCTAACCGTTACAATTGTTTAAGTGAAACCTTTCATAATTAGTTATGATTGAAGACATAACTTACTACTATAAAACACACACACAAAATATTTTGATTTGCTTATTTGAATTTTAAATATAAAACAATATTTTTAAAATTATAATTTTCTGTTAAAAAAATGAAAATCAATTTTGTTTTGCTTCTGATCTAGTTTTATATAATATTGTTTAGGGTGTTTAAAAAAAGGTAATGTACAATTTAAAACATAAAATAGAACATAGATATAATGAAAATTGTTTTCCTTTCCTCTTGTAATGAATTCATAATAATGTGAAAGGCTAAAACCTTTAAAAGATGTGCCTTAAAAATGATTAAATGACAGCCAATCAGATAGTAATAATGACTGCACAAGGAAACTCCCAATTCAAAACACAAGTCAGAGACTTTACGAGAAAAAGATGGAACCCACCTTCTTCTCTACTTAAATTTATATATAAATTTAGGTGGGTTCCATCTTTTTCTCATAAAGTCTCTGACTTGTGTTTTGAATTGGGAGTTTCCTTGTGCAGTCATTATTACTATCTGATCGGCTGTCATTTAAGCATTTTTAAGGCACATCTTTCAAAGGTTTTAGCCTTTCATGTTATTATGATTTCATCTGCTTGCGCTTAATAAATTTAATATATTTACACTTGTAATGAATTGTAATATGAATGCTATTCCTAATAATTGTAGGATCAAAGCCGTCTACTATCTCTTCTTTCAAAGTAAAATGTTTACCAATCATTGTATTATGATTTAAAGTACCATTGTAAAGCATATTATTAATAATAAAAAAATTCTGGTATAAGATTTTATCATTTCCTTTGGTGACTATAATTGTTTTTTAAAATTAAATGTAATAAAAAAAGAATGTACTCTGAGTCTTTTGTTTATACTGTTTTTTAGCTGCTGGATCTGAAATAAGCAGTACAGGTGCAGCAGTCACTTCATTTTCTCTGGCTGCACTTCTAGATGAAACAATTCAATATGTCCAAAATAATCACAAAAATAAAGAACCAGTAGGAGATGGATTTCTTTTTCATGTGACAGATGGCGCTAATGAATCACCTATCTTCAGATTCAATATTTCTATTATGGTAAAAATATTAATTAAATTTTATTTATTAATTAAAACAATTTTTTTGTATAACTTTTTTTTGATATGCATCTATAAGATAAAAGATAAAACAAATTTAAATATTCAGAATAAATTATTTTGATTGGAAAAACCACAATTCTTGTCAGACTAAGTAATTGTTGGATGGGGGAGAATTTTCTGGTTTCGTTTATTTGGTTTTAACCTTTAGCTAATAGTACTTAGATGCAATTTACCATCCAATAATTACATTATTGATTGGTCTGGATATGTCTAAATTCATTTGGATATTCTCAGAAACTTGAAAAGCTTTACATTTTTTACAGATTCAAACACTGATTATGGATTTGAGTTTTAAAAAAACTCTCTTATTGCTTCAATAACTTACATAATTTGAGTTTTAAAAAGACTCTCTTATTGCTTCAATAACTTACATAAGTATAGTGAAAGTATTTCCCATGTTGCATTTGAAATATAATATAGTTATAAGCATTCAATCAATTTCTTCTACTTCAGTATTGCCCCTAGTGTAAACTTGAATAATCTTTTTAATTGAAAGATGGAGAGATAGATTTACTATTTAAAAATATTGTGTAAGCTGGAATCCTGTGGTGTTTATTTTTTAATGTGGTTTATTTTCTTTTGCATGTAAATACCATATTATTTAGATACAGTGCTTAGGTTTATTCAGAAATATTTATGCATCTATGATTTATGTGTCAGATACTTTTTCTATCATTATATGCAAACTAGTAATTTATAATGAATTTAATAATGTATTATCATCATTTGAGAATTTAACAATAAAAATTAAAAGAAAAAATAGCCGAGAGAGAAAAAGAGGAAAGTAATGTATATTGTAATAAAAATTAAGGATTTTAACGAAAATTAATTTTTTTCATTAAAATCAAATTTTAAAAATTTTAAATATCATAAATGCAGAAAACCAAACTATAAAGCAACATAACTCAAAAGAAAAAAATCCACATTCATGTTTGTATAGGAACAGAATTAATAATTACCATATCACATGATACCTGAAATCTCAACAAATTTAAGATAGCAGCATTATCCAGCAAACTTAAGATTTTTTTTTAAAATTTTTTTGCTAAGAATTGATTCAAAAATCTTTTAGTACTCTGGTCTCTATCCCTATATTAAACTGCATAGCTCATTTCTACAACTGATTAAATTATAAATAATTATGATAATTCTGGTGATGAAATGTAATGAATTAAAGGCACTACTAATACTATATATTCAGAGAAATTACTAAAAATATTTTAATACAACTTTCGTATATTTTTAGTTATGAGCACTCTTGTCAAGGGCAACCATTAAAATAGGATCACATCATCAACATTCATTGAATATGCCAAAGTAATCCTTTAGATCCTTTTAGGTCATTTCCAACTTAATCCATCAACAAAAAGTTTTCTCTTGTCATCATATTTAATGATTAGTTGTATATCAAAGATATTATTATTAGAATAAATCTATGTGAATAAAAAATCATTCTATTAAATCATATAAGTGATAATTGATGATATATACTTTCATTATTGAATAGAATAAATAAACTTGGAAGTATGTTATATGCTAGTAATTTTGTGATTTATATTTTTTAAATTTCAATTCAGTTTTTTTGATAATAAGGACATGTAGACAAATGTTTTGATATAATTTTGGAATAATTATTTCTTTTCTGGTAGAAATTTAAATAGTAGAGTTCATGACCATCCAGACTACCAAGTAAATTTGTCAATTAGAAATTATTGTGAAGAAATATATTCAGTAGATTTATGTTTTGAAACAATAGGTCTTTTCTTAGGATATAACAATTCTAAATTAATATTATCACATAAGTGCTTCAACAAAGTCTATTTTGCAATTTAAATAAAAATTCAAATTTAATTAAATGTCAGATAGATAAATGGCATTATTATAAAAAGATAAATGTCGATTTGAAGAAAAATACAAATTACATAGTATGTTCTCTGTGTGTACCACAATTTTTTTAAAAAAACTTCCCATTAAGAAACATATAAGTAATTGATTTTTATGTCAGTAGACTCTCAAAGTCAAAACAGATATTTCAAATAGAAAGTTTATATGCAGAAATATGGAAACATAAATAGATAAAAGTTGAGTAACAAAAACTAAAAAATTACAATGACTTTGTTGTATATTTTTAGATTAAAACAGGCAAAACTCTCCATACGGTAGTGCCACTCAAGTGCAAGCCAGATTAATCAATGGATGCCAGAAGTTAAGTAAAGATAAAAGGTGGCTGCTGAAAGGTTGCATTAGCTGAAGATCTTCATTGATGAAGGCCACAAGCTAAAAATTAGTCTGGGGATATTGGATGAGTAGGCACTAGATAGGGATTTTATGCACAAGCCTTTTGGCATCCATTGATTACTTTGGCTTGCACTGAGTGGCACTACTCTATGGAGAGTTTTGGTATAGGGATTTTATGCACAAGCCTTCTGGCATCCATTGATTACTCTAGCTTCCGCTGAGTGGCATTACTGTAGGGAGTGTTTTGTCTGTTTTAATAACAGTTATGAGCAAACATAAGAAATGCTGATCATGTGATATTTTTATATTACATTATATCAATAATAATTGTAGTATTTGCTGCACCCAATATTTATTTATAATTCGATCTGTTTTTTTTTTTGCAGACTAAAAAAGTCATTTGTTTTATTGACTTTTAAGAAAGTAATCTTATTTCTCCAATGTTTAAAACCCATAATAATATTTTTTTTTTTCAAAATAAACTTTATTAAACCAGAAAAAAATAAATAAATAAATAAATACATACATAATATTGTATGATAAAAACAATAAGCAAATTAAAGTTCAATAGGCAGAATTTGCCAAGTGTTAACAAGTAAATAAAAAAATAGAATAAAAATACAATTTTATATATATATCTTTTCTAAAAAAAAAAAAGGTAATTTATAATATCCAACCTGGTCTTCAAATGTTAATAAGATCCCATGTGCTATTAAATAAATCTTGTGATGATATTCTATTGTCCCTTTCTTTAATTATTCTGATTTTTCTAATTATAATTTTCAGAGGATCTGTACAATTAGAATTAAAAAGAATATCACATCGAGTTAGCCATAAACTATATATTCAAAAAGTGGCACTTCTAATATCAGAAAAATACCTGCTTTAATTGCTTGTAACAATACATGTATCAAAGAGCCTTTATATTTATAAATAAAGCTAATAAAATATCTACAAACTTGCAAATAACTGCATTCACCAAAAATGTGTTCAATCGTGTCTTCATCTCTGCTCTGCGACATAAACCACATAAAACATCAATTGAAGTAAATCCATGGTTTCTTGATAAAAAATTACAAGTGGGTAGTGCATTTAAATTTATTTTAATCAGGAAATTAAAGTATTTTGGCTCCAAACCCCACCATCTAAACCTTTTCAGCAGATTAAATGTTGTCAAGTTAAGACTTGAATTAATAGGAACTATTGTTTCATTAATGAGATAATAAGCCTCCCAGTATTGAACTTTTTGTGATTTAGATGGATTAGGAATTAGGTTCATTTTTTTAATTTCAAATAATAATTCAGCCAACCAGCAATTCATTGTTGGAGGTGGAGTATCAGTGGGATCAACATCAACTAAATAAAATTCTTGAGGGATAAAATGATTCAGTCTCAAAAATAAGTTGAAGGCCCACTGGAATCTAAACACTTTCAGTGAATGCAGTCCAAAACCACTTAGTCTGGTAGGTGTGTGCATCTTTCTGAGGCTAATTTCTACAGTCTTCCTCCACCCCCATAGTAGCTTAGAACAAATTGAATTGATACCACAAATGAATTTAGCTGTAAATTTATTAAAAGGCATGAAGTAAGTAATCCTTGGGAATAATGACATGTTCAAAAGGGCTGTCTTGGAATAAAGAGACATATATACTTTCTGTAGAGAACCAACTATTCTGTAAGTTACTAATATGATTGAATTTTGGACTTCTCTCCTCATTGCAAGCTGAGAGAGATTAAAAGAAAATCCAAGAAATTTCTGTGGTTTAGCTGTGAAGGGTGAGGTAATGTTATTTCCAGCGAATAGTCTCCATGCTGCTAATTTTTCAGCATTGAAATTTAGCCCTGAATCTTCTGAAAAAGAGGACATAAGCTTCATGAGATCAGGAATGTACTTCTGAGAAGGCAGAAATATGGCTATATCATCCATGTATGCAATTAGATGAATTTCTTTATTAATGGAAGGAATGAAGCTTCCATGAATATTTTTCTCTATAGATTTCAGGAAAGAATTAACATATAAAATAAATAAAAGTGCACTTAAAGAAGAGCCCTGAGGAATAGATTTAGTAGGAATGAAAGAATCCATTAATTTACCATTTAAAGATATAGCAATTTTCCTATTAGAAAGTAGATTAGAAATTATGTTGATTATCCCTGGATTAATATCCATGTCAGCAAGCAACTGAACCATGTGTGGAATCCTGACAGAATCAAATGCAGCTGCAATATCCAGCTGGACAACAATAGGTTTCAATTTTCTATTCCTTCTGATATGTTCAACAATTAATTTGAAAAGGCTAATCACTTCTAACGTTGAAGCCCCTTTTTTTGCAAATTGACAGCTAGATATTTGTAAAAGAATCTGATCCTGGATTTTATCCTTGATTATAGATTCAATAATCTTTATTAACAGATGAATCATTGAGATTGGCCGCAGATTTCCAAGAGGGGAAGGTATAATTTCCTTCTTGAGAAATGGTACCATGGCAATGGGATATAGACCATCAATTAACCGTGAACCTACAGCAAGATAATTAATCGTATTACAGATAATTGGTATAGAAAAGGCTTCAAGATGCTTTAATATAAATTTTGGAATACCATGTAGACTAGGATGAATACTATCAGGTATTGATGCAAGTTTAGAACAGACATCTACCTCAAGTATTCCATGTGCCATCTCACATGTCTCATTATTTAACCCATAATAATATTTGTATTACTTTATATATTTCATTACAATATAATGGGTTCATTTTGAGATTTTCAGAATAAATTATGTTAATGAGTACTGAGCAATGGAATACTACTAATAATAATAATCAAGTGCTATTATTTGGTTGCAGTACCTTTTTTTGCTTAATTACTTCACTTATCTCCATGAATAAAAACTTATCCTCCATAAAGGTTGATAAATCAAATAGTTTTTATAATTTTATATCTTTTCTATTTTATATATTAAAATATAAGAACCAACTGTACATTGCACACTGAAACCTAAAGAAAGCAATAAACCATAGAAATTAATAAAACTTCCTTCTAATATCTTACATAATAAACTTAAAATATAGCTATATTTTATTTGGTTATCATTTTTCTTAAATAAAATTTCTGAAAAAATATTATCTGCTGTGATTTTTTATCTATTTGGCTTTTAATGCATTATGTATAGATAATTTCTTGACATATGCAACGTATGTAAATCAATATTTACTTAAAAAGCTTTTGATATAGACAAAGTTTACAGAAACTGCACAAAACATTCTAAAGACATTATTCCATTCAGAGTTGAATAATAATTCAATTTAATGAATGAAAAAGAGAGAAAAAAACTACTATTCATTAGCTTTTTATTATACCACTCAAAATTTAATAATAAATTCAATTTAATAGTATAAAAAGAAAAAAAAATTATATTCATTAGTTGAAGGAAAGACTGCCAATTATAAAATTATTAATTATAGAGCATTAATTGTTTTATATACTACTAAAAATATATTTCAAATAATATAACTTTCATAATAATGTTTTCACTTTGTAGACACAACCATTTGAAGAATATGCATTTAATGCAACATAGCAGTAAAGATTTATGATTTTTTTTACATATATATACAAACTGAATCTTGCAAAATCATGAAGAATGCATTGAATATTAAATCAGAATTTGATCATATGCATTTCTTAAGTCTACAAATTATTTTTATATTATAAATATATGCTCATTAATATCAATTTGTACACATCTTATTATACTTGTAATTTACTATAAATTTTTTGAGTAATTTTAAAGCATTATTATTAAAATATATTTTGAATTTAAACATTCTAATGTTGTAGTTCTTAATAAAGATGGATTATTTTACAATCAGCATAATGAGTTAATGACTATATTCTACAACATTTATCAAATAATGTTAAATGTTACAATTTGATCTACAAACATCAAGCATTGTTAGCTGAGAGGTCATCGCAGCTGCCTTGCAAGCAAGTAGTTGGTTGCAGATGGTTGTGGGTTCGCCTCCTGGCTGATGCTATGACATATGAGAAGAAAAAAACATCATACTTCCTGAACTCATAACTATCCACTTTAGTCATATATATAATTATTATTTTAAATGATCAAATTTCAATGTTAAAATTTGTTCATAATGTTGACTTTTATATATATAAACCTTAAAATAATCATTGAAAACAAATATATAAAAAATTTATTTAATACAGCAACCTGACTTTCATTCCTAATTGAAACTTTATCAAGATGTTGCTTTTTACAAAATTACATGACCAATTACTCTACAGCAACTCCACCCAATGGGCATTATTTACATTACATCACAATAAATATAATTAATAAAATACATACATGTACATAAAAATGATTAAACTTATTACAATCTCTTTTTTTAAATATTTTTATAATATATATATATATTTACAAAACAATCTAAAAAAATTTTGAATTATGACACTAAACTTTCCAATAGTCTAACAATCTTCATTTCCCCCCTAGTTGTGCTGGTCCTTTAACCACGTTTACACATTTGTTCAATTTTTTTTTAATATACAAAGTTTCATAATATTTTCTTTCCTTGTAATTTTTAACATACTTTATTATTTCTGAATATTTTTACACAATTCACTTTATATCCAATGTCCAAAAAATTAGTTGTGAATTTTGCAATATGATATATATAGTTCAGCAGGAAAGACTGCCATTGAAAGAAGTAAGGAACATGATAGAGCAATTAACAGAAAGGATATAAGATCAGGGCATATCTACATTTTTTTGATACTGGACTTAAAATGAATTGTATAAAAAATATTCAAGTAATAAAGTATGTTAAAAATTACAAGGAAAGAAAATGTAAACAAATGTCTTATCATAGTTAAAGGTCTAGGACAACTGGGGGTGGGGAGCATTGTTAGATTATTGGAAACTAGTATTATAATTAAAAATATTTTTTAGATTGTTTTGTAAATGTGTATACTGCATTATGTAAAAAAAGGGGTGATTATAATAAATTTAATAATTTTTAAGTACATATATATATTTTAATAATTATATTTATTGTAATATGGGTAGAGTTGCAGTAGTCATGTGATTTTGTAAAAAGAAACATCTTGATATGGTTTCAATAAAGAATGAAAGCCAGGTTGATGTAATAAATATTTTTTTTATTTATAGAAAGTTAATTGTTTCAATTTTGTTTTAAATTGATTATTTTAAAGTTTACATAATGATTATTACTAATCATTTATCAATCTAGAGATTACCATATCATTCCTAGTCTAAATATCATTTATCTTTTTCAGATTTCTTTATTCATATATTTGAAGAATGAATGGTAGAATGGAAGTTTTAAATATATTTAATAAAATTAATACATTTTAATTAGAATCTTTAAATCAAAAGATACATTAACTACTAATAAAATTAATTTTAAAATTAAAGTAGTGAATTATCTCCAGTATTTATAATGTAAGTTATCACTATTATTTTTAGTAAAATGAATGTGTGTCTTTCCTACTTCAATGGCTTTAGTAGTTAAAACATTAACCTGGCATTCCCATGACTGGGTAAAATCTGGCTTGAATTAGAATCTTTTATAAATAACTGAAAATTTTCAAACAAGATGTCTGGCATAATTCCTTTAAAAAAAACATTGCATAAAATGGCCTGACACCTATTACTGATATGGAGTTGTCATGCATCTATGATTTTATCGTCTTTAATCACATACTTATAATATTTTACATATATCATTTTCTCTTTTTGAAAATATTTTTTTATAAAAAAAATTACATTATACCCTATATATTACATATATAGACACAGGTATATAATAAGCTTGTGTTTCAGTTATTATAACATTTATAAAGGTTAGTTTAATTTTTAAATAACATTTTTATATATTTATTAATGATCATTTCATCTAGAAGATCACATGATAGAAGTGAAAGTTTGAGCTTTGATACAGAAACGTTTAACTTTCAAGCCTACTCTGCTATTACTGGGCTAAATAATCCAGGATTAACATATTCATTACAAAATAATTTTTGCAATCATTTGAACTGCATCAATCATTGAAATAACATAAAATTTTAAACTTTCAAGTCATAAACATTGATTATGATATTTATATGTCACATGATTACATCCCTTTGGTATCAAATTTGATCCATATAATCATCTGAAAAATCTACTAATTAAAATTACTTCAATATATTGATTTCTATGAATGTTATTAGAAATGGTGATAAATTTCTTTTTTTTTTTTTTTCAGTATTAGAAGTCAAATTTGTTCCAGATACAACTATCATTTTTAAAATACTTACTTCAACATTAAATAACTGATGAAACAACTTTAATATACTTATAGTATTTATTATATCATTATTTTTTATTGTGACATTATCTTAACAAGTTTCAAAATGCAGGAAATGTTTTGATTCAAAGACATCATTTTGTAATGTAGTAATCTCTAGTCATAAGAAAGTAAAATAAACTTCATCTACATAAAAACAAATTTTCTTTTTGAATTGTCTATCTAACATATTAAATAGTCTATTCAGATGTGAGAAACATACGTAATTTAATAAAAAGTGTACATGATTATTTATTATGTTATAAAACTAGTTAATGTTGTTATTATTTCTTTTGAATGAAATATTTATCAAAGTTTAAATATTTTTATAATCAACATTTTTTTTGCTAATATTGTCAATATGAATTTTCTAATACTTTATTAATTATATGATTGTTTTAAAGAATGAGCCACACACGTTTGTGAACTTGAATTACTATTTGATGATCTTTAATGTCTTTTACTTTGATTGATTTAATAGATTTGTTATATAAAATAGAATAATAATATAAATCTTTTAGGAATTGAATCACAAATTCTTGTTAACCAGAAAGATATATTTACATCCGGGACAATTTATCAGCGCATTCAGTTTTTTTATTTATTTATTTTTTCATATAGTTTCCATTGTAAAATTTTGTACATTACAGAACAAAAAAACTTTGTACTGAATAACACTATTTTTTTTGTGTGTATGTTATGCACAAAACAATAGTTTGTATTACGAGAACATACAAAAATATTTTTAAAGCATTTTTTTAAATTATCAGTTATAATCTTGTCAAATATTTTTTTTATATGATTTTAATTTTAAAAATGAATTCAAAATTTAACTGAATTTATTATTTGTTGTAATAATCTATATACATTTACAAAAATATTTTTTAAATGGAAAAAATATAAACAATATTAAATATAATCTTAATGCATTTTTAATATGTATCATCCTTTTCAAAAACAAAAGTTATCTCTAATATTACTATATTTTCTTTTTTAAATTAATTTATTTTTAGTTGATTAATGATGAAGAACCAGTTTTAGTTACTGAACAGATTTTAGTTCCCGAAGGTGGCAGCACTGTAGTAAAAAATGCTACTATATATGTTAGCGATTTTGACACTTTACCTGAAGATTTAGTGTTTACATTAATTGATGCACCACAGCATGGCAAGTTATTAATATTGTTTTATATATGTGTATTATATATATATTTTGTTTGTGAATATGGTATCATCATTAATATTTTTCTATAAATTTTTAGGTACACTTCGTCGCAGAGAATTTATAGTTGATTCTCCTCATCTTGGTCATATTTTGGTTTCCAAATCAACTTTTACCTATCAAGTAATCACTATTACTATTATTTTATTATAAATAAAATTATGTTTTAAGTTAGGTAGAAGTATTTTGAAGAATAAAATAAAAAAATTAATAATATATTAAGTTGCTGGAAAGATCATTCAGGACTCAAATAACAATTTACTCATAATAATTTCTTCAATTAACGAAACTGCTTTTTTTAAAACATAGATAGTAAACAATCAAATGTAACCTAATTCTTTAATAAATAAAGATGTCATTTTGTTGTCATAATCTTCAAAGATATTTTTACTTTTGTTTCAATATGGCATTAATAAATTCATTCTCGGTTCATAAAAAAACGGTGTCAAACAAGACAAATAATCATAAATGTAGAAATTACATGCAACCACATTAAATCTGTATTGAAGAGGAAATAGAATCCAAAACCTTTAATCAAATGTTAGCCATAAAATCTCAAATGTTCACAATGTAACACTTATAGCAAGTCAGTTCTTCAGAAAAGTATTTCTGGTTATTCCTAATGCAGAATCTATTAAATAAAATTAAGAATCATGTGTTAATTGTTTGAGATATTATATGATATTTGAGCATCCAAGTAGTAGGTTGAGCATAGAAGTTCCATTTAAACTTTTTTTACTTTACTTTGCTGAGAATCAATTCAAGAACTCTTATCTTTTGATCACGCCATGCATAGGGAAGAAATTTGCTATAACTACTTTAGTGTGTAACAGTTGGAATAAAACATTAAATGTGTATCATATTTTCAACATGATTGTGATATTATCCACTTATTGTATAGTATGTTTATAAAGAATCTTTGATGAATTTAAATATGGAAAAGAAATACATCTATTCAGATAGAAATATAAATTTTTTATGTGAAGTGAATAGCCCTGACATAACTTTAATATAATAGAGACATCTATCTTCCCTTACAAGTATAAGTAAAAATTAAGCAGTAGATAATCACAAGATGGCATATCTAGTACCCGAAAATGAATAGTTGAAAACTGAACTAACAGACAACCTTTTGAAAATAGTTTAAAATGTTAAAAATTAATTATATTTTAAAGTTACATATTATACTTACGTGAATTTTATTTACCCTTATTGCAATATTTTACTTGAAATAAAATTAAAAACTAACAACTTAAATTAAGTTTAACAGTTAATAATATATATTTAAAAAATTAATAAAAAACCCTTTTATTTAATTTGAAAAGTAATGGACTCAAAATCAAAAAACTATTTTGATCATCGCCTACAATTTGGTTGTTATATTTGACTTGAAATAAATGTATGGGACATTGATGCATTTATAGATACTCTACACTTATACTTCAAGTTAAATATATCAACCAAATTGTTATTGCAGAAAAAATATTTTTTGGTTTTTAGTTCATTATTTATCAGATTAAATAAAAGCATTTTTTATATATTTTGCAATGGATATTTTGTGACTATTCATATTCAAATTTAAAAACCAAGAATGTAAACATTATTTGAAATGAAATTTGTGCATAGTAAAAATTATTTTACAAGATTTTTATCTTTATAAAGATGGTGTTTAAAAAAGCAAGTTTTACTTAAACAATTGCAAAAAATTAATATTTCATTCTTCATTTCTTTTTTTTTCTTTTTTAATTAACTATAAAAGCTTTTTAGTAAATTAGTTATGAAATTCAATAAAATATATTTTTAAAAAGTATACTACCATCAATTGCTTATCACTGAAAACTTACTAAACCAATATCAGTGTGGTTTGAAATTTTTCCTGCCAATACTGTTGGACAACCCTGAAATATTGCATTGTTACCAATATCTAACACATGGACAAAATTTGAAGAAAATCTGTTCAATAGAAATATATTAAAAATCTGTTTCAAGATTTGACCCAAATAAACAAACAAACAGAATTTCTAAGTTAGATAAATATTTTCAGGAGTGGAAAAATTATCAAAAGAATAAGTGTTGTAGTCTTTTTAAATATATTTTACCATTTTTATTTATAACTAATTATGATTTCTTTTTTCTGCATAAACTCTAAACACACACACAAAAAAAAGGTTAAAGAATTAGCTATTGATAATATACTATTATTGAATACATTTAGTTACTGCAATTATGAAAGTAAAAATAGATTTTTTGTTTGGTTGTTTTTCTCCTGTGTGGTAATTTTCATGTTACACTAATAGAAATAAATGTAAAATAAGATTGAAAGTAAAAAATAAAGATAAATGAAACTGTATATGTCATTTTAAGAAAGTATATGTCATTTTAAGAAAATATATTTACTATACTTTTCATATGATTTCATTAATTATTTTAGGTATATATTATTATAAAAATAGTTCTAGATATAATTATTATCATTCTAATTTAGTTTTAATACTTGTTTTCATTTTTTTAATTATGGTAGGATATTCTTGATGAATTAATTACTTATTCTCATGATGGAACTAAAATTCCAAGTGATTCATTTTCCTTCAGTATAACTGATGGTCTTTTTAGTGTCGTTCAGGTGTTAAATGTAGTAGTGGGACTGATGAGAGATGAAACACCTCGTATTACTATCAATAGAGGACTTCGTATGCCAGCAGGTACTACATATACATTGTATTTATTATAGATTTTATATTGAACTATCTGTTTATTTACTTTATCAAAATATCTCTTTGTCTGTCTATCTATCCATTCTGCTATTTGTTTATCCATTCATCTATGTATGTATCTCTTTATCTATCTATAATCTATATCTACCTCTATGTGTCTGTTTTTATATGTTCATCTATTTATTTGCTACCTATCTATATTAATCTATCTGTTGTCTAATATATATGTATGTATTGCTAATATTTTGATAAAAAAGTTATAAAGAAATAGATAAGCAAAATGGATAAATGAATAGATTAGTAGATTGATTATTTTAATTAATGCATATTTTCTTGCAAATATTTAAAATACAAGTAATTTTAATCTCAATTTCTCATATCAAGCTTAACTTACTTTGGAACAATATTTTACTTTTAAGTATCCAATCCAGAATTACTCTAATCCATAATTATTATTTTACAATAATCTAATTATACTGAGCTCACTTTGGGCTTATTTCGTTCATTTTATTTTTTATATTTCTCTATTATTCTCAGGTTTGTTTCTTTTTGTGTGTGTGTGTGTAATTTCACACTATAATTCATATTTAGTGTCAGTAAATTTAATTAACATAATTGTTTCATTAAAACAACCAATAAGATTGGTGAAAAGTGTTCAAAAAAACACAACAATATATTTTATTTAAATATAGTCAGAAAAATACATTGGTAAAGAGCTAGGTAATAGAGTATTGGATCAATAATATATAAATAGACATATGAACAGAAACTTATATTACTACCTCTTTATACTATTTTAAAATCAACATTTTTTTTTTTTTGTAAATAATTTTTTTATCTATCTATAAAGAAAAAAGGTATAAATTGAAATTTGAATCTGGATTGGGTGATCCTTGTGAATTTTTTTCAACTTACAAGCAAGCTTTAGAATTTTTTTTTTTTAGATAACTAGTCCCTAACCAATTTATCTAATCATCCAGTACTTATCCAATAAATGGGTATCTTGTTATTAGTAGCTAAAGAATAACGGGCTGAGGTTAATCTCAGTTGTTTTGATAAGTTTTGATGTATTGTCTATAAAATAAATAACAGATTGCAGTATACGATAAATAAAGAGGTGTCTTATTCCTATGGGCATTGAGTTTGCAATTTATTTTTTTTATATTATAGACTTAGCACCCATAGACATTTGTGTTTTTTTTTTATTAATAGTAAAGATACCATCATGTTATAAATATGTTTTTACTTTGTAATCTCTTATTAACATTTATTTGAACCAGTTTTGTCTTAGTTTTACCTACACCTAAGAATATTTAGAAATGCATTTAATGCCTAATAAATTGTTGGGTTTGAAATAATTATTTGCCAAAAATTTAAGACTATTTTTGAAAATGTTCAGCTGTCTAAAAATTCCTCTTAACTCTACCCAATTTATGGACATGATATGTGAACGCAGCAATCTCTTTACTAAGAAGTCATCTAAATATCAAATAATCTATGTGATAGTAATAATACAAAATTCTTGCTTTTTATCATAGTCTTTAAAATGTATCCATTTCTCATGACTTTTCATGTTGAAATAATTTTTTATATATACTGTATATATATATAATCAATTATATTGATAAAAGCCAATATTTTTTCTAAAACTGTAATAATAATAATAATAATAATAATAATAATAATGATGATGATGATGATGATGATGATGATAATAATAATAATTATTATTATTATTATCATTCTTCTCCTCCTCTCTTCTTCTCCTCCTCCTCTTCTCCTTTTTCTTCTTCTCCTCCTTCTTCTCCTTCTTCTCCTCCTCCTCCTTCATCTCCTTCTTCTCATTCTTCTCCTTCTTCTTCTCCTCACTCCTTCTTCTTCTTTTTTCTTTTTTTTTTGCAAATTATTCAACATTTGGATACTCATGTGACAAACTGAGCCTATTAGTTTTATTCAAATTTGAACCAATTTGTCAATTTTTTTTTTTTTTTTTGCCTTCACTATTAGAGAATATATATTGTACCGGTAAAAATCATCATGCTTAATCACACACAGTAATCCGAATTCAAACCCAGTCCACGTCTAGGAATAAATTCCAAAATGCAAACTAAATTCAAACCCAAAACCCTGGCATGACCCACCGATGACAACCTTACAATGGTACGGGGTTTTCCCTTTACCAGCTCATCGAAAAACACAGACTAAATTACCTACAATCAGCTAGTTCATAGATATCTTATAGTCAGGATATTGGTACGGCTGATAATTTAATGTATATGTTTAAGTTGTCGATACAGACAGCAGGTGATTGACTAGATTTCGAGAGTAATAATGCAAGAGAGACAAAATTAGGTTAGATAAATTTTTAATAAATTATTGAAAGCATTGAATAATATTATTTACAGGTACGGTAAAACTCTCAGATGTATTTTATACTAGATTGCTGCTCGTCATCAATAATCGGTTTGTACTGATTAACAAACTCATGCCAATATTTATGTGTTTAAATGGTTGTACAGGTTGATATGAGAATCAGAGTAATTGGAGCACTTAAAATATTTAACCACTAGCTTATATTAAGTTGTTTTATTTAATAGATTCAAACCATTGCGTATACGGATAAATGGGAGGCGGTTTTATATAAAAATATAATATATAATACTGATGTACTGATGGTTGCAGGGATTAAGGTATACTACAAATAATAACTTGCGGTGCATTGACGGAATACCGGGCGGCTTGTACTTTGACAAGTCTTAATGCCCCCAAGTAGATCCGGGACACTACAACCAGCCGGGCTCATTTTCGAACCCCGGTGATCCAAGAGATTACCTGGAGAAGAATTTCTTTCTCTCCATATGGTAGTAAAACGAGACGCCAACTTAAGCGAAGGTAAAGGCATTGCCACAGTAACATCGAGGAAGAGTGATTGGAAGTGGATTTTAAAACGAAATTATATAAAACCTTTTCTCTCCGTAACATTTTCTACGCAACAGTCCGATATAACTATTCAATAAAAACATGGCGAAATCAAACGATCGCAAAAGTAATAATTAATTAATTTCACTCTGAAACCCATAACTCCCCAGATTGTTCGGAAGGTAATAATAGCAATAAAATATTCACTTATTATTCTTACTCCGTAATAATATATAAAAAATTTATAATAAAATTTTAGACTATTTTAAGTATTTGAGATTTGGAGTATAGATTAAAATATCATGACGAAGTAAAAGAAACAATAAAAATATTTGAATATTTCTCAACTCAACATAAATGAAACAATTTTTAGTTCGATACAAGAAAATTGCTTTTAAAATGAATATAATAAATATTATGAGATAAACTTTACTGACTTTAATTAGAGTTGAGAAATATTATTATTGGCATCGTTTTGTTTGTAAAATAAGTAATAGTAAAAATATAAATGTATTCACAAATGGATTATTAGTAGGCACAAATATTAATACTTATCATCTAAAGACTAGAGCACAGAAATATTAGAGAAGAAATTTACTGACAGGTTTAGTGTAACATTTTCAAATGGAAAACAAGAAATTTACATGCAATTAATTAGGTTTACAGATTAAATATAAAATTATTACTGAGAGGAAAGTTAAAAAGTTCATGTAACAAAAGTTACCATTCTTTCTTCGTCCGGCTTTTCTTCTTGCGGTGATATGTATGAAGAACGTAGGCGCGCATTTTGAATTTCTTAGAACGGCATGGTTAATTTAAATGTTGGAATTTGGAAGACTGGAAGCACGGAAAACATTACAGATCAGCGGTACGAAAGATTTAAATTGGCAGAACAGGGATCAGCTTCTTGGACTTAGCCCATCATGACTGCAGTTTACCGGGCAACTTCTTAATAACGGTTGAAGTGATTTCTCTGGAACAACTACTTTGCTGTAGCTTGAGACGATCTAAGCACAGCCAAGTCAAAAGTTAGAGTGTCTATCTTATATTTAAGATGGCTACGGTTGACCTTTCTGCCTAGTTTTTGTTCATGACTCCGCCTCCTTTGATTTTCTGGCCTCCAGCAATATCTAATTTTTGACTATACAATAGCATTTGCCTTTCTTGATAAGAGTTCTACGTTTCTCATTTCCATTGTTCGGTTTTCATTTATTTTTAAATTTAATACATGATTCTAAATTGACAAAACAATTACATCGGAATTCGTGAATACAAAAATATAAATTCATTATGTTAATTCATCAAAGTACAAATTAATTATCCTATACATTTTGTACAAGTAAGATTTTGATTAAAAATACTGATCAAAGGAATGTGACTTTTGATCAGCATTTTTAAATGACTTTGTATAATTTGCAAAATTAAAATTTAAAGAAAATATACACGCAATTGAAACTTTTAAATTGAGCTAATATAAATCCACAAACCACACACACACGAATATTATTTATCACGATTTGTAACATTTATACTCATATTCTTTACATTATATTCTTTTTAAACAAACACAAAATAAATAACTTAAAATCTATGTGGCCTGGGATAGAAAAAGTCTCATTGCGGGTAAATAGTGGTTTAGAATTACCGTTCTTAAATGACAACCATGAAACTAAGATCGATTCTTCGATCTGTCTGTTTCAATATAGAAACTACTAATTCTTGAGTGTGCTACTAGAATAAATTATTTAGCTTGCTATTTTTAAGTAATGAATATAATTACTTTGATAAACCTTTCATGCATCAAATCTCCCCTTTTTCTAAGATTAAAAATAAAGTCAGTTTATTCAAAGCTTATTTTTATAATTTCAAACTAGCCTTTCAGAAATATTAACAAGTTATAATATTCATTTTAAAAAATAATAATAATTATGAAAAAATCCGAACATCCTATAAACTAATGTGGTAATTATAACATAAAACTCCTTTTTATCATGGCTTTCTAAATGTTCATAAAAATTTATCTGTCTCTTGGCTCTTTCTTTTGAATACTTTTTTTATCTTCACAAATTTTTTCATTGAGTTATAAGTGAATTCATTTAATGTAGTTTTATTGCTTCACTTAATTTTTTCCTAACATAAACATTTCCTATATGCTATATTTATATTATTGTATTTTTGATGATTCATTTTATTAATTAGTTTGTTAATTATTTACAACTTCAACACTTTTCTAAAACTCTTAAGGTATGAATATAGATAATATTATTTTAGAAGAACTTTTCTAGTGTAATGGTGAGTAAATCCACATACCCAGCTCTTGAGTTGGAGTTTAAGTCAGGACTGGGTAAATTGTTTAGATCGCAATTAAACTGCAGATTTTTTTCAGGTAAATAACCAAGCTAACTTTTTAATATTGTTTAAATGGTTATCTAGATAAAAAATTAAATGTCCTAAGTTAATCTAGGTTGTTCAGATGAATATGAGTGTAAAAACCAGCAATATGATTGTTACATTATGTAACCTTTGCTATGACATAGAGATATTATACTCCTATGAAAAGCCTATTAACTGTTACTATTACATAATAAGTAAATTGTACCTCCATAACATAATATCATTAAACCTTTAGTGGTGAAAAGAACTTTTATTTATATATTATCTTGGTGTTGTTTATCCAATAACAAGGTTGAATGCCAACAAACAAATAAAAATACTATACTATAAGTTCAACAAAACCCATCAGTAGCAAAATTACTATATTTATTTACAATTGCATACATAACACATTATACACATATTGTTGAATGCACCCACTTTAGCCACTATTCCAGGCTTGCAGAAACCCTTGTCAATCTGTTTCAGCTTATCCCTTTTGCCAACTTGGATGCCTCTTCGATAAGTAATATGAATACTAACAAATGCCCAAAAAATAATTATATACATTTATATCACTTCCTAAAATTCAGCATCTACTATATGATTAATTAAGTCTTTAATTTTAGGTACTGTTTTGGTAAATGCTAATATCCCCACATACACTCTGCTAACCTCTGTCTCTACTATTCTTAGGCTTGAGTAAATAATGAAAAGCATTTATACTCACACTATGCTGAGAAAACCTCAAGGAGCCTTATCAGGTGCACTCAAATAAAAATAAGACTGTGTGCAGTCTGTTAAGTTCCCTATCAGGCCATTTGCACCTATAGAGATCCGGTCTGAGATGGCATCTTCATGCCAGAAAAGTCTCTACAACTTTTCCGATAGCTTTTTCTCGAGGTTCTTTCTTTTAACATCCCACAATTCACCACACTATTTATATCTTTCATTGTTTAATGTCTGCTAATAGCTATTTTTCTTCAGGCTACCCCTCCAGCAATATATCTTTTACTAAATTATTATTAAGCTTTTAATTGTATACATGCAGATTCCTTTCAACTGCCATTAGTTTTTCAGATATTAATTATACTAACCCTTCCTCTTTACTCTTTTGTTTAATTATTTTAAAAATAGCTTTCTGCTCTAATTAAACAATATTATCTTTCTCTTTTTTCTGGAGTCACAAATCCTGGCTTTGTCTTGCGTTGTTAGCCGAGAGGTATCGCAGCCGCCATGCAAGCAAGTAGTTGGTTGCAGACGGGTGTGGGTTCGTGTCCCGGCAGATGCTATGACATATGAAAAAAAAAAATCCTGGCTTTATAACTTATATGAAATTACAGTTACTCAAGCAATATGTTTACCAAAATATAATACTTAGAAATCTATATTTTTTTTATAATGAAGTAAAATGGCATTGATTATGTATATAAAAACTACTTTTAATGAAATGACTAGATTTAAAATAACATATAATGCTGACTTTTATTTTAAAACAAAATATTTAATTAATAAAGAAAATGCAACAGTAAAAAAATAATATTTAAAAGTAAGGATCAAAAAACAATGCTCTTTTTCCTGATACATCTTAGTTTGTTTGTTTTTTTTTGCATTAGGGCTAAAGGTTATTTAAAATCAAAATGATACATTTGTAAAGTTTCTTTTATCTAAAATTTTTTTTAAATATTTTAAATATGAATGCTTTAATTTTTTAAATTTATAATCTTAAATGAAACTATTAAAGGATTGCATAATTTATATAACAACTCCTTTATTAAGCTTGTTAATTAAGAAAAGAAAATAATCCTATGTTAAACTGTTTGGAAGTTCATGTGACATTTGAACATTGTTAGGAATCAGTCGAATCTGTCATTGTGCTATGTAACAGATAAAATTATAAATATATTTAATGGTCGTCTTTTATTTTTGAAAGAAAAAAAATAGGCAAAAGTAAACTCATTATAAATTTAATTTGTATTAGATTTTGATATTTTAAAATGAAACAAGTTTTTTCTTATTTACATGATTTTAAAATTTAATTTTCTTGGATACATAACAGTTTGGCATGCTATTATGTTTCACATCTACAAATTTTTATATTTTCAATAATTAAGTCATTGATTAATCAAATACTGCAATTCTATCTGAAGTATTCTAAATCATAAAGGCTACTTTAGAGACAGCAACTAAAAGTTATATGTAAAATCTAAACTTAATTATAAGATATTAAGAGACTAAAGTAATGCACCCTAATTTATTTATAAATGCTTTTGGATTATTAAATAATCACATGATTAGTTCCAATGCTCTCATTCACCCAAGTGGCAGAGCATCAAACTGACATTTTTTATTTTTATCAGCTAAGAATTGAACTAGACAAAAACTAAAAAAACATCACTAATCATCATAGAATCTAACATCATTTATTAATAATTAGCCACTTCTTAATCTACATGTTGCATTGTTTAAACAAGTTTTCTTTCTTCAATTGAACTTTTTTGTGCATTTTGTTTGTTTATTTGCTCTATGATTTTACTTTCTTTTCTTATTAGATTCTTTGGCTTTATTCCTTTTTTCAATTCATTGCTAAACTTTTATATATATATTGTTAAAAGAAATTGTCTTGACAACAATTTGAAATTGTTGATTGTTATTGATATTGGAATTGTCTAAGTGTTGACTGGTTTTTAATGATATATATATATTCACTATATTTTTATTTTATCCATCTTATTAATAACTGAAGGTCTTTTTTTTAGAAGTATTTTGAAAAGCAGTTTTCTGAAAAACAGATTTTATTTTCTGAAAATATATTTTTAATCTATTATTTTAATTTTCAATAATAGACTTTTTTTTACATTGTAATTTTAATTAATATATGGATGACCAATGGCTTCTTTTTATTCATTCTGTGAGTAGCTTTTTTTTTTTTCCCATACGAAATTGAAATGTTTTCAGCTAGAAAGTAGACTTTATCTTATAAAATTCTGATTAACAAAAAACTACCACAATTGATTTTCTAGTTTAATCCATTAATATTTTTAACTTTAGGACATGCACATTTTCTCTTAACTCTATCTTAAATTATCTCATACCCATCTTTCCAATTATAGGCTTTTTTTATGATTTTTAATCAATATATATCATTATTATTTTATATATTACAGTCAGCTATAAATTAATATAGTAAATTATTAATTGTAAATACTTTAATATTTGTGTTAATATAAGAATACTCACGCATATATAATTCTATTATATATAAATAAATAAATCAAATAAATAAATGACAAACTTTTATTAATTTCTTTGAAAGCGCTAGAAGAAATCAATAAAAGTTTGTCATTTATTTATTTGATTTGATTTATTTATTTATATATAGTCGAATTATATATGCGTGTGTATTCTTAATATTAACACAAATATTAAAGTTTTTACAAATATATTCTAACACATGGTTGAACGTTATAAATTATTAATTATTATGTGTAAACGTTCACGATAAAAAATAGTATAATAGATAGATAGATAGACAGACAGACAGACAGACAGACAGACAGAGTGAATGGATTGATAGATAGATAAAAATAACATTTTTGTGCTTTTAAATAAATTAATTTACTTATGACTAACATGTTTAATATTCTAATTTTTAAATTGTAGTTTATAATGTTAGGTGTATAGCAGTTGAATAAGAAATTTTTCAAAACTGTCATCTTGCTCTAGATTTCATTAATTATTTTTTAATTATTAGCTATTTTATGACATTATAAAAATTTTAATTTTATATTTATCTATATATAATGCACATTTGTGTTTTGTATTGTGTGTTTTATATAGTATGTTTTGCTTATAAAAGTTTATTAAACATTTTTTACTAATTAGTTGTTCCGTGATCATCATCTCTAATAAACTTTTTTTTCCCCAGCCTATTATAGCATTTAACTACCTCTTATTAAATTTTTCTTATTATTGTAATGATCATTATTATTAAACTTTACTTATCAATTATATATATATAAGTATTAGCTATATTCTGAGTTGTCAACTTTTGTTAATATAATTTAATAAACAATTTGTTTTAATATTCATATTACGAATAATTGAATTAAATATTCTTGTGATTATTACAAATGTTTGTGTCATATATAAGTGCTTGGTCTAAAATCGTATTATATGGTTTGATGTAAAGTAAATTGACAGACCCTTGGGCTAATGCTTGAACTTTTTATGACCTTTCAAGCCAAAATCATTCAATTAATTTTTTTTAAAGTTTAAAATGCTGTTTAAATAGAATAAATTGAAATTAGTATTATCATGTCATTATCTTTTTTTTTTTGTTTCTCAATTAATATATAATATCTTAATTATGTTATTTTAGTTTTTCTTTTCCTTATTAAAAAAAAAGTGTAATCATCAAAATTATTTCTTCATAAAAATACAATTAGAAGAAAATGTATACTTATAACCAATTACATAATTTAATATACCAAAGAGCTATCTATTATAATATTATACTTCTTTTTAATCAAAGTCAGAAATTTCTGTGTACAGGCCATATGTCCAAATGTTATCTTACAAGTTTAACATTCTCTGTATAACTGATTTTTTTTTCACCTCATTTCAATAAAACCTGTATATCCTATACTCATATTTTCCATTTTATCATAATGACCTAAACAAAAAAATCTACCCTTTTAATTCCCTTTATCTTTTTATTTCTTCTACTTTCTATACAATTTGTCCTGATACTCTTTCAACATTCTAAATTTCAAAAATAAATTCTCAATATTTTCCCTTCTATTTCCACTTAAAACACGTCTATAATCAAATTTTTATACCATTTTGGTCTGTTTTTTTTTGATATCCAAATCTTCTGCCTTGCAGTAAATAACATTAGATTCTCTCTAGTATTGTCGTGCATTTTTTTTATATATTTTAAAATTAAATTATCATAATTTGAGAAAGTTTCATACTGGAAGTTCAAATTATAATAATATGATATTGATATTGTAACCGGATGTACCAACCAACCCCTCTTTCAGTTGATTTTATTTCCTGATGAGTATATTGCAGGAGGGAGCTATTGATTGGCATTCCCCAATGCTGACATCACCCCTCCTACAACAATATTTCCTGCTCATCAGAGGATGTAGCACCATAAAGACTGGAAATATCTAGAAATTTATGTGTTTGATTTCCCAAATGGTGCCATTAGAGTTCCATCTCACTACAATTTTATTTACCCACATCGAGTTATTCTGGACATAGCTCAGATGACATGGGGATTCTTGTGAACCAGTGCATAAATGGATGAATGATGCAAATTGAAATTGACACGAGGTATTATTTATTTTTGAAACAATTTTATTTAACAATAATATTGGATATAAAGTTCTTAAAGAAGAAAAAAAAGTTTGCTGACAGTCTCTATTCTGGCTGTCTTCATATCTCTGTGCATTAAACATTTCCTTATGTGTGTGTGGGTCCAGATTTAATTCATTCTATCAAAGCATTTTGTAAAATAATAAATATCATTTTCATTATCAATAATTTTATGTAGGTAGATACAAATTAGTGTAAATTTCATTATAGAATTATTTTCAGATTAGCAAAATCGTTTTTGCATCTTCAGTTCATTTTTTAATAATGTAGAAATCATCTTATAACTCCAGAATGCTCCACATAAAATTTAGTCATTTAAAATAAACGTGTTTTCATTTTGAATTATTTTATAATCAATCAACCCCGAAAATGACATTTCATTAACTACTTCAGCTTCAAGCCGCCATATTGAACTTTTTAAAATACTGGCATGAGACACAATTTTCATAATAACTTCAGTTTTAATTATGTTAGAGCAAAAACAATTACATTGCTAGAAACTAGAAAAATTAAAGAAAACAATAAGCATAAAATAAATAGTGATAACTATATAAAAAATAAGGTAAAAAAGAAATTTTCACATCCGAAATAATTATTATTTTATTGTTTGTTCATAATTTGGAAATTAACATTAACTAAAATTCAAAATACATCTTCAGTGATAATTTCTTTCTATTCCTTACAAAATTATCTTTCTAAACATGTATAATATGTCTTACCTGAGATAATCCACAGCTTCACAATCTCCAAAAGAAGTCGGATATGACTTCTTCATTTTTATCTTGTACCCCAAATGTTCTAAATGTCAAAGGTGTCTATAAAGAAAAAAATTCATCCTAATAAAAGATACAAAAGAAGTTATCATAGCAATTGGCTTCTTGTCTGTCTAAAACTAGAAATTGTAGACCACTTTCTATACCACTGATAAAATGAGTTTCATCTCTTCATTTTATATTTTTTTGTGTACAATAGTGATGTTTATATTCTTTGTGGTACAGCAGTGATGTTTATATTCTTTATGCACTGCACAAGTGATGTTTATATTCTTTATATACAGAAGTGATGCTATCTTTTTATATTTATTGTACCACAGATATAATTTATTTGCATATAGTCTATAGATTTGAAAATAATGTTATGAAACATATAGCATAAGCAAAGCATGATCAAGCATAAACATAAACAAGTTTCAGAATTGGATATATGTTTGTGTATACAAATTTTGTATATATTTGATTATCAGTTTTATAACACATTGCTTGTAAAACATATTATATAAACATAATTAATGATTTTCAAAAAGTATACTTTTTGAAAATCATTATTTTTATAAAAATAAGAGGATTAGTGTAGATAGAACTTTAGATAATCATGATATGAATTATATACTAATAAGTTAATTACGATATGAATTCTATACGAGTAAATATATAATTACAAACTAAATCATACTAATTTTTCGATAAATATGAATTCTATGTGAGCATAAATAAATGTATTACAAACTACCTTTAGAAAATTATGATAAATATGAATTCTATAGAGCATATACGAGCATAAATATATAATTACACACACACCAATTTTTCGATAGATATGAATTGTATATGAGCATAAATAAATATATAACTACAAATTAGCACACACTAATTACAAACTAAAATTAATGAAAAATATATTTTTTCCAAAAATTTTAAAAAAAATTAAAAATTTTTACTTACGAATAATTACGTTGATAGTCTGTTATAGGCCTTACCGGAGAAAATTTCACTTCCAGCCCATAAGACATTTTATGTCTTTTATCGTTTCGTGATAAGTACAAAAATTACCAAAAAAAACAAAAAAAATAAATACTGTGGTTGATTAAAAAGTTCGCCAAAAATCTAAATTTCAACCGATTTTTTTGAAAAAAAGATCGTTTGAAAGCTAACATATACAGCTAAAAACGGCCATATTTTTTATGATGTCATGATTATACTTTTTACGTCAGCAAAGAAAGAAAATAACACGTCATCAAATGACCACCCAAAGTGCACAAACGACGCTGACAAAGTGGAAATAGTTAAATCATAAATTATTTTAATAAATGCATCTTACAAAATATTTCCAATGCACCTATTACTCCAATGTGTTCTATTTTTAAATATATTTCCTTTTGTATTACTTTACAATCAATCAATTTAAAAGGTAACATTTTATTAGTATTATAAAGGCATACATGTCTCCTTACCTGAACCTTCATCTGTTGGCAGTTTTCTGTAAATTTTCCAATTAATAAGGGGTGTTCTGAGAGCTTAACAAGTCGATGGTCAGTTCACAGGTCTTGTTTTATTTTATTTCATTGCTGAATTAGGTGATAGAGAAGAGAAAAAAGCTGTTTTGTATTTAGTTAGATATTTGAAGATATAATATTTTAATCACTTGTTTCTTCATTTTTTTTATTAGTTACTAGTTCCTTCTTTTTATTACTCATGGTACTCCAAGCTTTGTTGGGCCAGTATTCATATAATCTAGATTTCACTAGTCCACTAGCAACAGTCTTAAATGCTTTCTAACAATACATCTGCCACAAAAATCTCCTTAAGCAATCTCTACTTCACTATTTATCTTCTCATGCTTTTCTTATCAATCCTCCTTCAGGTTGATCTAGCACCAATTACATAGGTGATGATCTTTCTCTGAGGCCCATGTATTTATTTCCATAATTATTGGCCACCCACTTTTAGCAGGAACAAATTCTAATAACATTTTTTGATGTTTTTAAAAAACATCTCTTGATTGTTTATGCCCACGGCAATCTTTTTTAATTAGTTATTAATTACAGCCTGCTTTATTTTAAATCTGGAAGCATTAAAATTTTACAAAATACTACATTTTACACAGTAATTTTTAATATGTTAAAATATCGATTTTAAATTGCTGTCATCTTTTTATTTCTTTATTTTAACTTTTATTCTTGAAAACTGTGTCAGCTTTTTTATTTTATCTCTAGAGTTTTTAAATGAAGGGGGGGGACTGACTTCAAATTATATATGTGAAACGTGTCTGTTTTATTACCCCCACTGAATTTTGGGATGAAATAGCCATGATACACAATTTTATTCTACATTAATTATTTCCATATTATTGTGGATTTACTGGGTGCAATAAGTTGATGGTATAGGTAAGATGAGATGGGAAAAGTGAATACTTGAACTGCTGCCTCCAATGTCAGGATGAACAGACAGCCAAGCACGGACTAGCAGTACACAATGCTCCATGATGTCATGAGAAAATACCTCATTTTTAAGTATTATCTCTCTTGTACCTAGAGATATCATCCAATATGAGTAAGATCCAGAAAACCCATTTCACACTGAATCAGCTCTGCTCATCTGTGGGTCTTAGTGGCTTATCCATGTGCCTATTCATGAGACCTATTTACACCATTGGACTACTCTAGGAGCTAAATCACCTAGGTCTAGATAGTGCCAAGCATATACTTTGGAGCATCATGAACACAATTCTCAATCATCCACTCACCTCAGCATGAAAAACACAAATTCACACATCACTACATCTCAATCATGAACTTCTTCCATCAGCTACCTCCGCTTCATTGTTCTAAGGTGTAACTATATCCAGGTTTGGAAGATCAAGGATCATGATTGGTTCTCTGATAATTTTTTGTGTGTTGAGGTGATGAACTCCTATATTTTCTTGTCTTTGGTTATTTTTCAGGCCAGATATTGCTTGTTTTTTCACACACACTTCTTTGCAGCTCATCAGTCCTGTGATCTTTTTATTATTCAGGTCTGATATGGACTATGTATTTCACTGGTTGAATTTCTTTTTTTCCATGCTGGCACTTCATTTCTTTGGTGAAGATATCATGGTGGTGTTTTATAATTGTAGTATTGTGGAGGGAATTTCCTCTTATAATGTAGTGCACCTATCCTTGTCATATCCTCCCTTTTATATGAGGCTTTATTTAGCTGCTTGGATTCATCTTTAGGTGTCACCAAGAAACTGCAGTTGTCATATGCCATTACTTGGCCACTTGCTCAAGGGATCGGAATCTGTCACTATAAGCATCCTTTCAATATAACTAGGAAAACTGGTGAATCAACCTAATGATTTGGAGTCTCTGTCAGTTGTCAGGGCCCTTAACTTGGCCACCTGCTTTCTAAAGGATGGTGTATAATGTTTAGCAGGTGGATATTTTTCCTGGGACACCTTATACTTGATTCTCTCTTGACAGTCATCACTCCAGTAGCAGCTTATGAGTGCCTTTTTAAAATCATTACAATTGGTGGGTTTGCTAAATAATAAATTTCACCATGTTTGAGCAGTAGCCTGAAAATGGTCGAAAGCTATTGCCAGTTTTGCCTTCTCAGACATTGCATTAATATTGAAGTACTGTTCTAAATTTTTTATATACCCAATAGGTGCTTCATTAGAGCCTCCTGAAAATGTTCTTATCTTAATGAATTTGTTCACAGTTTCTGGCAAATAGTTGTCTATTGGCACTTGGTTATTTTTTTTACATTTTTCTTCTCCAAGTTTCTTTGGGATTGCTTCTGTTCCCTACTTTACTGGCAATGTACAGCTGCGTTTTATCTTTAGATCTTTTTCATTTGGGTGGTCAAGCTGTCCACCTGTTCCTGTATAGATTCCTGGATTCTTTCAATTTTCTTATCCATGGTATCACAAATTTGTGTCATTTTGACTCTTGTTTAATTAGGGACCCTTTATTTTTTATTTTGTAAGTTTTTCTCTCTCTTTACACCATAGTTTCAACTTCATCTTCTTTCTCATGCCTGTTTTATTCTTATTTACAATTTACTTTATTTAGCTCTCTTCATTTCCAATTTTCTCTTCTTTCATTTCACATCCCCACACCATGTGCACTGTTCACATTTACAGAATCATAATTGCATCTGGCTTGCACACTTTTCTTATTTGGCAGTGGGCTCCATGTTGGGCACCAAATGTAACCAGATGTACCAATCAACCCCACATTTAGTTGATTTTATTTCCCAATGAGCATATTGCAGGAGGGAGCTATCAATTGGCATTCCCCAATGCTGATGTCACTCTTCATACAACAATATTTCCTGCTCATCAGAGGATTTATGCTCATATATAAATATTTGAGTCGTAGGAATAAGAGAATCCTTTTTATTCCTGCATAAATTCTATATCTTGTATTGATCAGAAGGCATTCATTTATTATTTAACACTCGCAAAGCGTTTGCACAATTGGTTTGAATGGCTGATATGAATGTAAATTACAATTATATGCAGACGCTATAAAAATAAATGCTTACTTATATATATGATTAAGTTTCAGTTGGAATGACGTTTAGTAAATTCTAGGAAATTTCATCGCGTCATTCGTTCAGACATTGTATATGGTGATTTAAAAGTGACCGTTCTATCGTCACGCCTTCTGTGCAAGTACTTCAGATTTGCTCATATATAAATATTTGAGTCATAGGAATAAGAGGATCCTTTTTATTCCTGCATAAATTCTATATCTTGTATTGATCAGAAGGCATTCATTTATTATTTAACACTCGCAAAGCGTTTGCACAATTGGTTTGAATGGCCGATATGAATGTAAATAAATACTTTACATAATATAACACTTTTTTTGCCTGTGACTTTATTCTTCTTGTTCATTAAAATATTTTTTACTAATTATTTTTAGTCATGTATTGTAGCCCTCTAAGTGCTCTTAATTTGTCTCATTAAAAAACTTTACTCTGTAACATAATTTACCATTCAGTACATATCTGTGTATTCATTTTGAATTCTATCTAAAAAAAATTGAGCTTTTTTTTTTTAATCAACCTAAAGTACTTTATTTCCAAATAATAAAGCAAAATTGCCACCTTTTTCCAAATTATTTCACATATCTTGTATTTGTTAAATGAGAAACATGCCAGAATTTTATTCAATTTCATTTTTTTTGGTCTAAATGTTAATTGTCAAATTTATTTTTTATTCATCAAAGTATTTAAACACTTTTGATCATCTACTTTTTTAATACAAATTCTTCTATTTTAATTCTTCAATTTTATTCTTTTCCTTTTACTACAGATCTATAACATTTAAGAGTCCTGTAAAAGGATTGTAAAAATAAGATACTATATGTCAAACCAAATAAGAAAATTCTGAGAGACAAGATTTACAAGATAAGTTTCAAGAGAGTCTTCTTTATAAATGAAATTGATTATAATTGTTACTTGTCCAGAATATAATTATATGTGTAGTACTTATCAATTATAAAAAGCATCACATTTAATAACTGCATACATTTTATTTCTCATACTTTAAAATAAAATATGTTTCCATAAATAAGATTCAAGTTTATTCGATTTGTGATTAATGATATTTGAAAACATATCACAGCTGATGAAGAGATGTCTCTTGAAATCAATCTTGTGAGCCATGTATTGTCATGATTTATAATTCAGAATTTCTCTATCATATGTAAAATTTGATTAATGAGATAAGAGGGATAAGTGTTGCATTTTATAGTATTATTTTATATATTATTACAATTCTTTTTCACTTTAAATATATCAGACAGGCAGCAGAATAAAAAGAAAATGAAATCAGTTTTTAATTTAAGATATTGTGAATATGTACTTATTTTTTGTTCTTTAATCAAAAATATTTTTTAACTATGGTGTTATTAATTTTTGTTTATATATTAATAAATATTATATCAAGGTATACAGCAACGATCTCTACCTGAAGATTTATGTATGAAATAAGAATAGTAATAGCAACATTTTCCTGAATCTTTCAAAAATACTGCCAATTACTGTTTTAAAAATTCAAACTATATATATATTTCAATGATTTTTTTTTTTTAAAAAAAAAAAAGAGACATAAATATTAAAATTTGATGTTTGTTTTGTTTTTATTTTTTAAAGTTTTTATGAAAGCCAATTTTTTGGAACAAGCTACAATCTAATCAGTATTAGTTAGCTCATCTTTTACAAAATCTTTTTTAGCCACATATTTTTACTTTTTTAAAAAAATATAATCTGAAAGAGACATATTTTCATTTCTAGGATCTGTATTTTTTAAAAATTAAAGATTTTAATTATTAATTAAATGATATAAGTTTAATATTCAATTGTTTCTGTATTCTCATTTTTAAATTTTATTATAGCTATATGTTTAGTCAAATAATTAATTTAATTATTTATTTTTATTAGGGTCCACAGTTAATATTTCATCCAAAGAACTGCAAGCCACTGATGCAGATTCTCAGAATTCAGTTCTTCTATTCACTGTTACTCAAAATCCCAATGTTGGCCATTTATTTCTTAGACAAACTCCAACATCAGTTGAAATCCTGTCTACAGGACAAATTAATTCTTTCACTCAAGAAAATTTAGACAAAGGTATATAATTTTATCATTATTATTAGAAAAATGGTTTGTTTTCATTAATTAAATATGAATAAACTTCCATAACTTAATATTAATATTTAAATACAGATATACTTTATATCTCTGGAGTTTAGATGTAATTATATTGGGATTTGAACTCAGATCGGTTGTATGAGACAGATTGGATAGCTGAAGGGATTTTGAAAGTCTGGGTTCAAAGCCTCTATAATTACAACTTAATATTAAGTATAAAATTTGTATTATCCTCTCATATCTATACAATATATATATATATATATATATATATATATATATATATAAACAATACAAACATTTTCCTATTTTTTATATATATTTGTTTTACTTATTTGAAACATTTTGAGCAATCATTATATATCCATAAACCTTTTTATATCTTCATCATCTTATTATTTTCAAAATGATGCATATTTAATATATATGTATATAATACACATATATAATTTATTTTTGAATAAAATTATTAATGAAAGATTTAGGAATAAATAAATAACTCAATATAGTATATACTTTTTAAAAATAAAGTCCATTTAAAAAAGTATAATATGAAATGAAATTTGTTGACAAATTATAAAATTAAATAATGCAGAAGTATTGACAACCCCCAGCAAGTTATATGTTCATTAATGTCAGTAAATGTAGAATGAGCATATCATTTACTGTCATTAATATATATACATATAACTCGCTGGGGAGTTTAAGTACTTTCTCATTTTTTTTTATCTATTTCAGGCTATTAAAAAGTTATATTTACATCTACTAATTTCTTAAATTATGAATTAAATAAAAATTCAAAAATCTGAGATATTTTTTTAAAATAAAATAAAATCCACTACTTATACATACATAATATTTAAAATAAAAATTTATGTAACATTACAATACTAGCCAAAAAAATAAACTTTACTAAAATTCTTCCACTACCAAAATGTAACCATGGTTGTGGAAGAATTTTAGTAAAGTTTAGTTTTTTTGGCAAAAATTATAATGTTATATGAATTTTTATTTTATTTTTGATTACTAGTATAGCATTAGATAGTATTTAACACATAATATATATATATATTGAATATTTTCAAAAGTTTGCTAGAAAAAATTAACATCCATCAAAATCAATGGAAGTAACTGACTAAGGAAATAAAGGATGTTAATAAATGAGCTTTTATATTAATTAAAATATTTAACTAGCAATAAAAATTACTGTATACTAGGGGTGGGCAATTGTTTTGGCTCGGGGGCCACAGAAGTTGGTGGAGGGCTGCCTCGGGGCCACTTGGTGGAAGCAAAGGTTAGCGGAGGGCCACACCTTTTTCATGACACAATAAACACATTGCTTTATTCCCTGTATTACCAAAGAAATATTTATTTGCCATTCTTTATTAAACACACAACATTCATCACTGATTTTACATTTTTTTTGGAGGGTCATGGTTTCACTAAAGTTGGAAACGTATATATTTGCTAATGCAAAGACAAAATTGAAATTAACCAGATCAATTGGAAAAGCACTGCACATGTGTATTGACGTAGCCATCCTAGTGGAAAATACGAGATGAATCTTTAGTCACACATGGGAATGAAATCTCCAAAGCAGATTTTTCTGATTGCCTTGGTGTGAAGGAAATCTCCAAAGCAGATTTTTCTGATTGTCTTGGTGGGCCACATAAAAACTCTTAGGGGGCCGCATGTGGCCCTCAGGCCGCTATTTGCCCACCCCTGCTGTATACAGTATTATGATCCAATATAGTAATTAACAAAAAATAATAACTTAGAAAATAAAATAAAAATATATAAATTTTATATTGTTTTATATGCTTTTCCTCTTCCATAAGTGTTAGAAATTCAAAGAATTATAATAATTAAATCCCCCCCCCCCAAATGGCTTAAAACGATTTGCCCACCCCCTCCCATATTTAATTTTGAGAGATCTATTTGAAAAACAAAATATATTGGTTTCTAATGTATTCCCTGAAAAATATTTTTAGAACATCTTTAAAAAAAACCAGAATTAATCATGCTGTAGTGTTCCTTTAACTATATGTATGAATATGAAAGTTAGATACTGAAAAATGAGGATAGAAAAAGTACTGATGCTTTTGAATTGAGATACTAGTGAAGATTTTTGAAAATTTCATAAACACCAGCAACAAAAACAAACAGATAATTGATCCCATCGAATTTGAATTCTCACTTAAAGAGAAATAAATTATTTTGATCATACTATGAAACAATCTAATTTATTAGAAAAATGTATGATGCTGGAAGGATCTGTGAAGAGAATGATAAGAAATGAGGTAATCATCAATGTTGACTATTTAAGTTAATTTTATTCTATATTTTCTGTTATAGTATAGCAGAGGTTCAATTTATTCAACTCTTAATGAAATAAAAAGAAGAATTAAAGAATCTTTATTATAAATAATTTATGATTCTGAAGCAGTTAACTTATTTAAAAGTTCTTTTAATATTAAGGGTGGATGGGAGGTAAATGGAATTGTGGGTAATATTTAGTTTAATTGTATATGTTATTTTGTAGTTCTTTACATTTGAGAAGTCTGCTTGTAGCAGTGAAACCATTGGTAGTGTTTTAAAGTTTATTTTCTTGGCTAGTCTGATAGAGTTGTGAATTTGGTGTAATTTTGATTATATATATATATATATTATAAGGGAATTGAACTCAGACTTTCAAACACCCCACAGCTAACCATCCATCTCATACAACTGATACACATGACCACATACATGTGAAAAATATAAATGATTCCAATATACGCATTTTATGCTGAACCAGCACTCATCATTTGGTCTAAATCACCATCTCCCACACATATATACAATCACTGCTGAGTTTAAATTATGATAGCAAATCTTCAAACTTTAATGGACAAGCATCAATCTTCTCCACTCTCCAACTCTTTGTTAAAGCTTGAAGATTTGCTATCTTAATATAAACTGAGCAATGATTGTATATATGTGTGGGAGATGGTGATCTAGACCAACTGATAAGTGCTGGCTCAGCACAAAATACATACATTGGGATTATTTATCTTTTTCACATGTATTTGGCCATGTGTATCAGTTGTATGAGATGGATTGCATAGGTATGAGGAGTTTGAAAGTCTGAGTTTAAGTCTCTTATAATTGCATTAAGATTAGTATACACAATATACTATAATGTCTAGGGTGAATATGGAGTCTTAACGTATCTACACTACAGGGCGCCACTAGGCATTTGAACCTAGAAAATTTATATAGTAGGCAGATACGTAAGTTTGAAAAAAAAATTTTTTTTTATTTATTTATATATTTTGATTCCGACTGTTAGCCCAATGTCACCAGCTCAGTGGAACAGCAGAGATAATAAAATAATTCTTATCTAAAAACATTTTCAAAATAAAGGAAACCACTGCCAGAAATAACACACAAACATTTATTTAAACATATATAAGATTTAAAATTATTTTAGTATCAGTTTTACATTTTAAAATTTAACTTACATTTTTAACTTTGATTTTAGATTTTAATTTACATTTTAATTTTTATAAGTTCGCACAGATGGATTTATAAAAGTTTGTTTTATAATGTTGAGTATAGATCGGTTACATAGATTACACGGTTAAAAACATTTCAAAATAAACATAAACGATCAAAATATAAAGTCATTGATGGAATTGCAGAGGGAAATTTATAAGAAACCCAATGGCATTCATCATAAGATGCCACATTGACACCAATAACTTAAAAGACATCCGAATAAATACATTTTAGATACTCACCGTAAGGTATCATTATTTACCGAATGTCTATATATTTTGATCAAATATGAAAACCAAAAACATAATTAACCGATAACGAATCTATGCAAGCGTCTATACCCAACTTAAATTTAATGCATTTAGAGTGTCGAGTATGAATAGACTACATAGATTGCATTTGAAAAGAAAATATTTTATCCCTTATTTAACCTTAGGCCAAAAGTTTGCAGTTAAACCAACGTCAATCCATCTGATATATCGATGTATTCAATGTAATACGAATATGACAGCACAAATATAGGTTAAGAGAAGAAATTGACTCTCGTCCAGATAGGAATACTACATCTATCTGACGAGAAGAGCAATAAAAAAAAAACTCCATAGGAAGGGACTGTGGTCCTTTTTGCCGACTTACGATCCCATTCCATAGGCAAAAGGGGGTGTGCGGCATATACTAGCGATTCTGCCCGTAGCGAACCTCATACTACATCTACTAATTACACCAATATATCCAATCCATTGACCTAATTCAACTACGAAATGAATAACCTAAGATTACCCTCCCCTAATAAAACTTCACAAATCTATATAGCCATTCACGCCCGACTTAAATTTAACATTTATATAATTTAGTTTAACGAAAAACAGAAATCATAATAAAAACTTAAAGAACAAAAAAAAAAATAAATAAATGGAAATGATTTTACAAAAGAAATACATCAAATAAAATTATAACTAATTTAGTCAGATAGGAAATTCTTCTATTTAAAATATTGAAAAGTTTAGCATTTAGAGTTCTTTTTGTTTAGAAATGTTCATTAATTATATATTTCTTACTGTTTTGAAAAATGTCCGTAGTCTCTGATTTCTTGTAATGGAAGGTGTTAATTCCCACGAAGTCATAAGGAGATCGGTGTGCAGTTAACCGTTGGTCCTTTATGGTTGATGGTATTCTTCCGGGCCTTGATGTCCTGTGGTCCGCAATATCGGAAAACGATGTTTCATTTTTTTGAACAACTGAAGGAATTGAAAGTGCGTCTTTCAATCCCTTCTCCTCCAACCCTCTCCGACTTAACACATATCTGTCCTCTCTTAATAATAATTATTTTTTTATTTCCAAACCTTTCCTTTTATATTAATTTTGCGGATTAACTCAACATTACATCATGATGATGAAGACCCTTTCGTTGAGGTCCGATTCCTAAGGGATTTCTTTTTATTTGCTATTAGTTTCTATTGTTTTCCTATCTGACCATTGCTTATACATTTAAATGCCCAAGGGCTAGTTCACTTGGACTAATTAAAATAATCATTTCCATTTTTCAATAACATTAATTAATTTTTTTTATCTTTAAATCTTTTAAGTCTTTTTCTTGAAAATTTAGTTTTAAAACTTTTTTTTTTTTTTTAATAAAGTTTCTTTTTTTAATTTCTCATCTGTGCGATTTTGTATATATTAGAGTTAGATGATTTTTTAATTTTCAATTTTTAATTCTTAAAAAAGAAGTTTTTATTTGTGAACTTTTATTTTTTCATGTTTAATAATAAAAAAAATAATGTAACGGCGTATGTGCCCATTACAATACATATATTTAAATATTATCTATATATTATAATAGCATTTTGTTTGACTTAGAACATGGATTTTTTCCACATTTAAATATACAAATGTGTGGTATTTTGACACATTAATGTAAAAACATACTTTTCGTCAGATGGAGACAATTTTTATTCACATTAAAAACCCCAGTACATTATTTTGAAAAAACGAATTCAAAAAGTTTTGATTCTGTAAAACTATTTCAGTTTTAACTCATTTCTATATTTTGATTTTATTTTCAAATGCATTTTAGTTGTAAAATATTTCAAATAATTTTGTTAAAGTTAATGCAGCTCAGCTGTTAAATGAGTGTGATCATCTGAAGTAGGTCTAAAATCTCTATGTATTCATTTTAAGAATGATAATTCAAAACATTTGAAAAAGCTATGAATAATAATAAAGATTAATACCCAAATATAAAAAAAATTTAATGTTTTGCTTGGAAATATTTTCATGCTGAGGTAACTGTTAATATCTGATATTTTTTTATAATATCCAATCTGAAAGAGACAAATTAAAAGTGATAATTCATAAGACTAATATTTTAATAATTAACTTTTTAAAAATATATACCACTGATTTTAAGATATTAATAAGAAATTTCTTTTTACAAAACTTTTTTTTTTACCTGAAATGATTGTTACTTCACATTATATTTGTCATGTTTACATATTTCTTGAACTTTTACAAATATTGCAGATAATTACATATGGAGTCTGAGAACAGTTTCTCAAATGATTTCAAAATTCAAATAATGGAACTCCATAGTGAATAGAAATGAATTCTTTTAACAATCTGTTTAAGGCAACTGTTTGGAGCTTCTGCATATATTCAGGTCAATTATATTCTACAAATTGTAATACACTTCTAAATTTATAAATCAGTCTTGAATAAGTCATTACCATAAATGCATTTAACGTGTGTCATTCAACAATTGATTAATGCACACAGTGTGAATAAAAATGCCACTTTGTTATAAAACATGTCTATTAAAGCAATGCTAAGTTTAAATCACAATTATTATTTTTTTGGATAAGAGAAAGAAAGAAAGGCAATAGTAACTTTTCTAATTATTATACAAAAGTAAAATTTCCCATACAGTAGCATAAAAAATGGTGACTGTGTGATGTTTTGTGGTTTCCTAATTATTACTATCATTTTTATAATAGAATATCCAGTTAAATAATTAGGCAATATGGTGCTATGACCAAGAAATATCACTTGATTGCTGATGCTTGTAATTTACAATGCTACAATTGTTTACAACTTTTTAACACAGTTTATTTTAGTATTACAAATTTAAAGCTACATCATAAATTTTAAGAAGCCTTTCATCTGAAGACAAACTTGATTTTAACATTCTTCTTTTTCTAGTGAAACAGCAATTAAATTATTTCTTGGTTTATTGTAGGCACTGGATTAGTATTTTTTAATTTTTTCCCCAATATTAGCTCTCCCAACATGGTAATTTTTTCTTGAGGCAACTTTGTTAATATATAATTATTGTTTTATATAATTATAAATAATCTTTGTATTGATTAATTTAAATTCTTTATATTTTTTTAAATAAAATGATGAAGATAGTAATAGATGAAGGATTAACTGCAGTTTAGAATTGCAATACTTTTGTATTTTTAATAATACAAGTAAAAAATATTATGCTGCTCATTACTATATTTTATTGCATCTCTGAAGTATCATAGCAACAGGGTAATGTGCATTCAGCATTTTATCGAAACCATCGTGCTAGAACGTCAAATTAAATTTCTTGAGTTTCAAATATAAAGAGAGCTTGCCTTAACTAAATAGAATTTATCTTTATTTGTATAAATTGGTTTAAATTTTATTATTTATTTTAAACAGGTTTTTATTTTGTTTATATTGTATTTAATAAATTTCTAAAATACTAATAAGTGATTTGTCTTTAATTTATTATCTGATGTAAACAAATGAAAGTTAACCGTTTTTCAAAAGTGTAACTGTTATTGAGTCTCAGAACTCATTACTCTGCATAGCTTATGGGTTTTTAAAAACTATTTAAAAATTTGTTTTTGTCTTTTTAACGAATAAAAAAAAGCAAATTTATCTTTTAATTAAATAAAGTTTTGTTTAAATCCTTATAATAATACTGATTATAAAAAAAAGTGTTAGTAAGTAATCATCTCTTAAAACAATTTTCTAAATATCAAAATCATATTTTAAGTTAAATGTGATTATACGGATATTATGACTAATTGTTTTAATCATTAATATATAAATAATTTATTTAAAGGTTTTAATTAATTTATAACATCTTAACTAATCTATGCTATTATAACAATAACAATTTATTCAAAGTTAAATTGCCTTGTCAAAAGTTTCTTGCTCTTCGGTCTTTCATTAAACCGGTTTACAAGAATAAAATTATTTTTTTATTATATTCTGATTTTATAATTCTTTGCTTTATTATCTATGATCATAAATATTTAAAGTATATGCAAATAAATTAATCTTATTACTTTTAATCTATGCATTTAATTGACATTCTTATTGTTGATGATAAAAACTAATGGCATTTGAATAAGTAATTGTCATTGAGCATTTATGTCAGTTTATTAATGTGACCTTTATTATCAACTAAAAAGAATTAAAATATTCTGGAATGCATTTGTAGGTTTTGAATCTTATTAAAAAAATTATATTTTTTTGTTTATATGGAAAATCTTCCGATCAGTGTTTTTTTCTTCTCTCTTTTGAATACAAAGGATATAGAAAGAATATGGAAAGAGTTATGTTGGAAATTAATAAATACGTGGGAGAGGAGAAGAAATAAATGTTTTCAAGTTCAGATTGGTATTATTGAAATAATTGTAAAAATTAAAGAAATGGTGATAAACTAGGCACATAGAAAAAAAAAGATCCTTAACTGGTGACTGGCCGTCAAGAGATAAAAATCATACTCGAAAGAGAAATACTTTGAAATAGAAGGAAAAATAATAAGTTTTCTTGATTATTACGGAAAGAAAAGCTGACTGATTATTGAGAAAAAATATTTGAAAGTAATAGAAAATTGGTAGGTAAAAATAAAAACTACTGTTGAAGAGGGATAATGAATATTTTTTTTTTTTTGTTATTATTTCAATTAAAAATGTTTTCTGATATCAATATTAAAATAAGTACTCTGAAAAGAATTGTTCCAGCTGCATTTCAAATAACATTTATTTTCTTTTAATATATCATTTTTATTGGTTTTTTTTTGTATAATAATATCATTAAAAATGTAAAATGTATTAAAAATAGTAGTAAGCAATCCTAATTTTTCTGAGTTTATACAAGAAGTAGCTTATGAACAAAAGGTTTTTGACAATTATTTTTCAAATTTAATAAGCCTAATGAAAATTTAGAAGGCCCATAAACAATTTATATCCACTTTTTAATGCCTCCTTTTGTATTCAAGAACTTCTGGCATGGTGATTAATGCATATCCTCAGCTACATGAATTTTGGAAAATCTTTTTAAATCGCAAGCAGACAGTTAAGATTTTTTTTCAAGTATTCAGTCCATAGCAGTCTAACTAGCTATCTAAGTATTAGATGATAAATGGATATTTAGCTCCAATTGGTTTGATGGTAAAGATCACAGATTAATCTAATCTAAATTAGACATGACTTCTTATGAAGTGCCTTATTTCTATCAGTATTGAACTTATGGCTTTTTTTTTTTTTATGAGAGAAGATGGTTTAGTTGATTGATAGTTGTGAGATTAGAAATGCATTGATAAGAATTCCTCACCACCACTCTACCAATATATATATATATAAACAGTTCATTTCAAAGCACAGTACTCTTTAGCATCTATCCACTAAGAAGCAGTTAAGACATTGCTCACCAGGTGATCATATGATATTCTAGTGGTTTATCTATAAAATCTTTCCTTGTTTCACAAGTTAGCTAGATATCTATTTATTGAACAATAATTTGTTGCCATTTTCTTTAAAAAAAAATTCTAAGTCTCCTTAAAACCTGAAAAAAAATTCAAATTTGACTCATTTAAATTGAATTTTCAGATCATGGTTATGGCAAATAGATAATAATCATAATTGCAGCATTTTATAGTTTTTTGTTTATTGGTTGTTTTCCAAAATGTATTAATATTTCTTTAAAAAGACATCAAACACCATTCAGTATTTGTACAATAAACAAAAATAAAGTCACATTAGTTTTTTAATAATATATATATACCTACATATAGTTGCTATTTATAAATGAGTATGATTACTCCAATTTCAAGGAAAGAAAAGAAAAACATCTACAGAAGTGAGTTTTACAATGACCATTGAAATCAATCTGTGAAACACAGATACATCTATATAGAGAGCATTCTGGTCCATGTTTTTGTTTGTTCAATATTTTGCAATACTGTCCTTTTAATTTTTTCAGCACAAAACTTTTTTTTTTGAAATACTTCAACACCAAGTCTAATTGGAGCTCATCAATGTATTTCATTCTCTGCTTCATCTTCACAATAGAAACAATCTATATTGTACCTTTTTAGTATATATTTTTAAATAATTCTTATTACATAGATGAGGTCTCCCTCTCTCATAAAAAGCATGCCCAAATTTTACTATCACATTTTTTTTAACCAAACAATTTTATTAGACAAAACCTTTTTTTTTTTTTTTTTACAAACTTGAAAATATGAAATTCAATTGGATATTATGTAGTTTATATTCAAACAGACAAATTCAATGATGTATAAATTACAACAAATAAATTTTTGTAAATACATAACAATAGTATAAAAAATAAATAAAAGAAAAAAAAATCCACTTATAATGGGGTCAGAAGTGAAACCAGGCTCCATGTAGCATTGACAATATTTGGAGGAACAAGCATCCTGTGTTTTTAATTTTTGAAATTTTATTGTAAAATAGTGTTTATAATTTCTTAAATGTAGGATTGAAGCAAAAATGGCATCTTAGGCATCAAAGGGTAAACATAAACCTTATTTTGTGCTATCAATGGGAATAAGAAATAGAGAAGTATGCAATTTGATAATTGACTTAATGATATTTTTATAGATAAGAAGAGCAGGACATTGGAACAGAAAATGACATATTGTTTCTTCAGACTTATGACAAAGAGAACAAAGAGAGTCAATATTAGCATGCACCATTCTCTGTTTGTAAGAAATGACTAGTAGGAAGAATATCTAAATTGATTTTGATCGAGTAATTGAGGTATTTTGATTCCAGATATCAGAATTTGAATTTTTTAATATCTGTTTATTGGTGATAGTAAAAAAAGATAGAAATGATTGAGGTTGACTAGCACCATAGACAATGTTGTAAGCTTTGCAAAAGAGTATTTTTTATAGAATGTGTGATTATTAATATAAACAGCAATGGATTTGAATAAAGATTGAAAAAAAATAACTTTACTGTGTGGAGGCTCATTAATAGTGGTACTAGAACAAATTTCACAGCATTAGGATAATCAGAGATAACTTTAAAAATTGTATTAGATGATCTCTGAAAATAAAAGATAGGGATTGAGTGAAGAGAGAGACCATTATCTTTGGCAAGTTTATGTAGGGTTGTAATACTTATTGTAACTACTCTTTTATTCCAAATCAGTTTGGACCAAAGTGAATTAATCTTCTTGAAAGCATTAGTATAGTTAAAAATGGGAAAATAGTAAGTAATTCTTGGAAAAATCAGGATGTTGATAAGAAAGATTTTTTCATGAAGGAAAAAGTATGCTTTAGACCAGGACTCACTTATATTTTCAGTAGTTGTGAGGATAGAGTTTTAATAGACATTCTCATAGCACTCTTAGATGAAATCCAAGAAAGTTATAAGGAAGAGAAATAGTGTACCATAAAATTTTCCCAAAATAAAAATAAATAAAGGAAGATACTTTTTAAAGAAGAGAAAAATGATAAGATCAGTTCAATATTCAAGAATCTAAGAGTCCAAGTTTGATTCATATGTTAGTACTGTCACTAGACAGACCAGCAACATCCGAAGAAGAGAGAAGAATGATACCTCTTAAAACATTGTGCATATACTAACCTATGTACTATTACTAATATTTGAATGTAATTGGAAAATTTAAATAATGTTAAACTTTTCTAAAGACATTAAATACTTAATATTAGATGATGAAAATAGTCCAGTATATAAGTACAATGAATGATATATGCTTGACTGCTTTGTCAATCAGTGGAATACAGATATCAGACAGTTTCTCATCTTTTTCCAGAAGCAGCAGATTTATATAAGTAATAAAAAACAAAGCACTCAACTCAAAGTGAATCCTGAGGAATAGAGTTATGAGTTTGAATCGTGGTGTATCTTTGCCATTAAGAAAAATAAAGATTTCTCTATTCATTAGAAGGTTAAGTAAAATATAGAAAATGGGAATGTTATGCAATTGTAATATTTCAATGAGGATGTCAATAGGGACAGAATCAAAAGCTGATGAAATATCAGATTGTATACTACGGGACCAGCTGTTCTAGTGGCTCTAATTTAGTCAGTAACAAATTTAAACAGAATGATAGAATCAGAGATGGAAGCACTCTTTTTTAGCAAACTGATAGTTTGAGTTGTAAAGTGGAATAATTGGTTCTATCTTATTCTTAATGATGGATTCAATGATTTTGGTAAGTAAAGATGGCATAGACATAGGATGAAGATTATTAAGAGGAGGGAAGAGTATTTTGCTTGAGAAATGGAACTAAAGAATACAATATATTGATTGATAAATTTGTTTAGAAAAAAAGTCAAGCAAGTGCATAATGATTGGTACTATAAAAAACTAATATGCAAGAGAAGATATTTAGGAATTGCATGAGGACTAGGATGAATGATTTTGGGCAAAGATTTCTACTTAAGCATAATGTCAGACTTTGTAATATCCTGATCTAGATGACTTTCACCAAAAGCAAATACTGGAAATTCAGTACAACTGAAAATTTGCAATTTAGATTTTAAATGGTTAAAAATAGAAGGTAACGTGTTGAATCCTGTGCAGAAATGTTTATCTACAATAAATGAAGAAGGAATGGATTTTTTATTTTTATAAGAAAGAGTCCAGAAAATGTATCTTTTTGAGCAGTTATGAGATGGAATCAAAAAAAATTGGGTTTTCTAATAGAAAGATACTCAATCAAAATAGATTTAGTATACTTATATTGGTGCTTAAGAGACATAATTGAAAAACAGAAGCAGGGTCACAAGAAATAGCTTCAATCATCAATTTCTTTAATTAAAGCAGTAGTTGATTTGTTTTCACTAGTGTAATGTCTAATAATCAATTGGATAATATTTATAAAAGAGAATCAAGCTACAGTAGGTTGTAGAGGAAGAATATCAATTAAAATAAATGTAAATTTTCAAAAATACTGTCTCCAGAGATGTAGCCCTAAGCAATATTTTTAATTTATCATTATAGTAAAGAACAGGTTGTGTATGGAGATCAATATCAACTTTCATGGAGCGTTCCAAGTGATTAGAAAAACATTAACTATAAAAGGCAGTTCAGGTGATTAAAATATAAGGTCAATGAGAATTGAGTGTTTTAAAGTATAGGAAAAAGCATTATTGGAAAAAAAATCTTCACCATCATAAATATATAAATAGCTTAATTAAGCATTACTGTAATGTTAATATATATATATAAATACAACTAAAATACTAATATCACAAACATTCAGGAAAACAATAGAATTATAAAATTAGTTATTCAACTTTAATAGAAGATATAAAATGCAGATAATTCATGTTTTTGTCCTATCAAATTTTCATTGTGATGAAAAAAATAAAATGTTTTGATTAGACTGAACAATATTTTAAAATTATTATGGGGAGACTTTTAATGTTACTTATCTTAAACCCTTAAAAATAATAATACAGAATAAGTAAATTGTTTATATTATTTTAAATTTTATTTTCTATGAGTATGTACATTAGACACTGACAAGAATGTCAACAATTTCATGATTGTTTGTGCTATTGTAATATTAATGCTTTTGTATATTATTGTTTTTAGTTATGATTTGCCCTATATGTTGCAATGCACTTATAGAATTAGCTGGTTAACCACTAAAATTTATCAGTACAACTTTTATAGGATAGGGTGAGAATTTTTCATTGTTATAGCAATAGTCTTTCGATCAGTTTATTGATATCAGAGTTCAGTAGAGGCTTGTTGGTGAAGTTTTTAAATTTGAACTGGTTATTAGTAAAAACAAAAACTTGATCTTCTTGGCTTTTAGATTTACAACATACTTATATGTTATGAATCATAGAGTTAGGCTAGTGAATAATAGTCAGAAAACTAGCTCTTTATTAGCCATTACTAGAAGAAAAATCTTCATCAGCTATTATCTTGGATAATCATAAGCTTAAAAATGTTAATCATTACAAATATCCAGAAACCTAAGTAGAAAACATCTTGAATTTTGAGATTAAAAAGTGGGTTCCAATGCATTGTTACTGTGTTTTGACCTTAAAAAATAGGATATTCCATTATATTGATTTAACTACCTAACTAAATTGCATATAATCTTATTATTTTGCCCAGTTTATTGTATAGAAGTGAGACACAGATTTCCTATTAATGTAACAAAAATGCACTGAAATTTTTTTTATTTAAAGATAATATGTCACATTCTAAAAATAAGATTGTGAGATGATGCATTCTTCAGCTTTCTGATTGTAATATTATTGAATCTACAATTGTAAAGAAACATCTTCATTCTATTGAAAATGTGATTAAATGATTGTTAATAAATTTCATAAAAAATTATTGTGTAATAAACTTGGATATAGCTTTCATGGGAGAGACAGATCCTATTTATATTATAAAGGTTATCTAAAGAGTCTTTAAAGACATGTAATATTAATTGCTTCCATTAGTAATATATGACTGAGAATAGAATGCAGTAGACAGCCATAATTAAACTATATATTGAAGTAATTCCAAAAAAAATAAAATTCTCTGCACAAAAAATTATGAACAATGAAGTGATAAATAGACAGACAAAAAAAAAAGGGAATCTGTGATATATATATGGATTTAGTTGCATTTTTTATCTTTTTTTTTTTGTGGTGTTAGAATAACAATATTCTAATGTCTGCTAACGATATAGTAAATGAGGCTTGATTGTATAGTAAAAGATGATCAGATATCTTATACATAATATTTTCACATACTATATAATTCTTTTAAAAATTATTCATAGGTGAAGTCCAATTTCAACACATTTCTGGAGATCCAGCTGGAACAGTAAATTTCAAGTTTATGATATCTGATCCAGAAGGAAACCTATTACAAGATCAAACATTTATAATTACAGTTTTGGGTATGTACTTTTTTTTTTTTTTTTGTATTATGAATGCTTGTTTTATACTGTTTGTTGGCTCTGTTACAAAAATGAGAAATCATTATTAAATATATTATTATGCTACATAAAGTGTATATTTTGAAGGAAAAAATAATGCTGACTTTTATTGATGATTATCAGTAAAAAAATTGACCCAGATGATTTATAAAATTAGAAATCTAATCATTTTTAGATACTTACACTTATCACCAGCATTTTGGATCAATTCATAATCAAAATAGTTAAAGTTATCTGGTTATTTACAAGCAATAGAAGTGAATGTTTAGAAGATGTCTCTATAGATATGGGTGAGGGGAGAAAGCTGTTTGGATTGTAATATACCTTGCATTGGGGTATTTAAAGGCTATTTTCTCATATATATAGAGAGAGACATTTTTGGGAACTTTTGGCAGTCTTAATGGTAATGTAGCAATAATGCAATACTTTGTTTTGTTTTTGAAATAGTTTTGGGAAAGAGTAGTGAATAACACATCTACTTGCAAAGCTTATAACTTAGGTTCAAGTCTGGATTGGGTGAAGAGAGTGAAAATTTGGTTGCTCAGATGAGAGTGATATGCTGAATGTAATATGATGTGACCTTCATAATTAATAGAAGATATATTGAGCCTATGATTTATTTTTATCTTTTTGCCTTTATATATATTTTTTTCTAATGTATCGTAGCATCATCCGGGAAGCAAATCTGCTAACCTGAGACAACTGCTTGTAAAGCAGCTGTCACTGACCTCTCGACCACCAATGCTTGACTTGCCTTTATATTTTGTTATTAAATTTTTATTTTTAGTAATGTTTTAGTATTGGAAACTATCAAATTTTTTTTCATTTTTAAACTTTTTTCAAAAAGAAATATTTAAAAAAAATTAAACAATATGTTTTTTAAATGTAAGTAGTACTACAGAAATAAAAAATAACAATTTGATTTAAATTTAATTTTAAAAAATTGCCAGAATTTGTTTCTAATCATAGCAAGAAACTTAAGGGGATATCAGATTTTAGGATATACTGATTTAAATTTTTATTTTTTTATACTTTGACATTACATGTTGTTTTATATAAATGTTACTATTGCATATATATAAAATTAAGAGCATGCTAATAAGCTCTAAACAAGCTATTTTTTAAAATTTATGATAAATGCTACTACAATTGAAGGCATTCAAATAATCTTTATCTAGGATTGTCCCCAGACCAGTTTTGACCTATGGTTTTCTTCAGTGGGGAGCTAGTATACCAAATTAAAAAAAACCAATTCAGGCTAAGCATTTCTTTAATAGTTAACTTCAATAAGAAGATCTAAAACCAGTAGACATCTACACTTTTTTTTTCAGTTGGAGAGCTAACTTTAAACACATGTAGATGTCTAAAGGTTTTAGATCTTTTTATTGAAAGTTAACTATTAGATAAATGCTTAGCTTGAGTTAGTTTTTTGAATATGGTGTCTTACCTCCTCACTGAAGAAAGCCATAGCTTGAAACCAATCTGGGGATGGGGACAAATTCTAGCTAAAGATGATTTAAATGTCTTCTCTTATAGTAGCATTTATCAAAAATTAAAAAAAAAAAGCTTGTTTAGAGTTTATTAGCATATTCTCAATTTTACATATTTATAAATACATGCTTTATATATAAGTCATGTGACATCTGACTTTCTATTTTATATATATATATATATTGTGACAGTCAGATGATGTATGTTCGTTTAACCCAGTTCGAATACTAGGCGAAAGTACCTTGAGGCCACCCATACGCGAGATATTAAATCAAGAATACTATGACCTCTGCCCTATTCGCCTATTCTCGAGGCTAACTACGAACCAACAACATTATCTGAGCCATACATAAATTATTTTTCATCCGGCCAAGCTTAGCATCAGCGGTAGAGACATGGACAGGAACACCTATGGAGCTAAATAGTTAAATGTGCATAAAAGTACTATGAAAAATGTGTTTTGCGTGCCTGGATCATTGGAAAAGTAAAATAAAGCATTATAATAAAATTAGGAAACTCAAGCTTTTTATAGTTAAATAATATGTTTAATTAATGACTTTAAAATATTAAGAATGTTTTTAATGGCCTCCGCTATTCCCCTAAATTAATGAAAAACTAATTAGACAATAAAAACAGATTAAACGATATAATATTTTTGCGGTCTAAGTCTTTTCTTCCCAATTTTAATAAAATTGTCAACTCGAATCTCCTCGATAAAGTACAATAAAAAAAGATCTTTCGCAAAGCATTTCTAATTGCTTTGCGCTAAAAACAGTTTAAATTATTTAAAACGTATATAGCTAAATCAGATATATGTAATAAGCTAATGGCGGACAAAAGAGGCGTTATCGAGGAGATCAAGTGGGCAAACAAAAAGGAAACCTACTCGTATTTAATTTACAACACAATTGAAATTGGAAAGATATTTTAATGAAAAATTAACTTTTAAACTTAACCGCAATGGAATACAAAATATTTATACATGTTAGTAATGAAGAATAGCGAAGGAAAAAGGGTTAAATATATATAGATAGATGATCACACATATATATATATATATAAGACTAGTCTAATAAAAATGGTTACATAACAAATATAATTAAATACAACATTTCAGAAATATAATTCAATGAAGCAATTAAGAAAGGTATGAACAAAAAAGGGTAGAAAGTAAATAGTTCAATGGAGGAGAGATACGATTACCATCCTGATTCCTTGGTCATGTTCTGTCGACGTGCATGGCTTGATCCGTCCATCGATAGGTATTTGCCCGGACAAGGAAAGTGGAAATATGTAGCATGCTTTTACGAAAAGTCCTACAGACATGGCACAGAGTTCAGATTAATATGGAGTGGATACTATGGCATCTTGATGGTTTTTAGGAACCTCGGCAGCAGGCAAAGCTTTACCTAACCACCTCGCATGGTAGAATCCATCAAATTCATATGACTTTTAGCTGGTAGCATGTTCAAAATTCTCCGTGATTTCAAAGACGACAGTTGAATAACTTTTTTGAGCAAAATGGAAATGAGAAGCAAAATCTGGGAAGTTCAAAGCACAGGAAAAATCTGAAAGAATTCTCTACAGAGAAATCTCAGCAAGCACAAGAAAAAACCTCCAGAGAAATCTGAATGAAATCTCCAAAGGGAAATCTGAATGCAATCTTCAAACAGAAAATCTGAATGGCTATCTCCAAAAAGGAAAATCTGAATAGCCAGCAAGAAAACTCTGAATAGCCAAGTCTTTTGTTCTCTCTCCTATTTATACCTTTTTATAAGCTACCTTCTATTGTTTTATGTATGATCTTAGATCTTGATAAGCCCCCCCCCCCACGCTCCTTTGTTTCAAGGTAACATTTTCTAAAAATAACTTTTACTTTTTTATTCTAAATTTCTTTCTTTAAACTTTGAATTTTATTAATTAAAAAAGAAAGAGAAGGCCATCTTTAATTTGCCTTGAATGGGCTAATTAATTAAAAATATACATTCTTTTAGAAAATGTTGGCGGGCTTATCTCAAAATCAAATCATACTAAATATTTTAACAAGATTTAAAAAGAAAAATACATTCTTATTTCTTTTAATAAAATAAGCATTTTATTTCAGCAGAATTTTGCATTAACTCATATATATATATGCTTGACGTATATATATGTTTGACTAATAGGTTTTACAAGTAATTTTTATTAACAGAAATTTAATCTTAGAATGGAATTTATTTAAAACAAAATATTTAAATGCAATACAAATTTAATAAACATAATTAATTTTAGCTTTAATGCAAAACCCTGCTGATATTGTTGGACTATAAACTTAATTGAGGCCTACACTACTAATTAAGTTTATAGAAGGCTGTGAAGCATGGATCGTACTTCAGATCCATTTCTTCAATATATATATATACATACGCACACACATACATATGTACAGTCTACTATAAAGTTTTCCAGATCTTTATTAATACAAATATCAAAATTATTAAGTTTTAGTGTAATGCAATGATGATTTAATCTTACTATTGTTAAGGATTGATAATTAATATTTAACAATAATAAGATTGAATCACCATTGCACTGCACTAAAACTTAATAATTTTGATATTTGTGTCAATAAAGATTTGAAATTTTTTTTAGTAGATTATACCATGAATATGATATGGTGTAATGTAGAAATCTTTTTAAATAAAGTTAAGAATTTCTATCCAAAAGCCTTATATCCAAAGACTCTGTTAGATAAATAAATACTTGTTCCCTCTGAAAATATTTTATAATACTTTAAACCTATTTGCCACTCCTCCCCATTTAATCCCATTCAATTACTAAATTATTCTACCAGCACAGATATTGCATTTCTTCTTTTATCCCATCTTAATAAAGTTACTTTATTCATTTCAATTCAAAATTCTATCTTTATACTTACTTTTTTTTTAAATAAAGATTTTTTAAAAAATCCCAAAAGTCTTTACTTCTTTCATTCTCTTTACTTTCATGTTTTTTTCCATTCTTCATATACTTTATTTTGAATCTCTTTCAACATTTACACTCAAAATATAAATAATCAATAGTTTCCCTTCCATTTCTTCATAAAACACATATACGGTTTAAATTCTTATCCTTTTTTTGTTCCTTTTTTTTTTTTTTTTTGATATCAAAGTATCAACAAGCTTTTCTAGTGTTATGAAACTTTTATTTTATATTACTCTAACCTATTTTTATTAATTCTTCCATAATTGTATTTAAAACAGTAGCAAGCTTTTCATATAGTAGCGCCATCCAGTATAAGCCTTTGTACTCAATGAATACTACTATTTTAACAGCTTGTGTATCATGTGATAACTTTGCTTCTTCCTTCTCTAGCAATTTATCTTTTTTTTTTACTTTTCATAATTATATAGCTGTAATAGGTTCTCCATATAGTTATTTCAGTTATATAAATACATAAAAATAAATTACTACATTTTATATTATGAAGATTTAATACATAAAGAAATAAATATTTTATCTATGAAATGTGCATGGCACAAAAGCTTCTTAGCCTCTGATGTTTGTTGTTCTCTCATGTAAACCAATTAAACACTACTTTCACTAATCTATTTCATTCATATAAAGCAGCCTTCTAAACATTTTAATTCATTTTTAATTTTCCTCTTTAAAAAAAAGGAGTTCACTATATTCTGAACAGCTTTATTTGCTCTCATCATTTACTTTTCAACATACATCTATTTCTTTATGACTTCAATCTAAATAAATCCCTGACAAATATAAAATATTTTATTTCCAAGTATTAAAGCAATTACTATTGACTATTTTCAAACTATTCTACATTTCCCTATATTTACTACATGAAAAACAGATTTTTAATCATTTTGTCTCAAATTTAATTCCCAACTTATATAATTTCTTTTTCCATTTAACAAAATATGTTTAATATCTATATTTAAATCTTGTAATGGGACAGCAAACTTAAATAAAAGATAGTTAACATTATGACATAAATGATGATAAAAATTACTGCTACTAATAAAAAAAGTAATCAAATTGTTTGCTTGAGAGATCACATGACATTTGAGGACTGGATAGGATAGGGTTGACATTCAACCCAAGTATATCACTTTAATGCTAAATTAAAGCATGCATTCAATCACATAGTATAACTTGTATATTTTTTATTTTGTAATGATTATAATAGCAAGTAAATCTGCCATCTGCAGCAATTTTATTTCAAACATTTGTAACTTCAGTAAGAAAAAGTTATAATAATTATGTGTACTATTTCATTTAATCACTGAATATTATTATTCATTGGCAAAAAGATTTTTTTATAGTAAATAAATGTGTGAAACCTCAATTTTTATTTATACATTATTAATGAATTAAAAAAAGTTGTGAAATTATTATTTAATTTCGTGAAATCTTAGAATCATAATAGTTAATTTAAAAGAACCCTACTAATCTATATTTAATCTAATGAAATTTCCTTATATGATTTAGTGTTGCATAAAAATTAGTCTTGAAATAAATATTTTTGTATGTACATGTATTGAAATGTAAGAGCCTACAAGAATTTCATCATAGCATTTAACATTACAGATTATTTTAAAAAGTTTTATTCTCTGCCTTCTATTCTGTTTAAGTGCTACATGCATTTTATAAATAATTGTAGGAAGTAAATTTATGAAAATAGATATGTAAGCAGTAATTAGTAAACATTTGGTAAGAAATAATGAAATTAATGAGAAAAAAAGTAGAAATGAGAATTGTAATGAATAAAATTATAATTTTTATTAATCATTCATTAGACTAGAACTTCCACTTAATAAATAACATTATTCATTAAGTGCTCTTTTTTTTTTTGGGGGGGGGGTACATTTCTACAATTGGAATAGATTTCTTGCTATTTTGTAAAGTGGAATATTGGATTATTAATAAAAAGAAAAGAACTGGAAACTTACTGATTGCAAATTTTAAGAAAATTATAAAAAATAAAATAGATATTAAAAACAGAGTAGCTTGGCATTATAGTAATTCATTAATCGAATGGCTGTTATTAAGTGAGATATCACTGTATTAGAATATTAAATAACATTAGTAATATCTTATATAAATGCAATCTATTCATTCTATTTTGAATACTTTTTAGCAAAAAAACATTTTATTATACATATATGTACACACAATCTTACATTTTGATTGTCTTGCAGTCTTCAAAACCACTTATTTTAATTTTTTAAAAGAAAAAAGTTTTTTTTTTTTAATTTTAAGAAATTAAAATAAAAGTGGCTCTGACGAAACCTGCAGGACAGTCAAAATTTAAGATTGTATATACATACAATAAAAAGTTTTTTTGCTAAAATGCGTTCAGAGTGGAGTGGATAAATTGCATTTATAAAAGAATAATAAATAATGTTAATAACCTATTAGAATTATTTTTAATGCATAAATGTGTCTATATTTAATTAATCCAATACATTGCATTGTTTTTAAATTTAGAGGATCGCATTCCTCCCAAAGTTGAGAAAAACAAAGGACTGACGTTACTAGAAGGCACAATGGAGAAAATCACCACAGAATCACTTTCTTCCACTGATGCTGATAGTGAACCAGAAAATCTTCTCTACACAGTGATTGCACCACCTATGCATGGACATCTTGAACTTCTTTCTGATGTGGGTGAATCTGTTGTTCAATTCCGTCAAGCAGATTTAGCAGCTGGATCTCTTTTATATGTTCATACTTCTGATGATGAAAGTAACATGGATTCTTTTACTTTTAGTGTATCTGATGGCACAAATCAAGTAAGCTTACTTATTTGATTTAATTTTTTTTCTTTGTTAATTTTAATTTAGCAGATTTGATATGTGTCAATGAATGCTTTTTAGATCGATAGCTTTAATTCTTGAATTCAAATTGTTTTGAGTACAAACTGTATTTGTGTCTATATATATTATAATATCAATTCCTTTATTAAGTAATAAAATTCATCATTTTTGCAAAAAATAATTTAAATATATATAAATTAATTTTTAAATAAATCTTTTTTCGCAGGTCATTCAAACATTCAATATTATACTAATTCCAGTTGATGATTCTCTTCCTGTGGTAACCAATAATGGTCTCCGGGTCCAGGAGGGTGTCAAAAAAATTATTACTGAATTTGAAGTAAAGGCTATAGATTTAGATACAAAAGTAAGAATAAATATTTAAAAGTAAATGTTTTTATGCCAAGAACAAAAATTTCCAGTATAAATGTGTGTGACTGAAAATATCTAAATCATCAAAAATGTCTGTAATTTTAATAATGTTTGATTGGTGAACTTTAAAGAGGCTAACTAACAATAATGTGGGTGAATATTATCACCACATTAGAGCAGCCTAAAAATGCATTTAATCTGATTTGTAGGAGTCATTGCCAACAATACCCAACATCATGTGTTAATTAACTAACTAACAAAATAGAGCAAGCTGGTTTTTATTTTTTAATTTTAAGTATTATTACTGTTAAAATTTAAAGTAACTTTAATCATTATCTTATCATGGATAACTTTTCTCAAAATTTTTAAAACATGGTGAAAATAAAAAAACAAGATACAGCATTCATTTTTATGTTAATGTTCAAAAAGAAAAATAAAGAATCATACTCATAAGTCCTTCAAGCAATACTATTCAAACACTATAGGATAAATGATTCGCAACTCCATCATGCAGAAAAATAAAAATAAATCATTAAATATTAAACATATAAAGACATTTAAGTAATCTATTTTTTTTTTGTAAATGATTAAAATATGTATTTCTAAATTAACAAATATTTTTTTCTCATTGAATTTATTATTGATAAACAGGATTGATTAAAGTTTATGATGAAATTCTTAATGCTGAGTTGTAAGAATGAAGTGTAAAACAAAAAATGATCATCAAGAGTTATTGTTTGGTCATAGGTTTTGTTACTGCTTCAATACATATAAATATAATTTAAGTTTTACTTTTATTCAAATTAGTGAAACTTTAATATTGAGATGACATTTTTTATTTATAGTAATTTTTACTATTTTCTTCAAATAAGAAATTCATTTTATTCACTCTATTTCAGAGTCAGTTATTGTAAGCTTGAGTAATTAATGAACATTAGGCAGTAAAATGCTCTTTATTGATGATGGCAGATAGTCAGAAACTAGTCAGGAATTTTGTCATTGTATTGCCATCTAGTGTCCATAGATTACAAAAAATGATTCTGGAGTTGAACAAATAAAATGACTTACAGTTTGTAATACTATCATAGTTCTAAATGTTTTTAATAAACATTTGATTTTGATGCAATATTAATTAAATTAAAAACGTACTTTTATAATTTGGATTAAAAATTGATAGTAATTGTGCGTTTTAATTCAAAATAAAAATATTTAAACAGAAAATAAATTATCAAATTGATAATATTCTATTATGTTAATTACCTTATCTAGATTACTGGTATACTTAAGTTAGTATTTATACTATCCACCACTGAAATGTCATAAATTAAAGGCAATATTACTACTGTTTTCATACATGGAAAAACATTAAACACAATCTTAAAGCATTTTCAAAACTAAGTATCTTTGTCACAGATATATAATGTTAAATAAATCATTTATAAATAAGACAATCTTCTCTAGTCATTAGACAATATAGTAATAAGAAAGTGGTAGCCACCATCCAATTGGTTCTCTTTATAAATTAAGAAGATCGTCCTGAATATTTAAACTTAACATTATATGTTTTCTCTTAGTGATTGCTTTTATTATATATATATTAAGCATGGTACCATAATTCTGTTGTAAACCGAATGCAAAAATAGTAGTCTTTTTTTAAATTAAATAGTAAATCAGATAATAAAAAAAATATAATAAAAGTATCTTCAGAATTCAAAATTATATATACTTAAAAAGTTTAAAATAAAAACTAGAATCATAAGTTACAATTTAAATTATTATTGTGTGTGTGTGTGTGTGTAAGTACTTATAATAATTGGATTGATAAGCCTTCAAAATATAGCTTTATCAATAAAATGCCTTTTAGCACCAAAATTATATATGTTACATCTACTTGTCTAAGGCCACATTTTGAATATAGATTAAGCAGTCGTAAACTGTTCACTCCAATAAAAATATATAAAACCAGATTAAAGTAGGCTATATATTTTTCTATTACTTTGACATTAGAGAATGTTGTATTTATATAGCTAATGCTTTTGAAGTTTACCATATATTACATGCTATTAGTGTTGTGTAAATATATACTATATTAGTAATGATGTGATGTAAAATGGCTTTTCGTTAACACAATGTTTTTGTGCATATAAATAATCTTAAAGTATTGAGATGTTCTTTATTCACCTAAATATGAAATCAAGATTATCAAATGTTTGCAAATGCCACTTATATTATGATAATGATGATGGAAAAAAAACTCTGTTAATTAACTAAATGAAATGATATTTACAACTTTTGATATAAATAAATAGAGGATTTTTACTAATACACAATTATTTCAAAACAAAAAAACCTCTATAGAAGAAAAATTGAAAAATGAAAGTACTTAAAAATAATAGTTTAAAAAACATACAACTATAAAAAATTTTAGAATTCCCTGTTTAAAGTAAGATTTTCCAGAATAGAAATTAAATCTACCAATATATATCTTAATCGATACTTTTTTGTTACATTGGACAAGCCACCAGGTGATGCTGCAGAACCATTAAGAAGCCTGTAAGTGATAAATTTCTATCCAAAAATTGCTCAAATTGCTGAAATCCATGGAAAATTAATACAATCCTTTTTTAAAAAAACACATTATATTTTTAAGCACTAAATAAAAGGCCTAGCATTTTGATTGTATTATTCTGATTGGGAAAATAGAAGTATTATATGGATTAAAATTTTTAATGTACTTGCTTAGCAGTACTTAAGCTAAACTAAGAATACCACAGTGTTTTAAAATTAGATTATAGTTATTTATTATGATAAATTATAAATGATAACATTTGGTTCATATACAAACACATTTACAGCTTTCTCTTTATAGATATATATGCATGTGTAAGAATGCACTTAAATTTATATATATGTGTGTGTGTATTTATTTGCTTTCTAAATACAAATTTAATTAAATTTTTGTAAATAATAATTTGTTATTAAAAGGAAGAAAGTATTATGTTCACAATAGTGGATCTACCTCAACATGGAGTTATAGAAATAACACCTGCCAATGGAAAAAGTTTTATTGCCAACACATTTTCAATGGCTGATATTTATGAAAATAGAGTTAGTTACAAGCATGATGGTAGTGATACTCTTGAAGATGCCTTTTCTTTTACAGTCGCAGATGGCACTAATCCTCTATTTTTACCTGATGAAAGCAGTCGAACTCCAACAAATAATCCATTAGTAAGTATTAAAAACATTTTCATTTGTTGTTACTTTTATTTTATAAAAGCCAAATTATTTTTATTTAAATCTCTTTTTTTTATGCAATTTAAAATGCAGATACTTTTTTGATAAAAAAAAATTGAATAGATTATTTTGATATAAATGACTCTTAATTATAATTTTATTAATTTAATGCCTTACTCTCTTTAGTAGCAAGAGTAATTGATAAAAGAAGTCATTGTTTTTGATTCAATTCTTAGCTAAAATGACTATTAAAAAAATCTCACTTTGGTCTACTGAATGGAACTGTTATATTTACTCTGTCTTTTTGATGCTCTAATGTCACATGACTTCTCAGCAGCTGAGCATATGTTCAATTATATTAAAGTTTAACAACAATCTATATCAACTTAATGTGATCTATTCTGTTACTTTTGTACTAAAGTGTTATTTAAGTTTCTAAGTAAATAGCTCTATGATAATTTATATCAAAGTCTAACATAATATATCTTCATTTATTGTCGTACAGAGTTTAAAATCACTCTTCAATAAAAAATTCAATTATTATCTTATTTTATTCAAAACATATTTTTGATTAATATGTTACATGAATAGTAAGATTAAATATGTTCTTTATTTAAAAATAAAATTATTTTACAAAATTGTCCGCACTGTTAGTAATAATTGAATAAAATTTAATTTGGGAAGTATTGCGGAGAATAAAAATTGAAAAATATTTAAAACTATCAACTTTATATATTTTTTGAGATGGTCAGATGAAATGCAAGAGATCAAGGGCATGAACTTGTTATGTATTTTTCTAAAATATAATCATAATAAATAATTGCATGGCTTTATTGCTCAGGAATTCATATGAATTTTGACTGCCAGAAATGATAGAATGGAACCAATTGTGGACCCTAAGCTCCAGAGTCTGACAATCCACTAAACCATCTGGGGCATTATAATAATTGTAGTAGTAGTAATCATCATTATTATATTTCTTAAATATAGCAGCGCAAGTAAAATAAAGCTACAAAAAAGAATTGATAGCAAAGTAGACAAATAAGCAAATTGTTTTAAAATAATTTATGCAATACATGATTGATTTTTATAGGGGATAGTCACTTTGGCTATCAAAAACAAGAATTATATAATGATTTTATGTGTACAAATAGTATTTCCTTACAATAACCATAAAATATTATTTAATAATTGTATTGTTACATGAAATAATATTTGTTGAATTATTATTACATTAAGTAAAATACAGGGGTCCACATGCATTTTTATATATAATCCATTAAATCATTTAATAAATATTATTTGGTTAACATAAAATAAATTCTTTTAATTAAAGTATAAATAATTAGTTATAATTTAAAAATAAGTGCTAACACAGTAGCACTAAGTATTGTATGGAGAAAGTTGCCACTTTGTTAAGAGATTGTGGAAGTATAAAAAATGGTGATCATGTGATGAAAAATAAGTGTTTTATGGAATTATGGGAGTAATGATTTTAAGCAGGTACTAATTTTAGACAGTCAATTCTGCTGACTAAGCAACACCAATTTTAAAAACTGCTCTTTCTGTTACTTAAAGTGTATATTTTGTTAATCTTCTGAAACTAAGAAAATTTTCTACTAGAAAAATATGAAATGAAAATAAAAGTTTATATTTAATATTTTAGTATAATTTTCTGAATTGTTGTTTTACTTCAATATACTTAAATTAATAAGTTTAAAATGTATAAATTATTTTGTAAAAACTCCAGTCTACAAAAGGAGTATGGACGGTATAGAATTCCTATCAAGGAGAAACCACTACAGGAAAATGTATGCCATAACAATAAAGCATTCTGAAAAATAGTTTCAATAAAATAAACTTAAATAAAGCCAGAAAAAAGTTTATCTAAAGAACTATTATTCTCAAACATATTTTAGCATTAATTGTTAACAAATTTTAACTCATACAATTTAAACATAAAGTTTTAATTCAAATAATTTTTATATTTTCTCCTTGGCATTAACATTTTGTTCCTTTAAAATAAACAAAGAGAAAAAAATAAAGATTTAATTTTATAAGAAAGTATTTAAAAGTCCATTTAAAAAGAAAGACAATTTAACATAGCGGAAAGCATTTTATCAAATACTCTTCAGTAATCATACTTGGAAATGTTATCATCAACACTTCTTATGATTCAATTCTACAGAAAAATAACTTCAATTTTTTGAAGATTCCATTTATCAAAATATTTTCGAGGATGCTCAGAAAATAAACATGCATTTATGTTGAATACTTCCTTAACTACTGTTTATCTCCATATTTTTGGAATTAATATTTCTTGTGATTGCATTTAACTTTTTGTGATGGAATTTTTTTATTATTATTATTCCTGCAAAGAGAAAAGACATATTCATAGAAATTAGAAGATTGAGAGTGAGTTTAAATCCTAAAATTTTTTCTTCCAAATTGTGCTCAATACTTGTTTTTGATAAACAAGAAATCTACAATATTTATTGCATCATCATCATCAATCCACTGCAGAATGAAAGTCTCTCCAAGTTCAATCCAACTTCTCCGATCTTTAGCTTCTCTTCCTCCATATCACCCCTGCACACTTTCTTATTTCATCCATCCATCTCATGTGGTCTCTTTCTGGGTCTTTTACAATCTCTTGGAATCCAGTTTAAGATTTCAATTGTCCATTTGGACAATTGAAATTTATTACATATGACAAAATATATCCAGTGCTTCTTTTCAGCTGAATAAAATTTTATTTTTAATCAATTATCACAGGAAAAGAAGATAAAGTTAAATATGTTTCATGAAAGTTCATTAAAAAAAATTTTTTTTATTTGGTTATTATTGTACTAATAAATTTGCCTATATATCTATATAATTTAATTTATTATATATTATTATATCAAAATATGTTATAAGATATTCTCATATACTTCATTTCTATATAATAAACAAAAGGTGATCTATGATTTATTTAATAATAAAATTATGCAAAATAGATAAAATTATGTCATTATCCAAATTAGAACAGCTGATAGCATATATTTAAGTTGTGACCTTGAATTTAAGAATTAATAGTTTGACATAATTATTATAATTGAAGTTGTCATTATTTAAAAGGTTAATTATGAACAACATAAAGAATTTTGGATTGATGCCTGATTTGTTCAGTTTTAATTACAAACTTAAGTCATGCTTTGGTTTTAATGATGTTAAAGTTGGTGAAATAAATATTGAATCCAAAAGGTGAAATATTTTGAAAAGGAGTGACATGCAGTGTGAAATCTTATATTTCCTTAAATAATTATGTAAAAAATTGCTGTTAGCATAAAATTTAAAAAAAAATAAAGATCTTATCTTAGACCTATAATGAGGTGAATACATACCAAAATTTCCATTTGATGTAGAAAAAGTGAACTTGAATTTGGAGAAATTGGAAAAATGTATAGTAATATATTATTATTTTAGTTAAGTTAGTTTTTTAACCAATTTTTCCTGGAATTTAGGAAAATAATACACTAATGGATTCAAAACTAAAAGTTTCATTTCTTTGCTGTTACTTGAATAAAGTAACTCAATTTTCTAATTCAGTACAACTTTTGTGTTCAAACTGCCATTTATCTATTAACAAGATTTAGTTACATGATATTTTAAAGGAATAGATTTAATTTTAAAGATAGATGACTTAAAAAAATGTAATTTTAAAATTTAAATATTGAATTTTTAAGATTGTGATACTATGATGTATAGAAGTTAAATAAATACTATAATTTATTTGTAAAAATGACAATAATTTCTAATTTAAAACATGCTATGAAATATATTAGGTATCATCATTATGCAGACCAGCCAAAATAATTTTTTTTGCACTTAAAATTTTTGCTGAATTTTTTTTAATCACATTACATAGCTATAATTTATTATTTCTTTTTTAATTTATTATTTTTTTGATTAAATATTAATAATTACTAGAATATCAATATTTTTTTATAATAAACTACTTGTAACATGTATTACTTTCCTTTTTCTCATTTTATTCATAAATTATAATAAATGAGAGCATTTCTCTCTTTATATATATATATCATCATTTTCAACTCATCAATCTATTGCAGGGTGTTTTCTCCAAGTTCAGTTCATATTACAATCTCTAGCCTCTCTTCTTCATGTCACTCCAGCATACCTTCTTATGTCATACATACATCTCACATATGGTCTCTTTCAACATCTTTTACAATCTCTTGGAATCCAGTTAAAATTTCAACTCTCCATCTGTTATCATCTTTTTTAACAATATGTCCAGACTAACACCATTTCAGTTTCTTAATTCTTTCAATGATGTCAGTAACACTTGTTTGTTCTCTCACCCATGTGTTTTATTTTCAATCTCTTCTTGTTATTCCTAACATATATTTCTTTATACTTTGTTGAGTCATTTGAAGCTTTTGTATTGCTCTGCTGTTAAGTGCCCAAGTTTCAAATCCATAAATAATAACTGGCAACACACATTTATTTATTAAAACTTTTTTTTTTTCAAACACTTAATATTATTTCTACTGAAAGCATTCTGAATAAGATATTTGTAGTTGTTAAACTTCTTCTAACTCATCATAACAATCTTTATTTTCTTATTTTGAGAAAATTAATTGAACATTACTTTAATACTTTTAATATTTACCTTTAATCCTACTTTCTTACTTTCATTTGATAATTCTTGTAACATTTCTTGAAATCTAAAGCCTTATTTACAAAAACAACTATATCATCTGCAAAATCTAGATAGCTTAAATAATCTTCATTTACTTTTATTCCCTTAGCTTTCCATTTTAATTCACAAAATACTTCTTGAAGAACTGCTTTAAAAAGTTTAGAAGATATGGAATCACTCTATTGTACACCCTTTTCAATGTTAATCTTTTTAGTATCATTATATAATCTAATTGTTGTTATTGCATTTTTTAAATATTCTTAAGAATATAACAATATTCTGGATCTATACCTTGATCCAATGCTTTAGTCGCTGAAGAAATGCTTATAGAATCAAATGCCTTTTCATAATGTACAAATCCAATGCATAATAGCAACTCATATTCATTGATCCTTTTTATAATTTCTCTCAATACTTGGATATGATCTACTACACTAAAACCATTTTTAAATTCAGCTTGTTCTTTTGCTTGATTAAAATACAAAATTCACTGTAGATGGGTTATAATTATTTTATTGAAAATTTTGTATAGAACTGATTAAAGACAGATAGGTTTGTGATCTTCTTTATCATCTTTTTAAAATATTAATACTGCATTCTTCCAATTATCTGTTACATCTTTATCATTTAGACATTTTGTATATAACTTTGTCAAAAAAAATTCTATTTCTTCACCTGCTTCTTTCAAGATGTCAATTATAATTCCATCATTAACTGAGCTTTTCCCTTCTTCATAAATTTAATTGCATGTCTCACTTCTTCATTTAAAATTCTGGTCAATTCAGAAGATATAGTAATTATAGGAGATACTTTTCCTTGTTCTTTATTGCTATAGAATTCTTGATAAAACTCCTACACATTTCATGATGTCATTTCTCTTTTTAGTAATAGTTCCATCTTTCTTTCTTATTGCAGAAATAAATTTTATACCAGTACCAAGATGATGTTTTACACTCTTGAAATTTTTATTCTCTTCTATAGTTTTCTTTGCTAGTTCACAATTATACTTAATTATATCATTATCAACTTTTTTTCATACTATTTTATACAATTCAAGATATTCAATCCTCTTTAATGCATCATTTTTATATATTTTCATATTCTTTTTTTTCTTCATAAATTGTATTATCTCAGTAAAAAATTTTACTGGTCAGTTGTTGCTTTTTGTTTCAGCTGTCATTACTGCAGTTTTTAAAAGTGTATCAGTTATCTTCCTATTGATTTTATTCAAATCAGAATCATATTCAAAATCCATTAATTGCTAGTTCTAATTTAAATTCATTTGAATATTTCTGAATATTAGGAATATCAACTATGAATATTCTTAGTCTTTCTACTTTTGCATTAAGATGTATTTCATATCTCACTAATAGATAATCACTTCCTGTATTGAAGTTATTAAGAACATTACAATCTTGTAATATGTATATTGTTAGTCAAAATATAATCCAATTCTGCTGTACCTTCATTTGGATGATTCAATGTCTATTTCCATTTAACATTTTTTCTTAAAAAAAGGAATTCATAATAAGTTTTTCTTTTTCTGAAAATTTCACAACTCTATGGTCTCTCTACAGCACTTTCATCTTTCAATTGTTTACAAATTCTAGCATTAAAATCTCACATGACAATTTTTAAATGTTGTTTTGTCTAATTAAAGCCCTTTATACACAATATAAAAATCTTCTACTTCATTATTACAATGAGAACTTGTTGGAGCATAAATCTGAATTATCTGCATTTGATATCTGCTATTAAGTTGAATAACTAATCTTCCACTCTGTCTGATACATCATTAATTTCCACAATGTTGTTTTACTTTTTATTTATAATGAATCTTATTACACTTGTACTTGCAATGTTTGTGCTTTTGTAGTATAGTACATGTCCACTTTTGAAATCAATTGTCTCTTCATCTTTTCTTCTAATTTCACAAAATCCAATAATGTCCCATTTAATAAGACAAATTCTTCTTCCCATTCTTGAAATCTTCCTTTACTTGAAAGTCATCTGCAGTTGTGTAAGTATCTAAATAAAATGGTGGCATCATATGAAAGCCTGGGTTAGCTATTAGGAGAGGAGATTCTTAGTACCTTCATCTTTCTGCCATCTTGGCTGGTGACTTTACAGGTCTGTCTGTCATGATTGTAAATATTTATGAAGGGAAAAAATTTCATTTACACAGACATTCATTCTGTCTTCAAAAAAACCCAACTGATTTCAGTTAAGAATTGAAAAGAAAGATCATAGTGTTTCTTGATATTAAACTCAGATGTAAAAAGTTAATAAATTCACCATGCTGGCTAATGCATGTTTATGAGCAGCCCATCCATGATCACATACTATACATAGTAATAACAGTTGCAAAACATATGTAGTGGGACATTAGAAATTTACATTGCTCATTCCTTTAAGGCCTCCATGAGGAATAAGAGAGTTTCCTTTCAGTCAACAGCAAATTCCTTTCTGCAGCCTATGTATATATAATTAATAAAACAAGTTATAAATTTTGTAACTTGCTTTTAAGCGTGCATTTAAATGATCACTAGATGGAGCTTACCAATAGCTCTAAACAAGCTTTATTTTTATAAGTGCCGAAAGAGAAAGAGTATACCCAACCAATTGGTCTGGAGGTAGGGTTAACGATAGAGATTCTGAATTCTTTCTCTTTCAGCACTTATAAAAATAAAGCTTGTTTAGAGCTATTGGTAAGCTCCATCTATATGCAAGTCACTTATACATTGTAATGGTATGTAATAGAAGATATATTGAATGAGGTACTATTTCATCCACATATTGGTTTTCACTATTTGTAACTGTGGAAGAACAAGTAGTATTTAGGGTTGATGAAAGTCTTCAACATCACAATTAATGATCATGAACAAAAATCTGCATTGTAAGCAAATAATAAATGATATATATAAATTATCAATGTAATATCACTAGCAATAATCACCAATATTCAGTAGTCATCTTTGTGACTGGATTTAAAGAGATACACTGTAAAACAGGCTAATCATCATTAAGCCAATGCTAAATTTAGGGCATATTATAAAAGCAATCATCAATATTTCCATTCCACACACATATTTAAGTGCTAAAATATTTACAATAGTAAACATAGAAATATTAGCAATTAAGCCAATGCACATGCACTTTAAAGATAAATTATAAATGAATACTCAATTTTTTCAGACACGAGATATAGTATTTTAGAAAGAATGGAATGAATTTATCTTTAAAGTGCATGTGCATTGGGTTAATCACTAATATTACTATTACATAAAAAACATAGCACTATATAAAATAATATCTCATTAAATAGTAAACATAAAAAAATTTTTTGATTATGATATCAATGCTAGGCTTACTGGTACTTAAGTGTACTGGCTATCAACAAATTAATTATCACTATAAAATCTAAATAAAATGAAGTATGTAGGTTTTAAAGATGATCTTTACCTTTGTACCATCCAAATAATTCTACAGAGAACTCATGTCCACATAAACACTGTGTGTATATATATATATATATTGTCTGGAACTAGCTTTGGGATTCAATGACCCTAGAAATTGTAACTATGAATAAGAGAAAATAATTTGTTCTAATATTAAAAACTTTATTGATAATCTATAAATCCTTTAAAGCATGAATATATGATAAAATCAATCATACACAGTAGTAATTCACAGAAATAAATAACTAGAAGAATAACACATCAACTATTATTATTTAAAACAATAAAGTAAAAGAGCAAAAAAGTATTTAAAAATAATAAGGTGACAAACCCAAAATTTATATATTGATCAAATTTGTATATAATTTTGAATAACATATATAATTATTATTTTCTTCTGATTCTTTTAAATAATAACTCATTTAATTCAAATGAGTTATTGCCTATAATAATCAAATTCTAAAAAATATTTCCCAATATAAGAAAAAAAACTGACTTAAACTTTCCTCCCATTTTTCTTTTGAAAATGAGGATGTCCCGCACAATTGTAATCTGTGAAAAAAAAAATATTTTCAACAAAATAATAATAATAAAATTATACAATATCCCTAACTATTATTTTTTTATTAAAATAATATTTATAACTGTAAATATATACCCATTACAATACCTCATTTTTACTGTGGATTTTATTGCTTTTAATCCTTTGTAATTATCTAGTTGAGTATTTCTTCTGATAAATGTTGCAGTTAATAGTTCAATCAAATCTCTTGGCATCAGGTTTTTTTATAAATTTTTCAAATAGTTGTTTTAGCCATTTAGTTTTTTTCTTTTTCTAGATCCAGATATTAAGTTTAATAATCATTTCCCTTTTTTTTTTCATTTAGATTTTCTTTTTGTAGCTCCAGGTTTCAGTTTAATAATAATTTTCATTCCAGATTAATACAGGTTTCCAGTTTAATAATCACTTTTATTAAAAGTTTTTCCATTATTTTTTTTTTATTTTATAGCTCAAGGTTTCATTTTAACAAGTTTTTGCATTTCAGGTTAACAATAAGTTTCAATTTAACAATTATTTTCTTTAGGTTAGCTTTTTCTTTTTATAGCTCCATGTTTTTAGTATAATAATTATTTTCATGTAAGATTAACATAAGATGAGGTAATTTGGGTTGGATTATTACATAAGGCTTGATGAAAGTTTATTCAAGGGGTATTTTCCTTCTACATCCTTTTGATGAAATTTGGTTACATAGTAGGTTAATAATACTCGGCTTTTGGAAAAAGCTTAGTAGATGGTTCTTGTAAATCTTTATAATATTGTATTGCTTTTCAAAAATTATTTTTTAACTAGTAGGGGGATACCAGACTTATCTTCTCACTGTTCCACTCATCACATCTGAACTGCTACTGAACATTACGGCCCACATTATCTTTTACTTTAAAAAAAAAATATCCCAGACATCAATCTTAGATCCAATCACATGATTATCTCAGAAATTACTGCCTTAAATCTTGATTGGTTGATTTTCTTTTTACAAAAAAGATTATTTTTCCTTAAAAAAATCTATTTACAATCTAATTATTTGGAAATCCTTCTTGTGAGATAAATCCTCAATTGTTGTTTTTTTTGTTAATTATTTGAAAAACAAAATATTCTATTTATACATTAACTTGCAAACACTTTATTTTTTCAAAGAAAAAAATTCTAATTTGTTTTAATTAATAAACAAAACTTTTAAAAATTTTTAATACATTATGCTTTTTTAATTAATTGATAAACATCCTATAAAAGATTTTCATCCCTTTTTTTTTCAAAAAATAAATAAATGAAACTACATTATTCCCCCCTCCCTCTTTTATTTAAATCAAACCTACTAAAAGTTACAAATTTGTATTCTAATTAAAATATTTTAAATTTGTCACATGATCTTGTCTTGTATTTAAATTTTTTAATATTTGTAACTTAACTAAATTCCTATTTAAAAACTAGGCTATTTTAAAACTAACTTGAGAAGAAATAATTCTTCTCAATATATACTATTATTTCATCTTGTGCAACAGTTTTAATTGTTTGTTGCCTTGGAAATGTTGTAACTTGAAATTTTAACTAGATTTTAAAAATGGAATTCCCATTTATTAAAAATATTTCATCGTCCATTTAGTCTGTTAAAACACTAATTTAGCATACATGACTTGCTGTAAAGGAGTTTCATTTCTAATGAGAATTAAGAGGTTTGTGATACATCAAATTCTCATACCTAATATGTTTATTGTCTCACTATAAATTCATTTTAGAACTTGAGTATTAATCAAAAGTAGTTCTGTCATGATTAAAGAGTAGCTTAGACAGTATGCTCTCTTTTCAGCCCACACATCGGTCATAATTTAAAAATAGAATTTTATGTATTAAACCATAAATGACAGCAATTGCTATTATTATATGACCACAGTCCTCATAGTTAAACAAATTAATAAAATATCAGCATTTTATTATCAAGACAATGCTACAATTAGGCAGTAAAGAAAATCTATTTGCTGTCTACTTGTAGTCTTATCTTGACAACAGATTGCTGATAATCTATTGGTTTGTTTAATATTAATTTGCAATTAGGAGCAGTAATTCATTATAATCTACTTCAAATACATCTATGGTAAAGTTGAAGTATTCAAAAGATATCAGAAAGTTGTGTTCTATTGACATTCCCTGATTAGTTTCTGGATGCTATCTGCTCAACACTGGAGATGATAATAGCCAGAAACTAATCAGATGATATGAATAAATACACCTATCTGATATCCATTGATTATTTCAGTTTACAATGGGTAATTCTGGAATAAAGTGAATTATTGTTTCTAAGGCATCTATAGATGATAATCATCTATAGATGATAATGTTTTAAATTGTGAATTAATGAAATTACATATATTTCTTATTTTTTACATTTTTTTTTCCTTTATAAATTAACTAATCATGAACCCTCCTCCAAAAAAAGAAAGAAAATAGTAATTTCATTTATAGCACTTTAAACAATAAAAATATTTGTTTATTTAAGAAACTGGGATGGCCTTTTATATATATATATGTTAATTATTTCTAATGTTATTTTGAAACTGATATTTTATTCTTGTCTGTCTATTGCTATAAATATTGAAAATAAAATTTATATTTTTTTTTATATCTTTTTTTTTTTCTCATGTGTCACAGCATCAGCCGGGAAGTGAACTCGCTAACTCAGACAACTGCTTGTAAAGCAGCTGTCGCTGACCTCTCGACCACCAATGCTTGACTTTATATATATATATATATCTTCTGTCTGAATTTTTTTTTTTTTTAAGAAAAGGATTTTGTTTAAAGTATAATGATAATTCATAGATGTCTAGAGATTTACAGTATTAATTGCTTTTATTTGAAAATATAGCTGAGGATAAAATACATCAGAGAGCCACAATTAGGCAAGATATGAAAGTTTTTCAAAAGATATTACTTACAACAGAATAAATTGAAGGTAATATCATAAAATATCAGTTAAAGAAACTGTAAAATCAAGATGTGATATATATAGATATATTTATATTTTCCAGTTTGGTTTGTATAGTCATCATAAAACTCAATTTTTCGTTTTTAGGCTTTCGTTTTCTTCCAGAGATAGAATGATTACACTAGTGACTGTTAATGACATTTATCTGGAAATAATTTCTAAATTAATAAATTTTAAGTTTTAGTAAAAATTAAATATAAAAAAATATAGATTTAAATGCAATATAAATTTTCTAACATGAAAATCTTTTCTAAGATTTCCAATAACATTGGATGCATGATGTTATGTTTCATTAATAAATAGCTTGATCTTAGTATTTAATTTATAAAGTATTGTTTAGAATTATCAAGCATTGGTGGTAGAGAGGTCAGCAACAGCTGCTTTACAAGCAGTTGTCCTGGTTTAGCGGGTTCGCTCCCCAACTGATGCTATGACACATGAGAAAAAAAAAATTCTAGAAGATAAAACATTCAAAGTCTAAACATTTTAGCTAAAATTAAATTTCATATTGATAAGAACTTCCTAGTTAAGTGTGCAAGATGATTCTGGTATCAATTTCAGAATATTTAAGTTTCAATAGCAATCATTAGATATGTTTTTATCCTAATAATAAAAATGGTCATATGGAGAGGGATGTGATATTCATGCCCAATTGTTAGGTTGAAAACAACAATTTAATTGACCAAACTGGCAATTTTTTTTTATCTGGAAATTGATCCACAAACCTTTAAAGATTGAATTTATATCTATTTTAAATAAATAAATATTTATATATATATTGTAACGGGATGGGGGTGGGTGATTAAATAATTTAGTGAACCCGGGATGATGCATCATCAATCCCAAGTAAATTTAAAATGAAATATTTACAAAAAGTATATCAGTAATGAGATATTTAATAATAAAATGAGATTAGAGAATCTCCGAACATTGAGAGATCAGCCAGCTACTAAGAGCAACTACAAATGTAGTTATCCATCGTCCAGCATTATAAAGTAAAAGTAAGTTTAATTCAAATACCATTCATCATCATTAATGGAAATAAACAAATCAGTACAATAAATCAGAATAAAATCAACAGACCATCTTGTGGCTGGATTGAAAATGGGTCTTCTTTAGACCAGGCTAACTATTAAGCCTTTGCCACTTTGGGCAATTATTTAAACATAACTTGGATGCACCAGCTTAGTGCCCATCCATTAAAATACACAATAATCATAAATTGAAACAATAATGCTGGGACATTTAAAACATGCTGATCATCATCAATACTCTGGCCACTTTTACAGGCCAGCTATAAACTTAAATTTTTTTAACAAGGCTAAACTAAAGTAAAATATAGAGCATGGGCTTTAAAGAGTATCCTCTTTTACCCGAACCAGGATGATGATTGATTATCTCTGGATGCCCCAAAGCACTAAATACACATCCCCAGTCATATATTCATCCCGTGCACCAATCTAGCTCAGAGAACATAAAGCTCTATTACTGTATGTGAACAAGAGATGATGGAAACAATTTTAACAATTAAATACAGGTTTATTAACAACAAAAATAAATAAATTATTAAGGTCTTATAAGGGTTCTGATTTTGAAACGTATTCAATAATAAATGTCATTACACTGTAGTTTACAATATTACTACAAAATTCAAGTTCTTACATTGATTGCATTATTTCTTAATGGGTATCTATAAACGCATACATATATCCGTACACAGATATGCGTTTTATAACATAGGATGAAGACATTTCAATTAAACATAAAATAATTATTACATTTGTGATTTACATAATTACTATTCAAAATTTAAATTGTTACATTAATTTACAAAATTACAAGTTACAATTCATGTTATTACTATGGTTTACATATATATCACACAGATGCACGATTTATAATATACAATTAATATTCAATAAATGAATTGACATTTAATAAAAAAAAATACTAAAATTTTATATATATGAGTGTGTATGCATATATGCACACTGACTTTTATCTATTTCAACTTACTACTACAATATTTTTTTTTTATATAATTAATTCATTTGGAAAACACATAAATTTCCTACCTATACATGTGTATAAACAAAATATAGATATAATTTAAAATTAGTTTCAGTTTATAAGTTCTCTTTTTTTCTTTAAAAAAAAAGTATAGTCAATTTTTGACAGGTATTTGTTGATTAATTATCAACGTTTTTAAATTGAATTATTGAATCATCGATTCTTTACTTTTTTTTTTTTAATATAAATTTTTCAAAATAATGTCCAAGAGGAGTATTGTTCAAACACATCTCTTTGCCTTTAAAACCAGATGGTGAATGAATTATTCTTGATTCTTAATTATAATTCAAGCAAAATTACTTTATATTCTTTTAAAATATATAGATTTTTAACAGACTTAAAAATAATATTGTTCTATGTATGTCTATTTTTATATGACTTATTTTAAAATAACTCACCGGCTATATATATATATGTTTGTCTGTGCTTTTCTGCATATATCTGACACAGCATACTTATAACTTTCTTTATTCAGCTGGTGTTTCTCTTGGGCAAGTTGTTTTCTTTTTTTTTTTGGTCAATACAGGAAATTGTCATCATCAGGTAAAAGTACATAATTCAGGTATGGTTGGCTTTTTTTTTTCTCCTGTAGTCAGTTCCACTTATACTTGGATTTTGTAAGCTTCAGGTCAGCAAGCTGTTTTCCAGAACACTTTTAAGGCTATGAATTACAAAGAATCTTGACCTGTTTCCTCCATGCAAATTCAAACTCCTGCTAAGGAAAACAGTCTATTATCTTGCCTTCTTACATCCTCATGGCAGTTCTCTTGATAATTATTCTAGCCATCTTTGCAGCTAGTTTTACTATGGCCATTTTCTGCTACAGTTACCAACTCTTCACACAATACTTGAGCCAGCTTTACAGCTAGCTCTTCTGCTAACTCTTACAAAACTACAATCCAAAACTGTTCTCTTCAAAATCACTATACAGACTGGAGCTAATTTGTTATCAGCCCTTTTATAGACTCATCTAAGGTGATAACAGCAGCTTGATTAAAGAGTTTTTTTTTTTATCTCACTAATCCCTTTGAAAACATATATATGTTTTTACTTAGGGCATTTCTAATAGATAAAAATTTTAATTAATTAAAATTTCAGAAATACAATAGGGTGTTTTTAAATTTCAAAATCGGAGTAATAATTAATAATAATGCAATATTTACATTTATTCAGACCTTTTTAAAATATTAATTTCATAATGAAATTTTACTTTAAGCCCAAAGTTATTTAATCCTTTACTTATTATTATGTTATTTTAGGAAATATAAAAAAAATATCTACAAAAATTTATTCTGTGTTTATTTCTACTTTTCCTTTACTATATATATATGCACACACACCATGTCATTATGGGTGTACCATATAACCCAACCGATTACAATATATATATGGAAGTATGTGTATGTATATATAAATGTTATTCATGTAAATAACATGAGTCAATATTAACTCGATGGCATTTATTAGCAATCATAATATATTATATATACAAATAACTTTATGTATGACTACAGAATTTAATATTTTTTTTAGACATTTAACATTGAAATCCTTCCCGTTGATGATGGTACACCTATCTTAGTTACTAATACGGGTTTAAAGTACTTAGAATATCTTAATGGAAAGGTAAGAATAATATTTTTACTGTCGTATTCTATCTATATTGCAGATATTTTTTGTTTGACTTTTACATTTTTACAGGCTTTAAATATTATTACGCGAAGAGAACTTCAAGTTAAGGATGCAGATACACCTGATAAATTATTAATGTATATGATTAAAATTCCACCAAAATTTGGCAATCTCGAAAGTAGTGTAAATCCAGGAATACGATTATCAGTTTTTACACAAGGTAATTATGTATTTAAAAAATTATTTAAATGTTATTTTATTTTTTATTTACACACATATATGTATCATGTATGTGTATACATGTAAACTGCAAATCCACATTCATGTGTTAAAAACCTCAGTGATATTCCTTTATGTTTTTCTATTTATAAATAATTATAAATTATAATAAAAACACCATTTGTTTATTTTTTTCTCCTTTCACTGGAGAAAATTTGTTATAAATATAACTGATGTTTCTACTAAACTTAGTAGCCATTTTCAAAATCAGCTGTTATTTAAATAAACTATTATTAAATAAAGTTACATGTGTTGTTCTATAATGACTTGATTATTTAAATAGTAGTTAATTGTGAGGATGGCCAATTAGATTTGATTGAAAAATCAACTATAATAGCAATAATAATTTTTTCCCAACAGAAAGAAATATAATCCATTCTATAATTTTTTTAATATATATGTTTACAGAGGATATTAATAATGGCATTATTCGTTATGTGCTAATGAATAGCACTCAAGAAACCAGTGACAGCTTTATCTTTGAAGTTGCCGATAGTAAACCAAATGTTGTTTCTGATAATAAGTTTCATATTCAGTGGTCTAGAGTTTTTTTTGAACAAGCTCAATATAACATAAGTGAAACTGGTGGTGTTTTACGCCTCATAGTTAAACGGACTGGAAATCTTAAACAGGTATTTTAATTTTAATTTGTGGAAATACATAATCTATTATTATAAAAATTGCATATGATATACTTTATATACATTGTGTAAATTATATGTGTGTGTGTGTGTATTTTAGTAATTGTTAACATCCTATTTATAATAATATACTACATTTTAAAAACTCTTAGCTTTTTTATAGTTCTTATTTATTTTAAAAATTAATTTAAATTGTAATTCCAAAAAGAAAAAAAATAGTTAATATAGTATTCATGATTTCCATATCCATGGTTTTAGTTATCTGCAATTCTAAAATATGGTTAAATTAAAATAATAATAATTTTCTTCATTTTAATTTTTTAGTTCCAGAATATATGTATTATGGATACAGGCCTATACATATATCTAATTATAATAAAAATAACTGAACTGTTGTATGGATATACTGTATAGGTATATTGTAAATAAAGTTTATCTTGGAAATTTGCGATTGCATGCAGACAGTACTTATTGTTATTATTATCCCTCATTAACAATGACTCTAGAAAATTTACATATCAAAATGATAATGAATAATAAATGAGATTAAAACTTTGCTAATTAGCATATATATATATACACCTAAACCTCACTTAGTGATTGGCTACTTAGCAATATTTCACAATGGTGATCATCATCAATTTGTACCCATTACTTCGATTTACAATCGATTATTCACTATAACGATCGGGAAATTTTTTTTTTTTAAATTTAGAACATATAAACTTAAAATATATATAATTAATGAATCTATAATACTATATACTGTACATATAAGTGTTGAATGTCTTTAGAAAAATTAAACTTTATTTAAATATAATGTCTTAAAATATATATATTAATGAATCTATAATACTATATACTGTACATATAAGTGTTGAATGTCTTTAGAAAAATTAAACTTTATTTAAATATAATGTACAGTACTTGGATTATTTAAATAAAGTTTAATTTTTCTAAAGACATTCAACACTTATATTAGATGATGAAATTGTCCAATATATAAATACGGTACAATATTATATAAAAATAGTTATTGATTTTGTAACTTCATTAAAAATGTTGTTTATACCTAAGTGGTTTCAAATCAAAAGAAAAACATTTTTAAATCCCAATGTTGAATTAGAAAAAAAATTAAAAAGAAAAACAGATTGCATTTAAAATAAGTGTTAATGAATATTTTTTTTAATATGTACTTTATTCCTAAGTTAGTGTAATTTTTAAGTTTCAGGAACCGACCAATTTTTTTCCCATAGACCCCCATTATAAATACATATCCTGTATACAATATTCTTGCTTAATGATGAGTTTTGGAGAACCATTTTCCATCGTTAAGGGGGGTAAAAGTGTGTATATATATAACGGACATTAGGGGTATAAAGAGGGACAATAAATCAACGAAGTTTCTTGCAAGAAGAGAAAAGGCAGGGCTATGTTGAGCCATATGTCTCTCTATATGTATAGAAGTGTAGTCTGTCAGTTTAAGTAAAAAGCAAATTTAAAGGGATGTAAGACATCATCTGCTAGTTATCTTTATATAGAATAAATATGAGTTAATGGAAACTCAAGTTAAATAGGCTATAATAAATACAAGTTCATGGAATTCAAGATATGGACTATATTTATTGTTTGCTGTGTGTGTGGGTAAATTATTCCCACTCATAAAATTATTATTAATCCCTATCTCAAAGTAAAGGAATACTTATTATTTTTCATTGTTATTATTTTCATTATTATTTATTAGTTTCATTAGCCTTACTTTCATTTGTCAGCTTATATAAATAAACTTACTGAGTTTTAAAGTTTGTCTAGTGTTATTATTTAAATTAATGCTTGATTAGCTGATATTATTAAGAATATGCTGAGTATACAGAAATAAGATTTTTGAAATTGCGTTGGACTCTATATGTCATGAAATAGTTATAAAAATCCAAATTTTTGAAAATTGGATTTACATGAGTAAAGAACTTCCTGTAATGAATTTATTTAGAAATGTTTGAAATAAAAAAAATATATATTATTTTATTTTTTCTTTACATGAAATAAACATTAAATCTAAATACATATAAAAATTCAACACACAATTGCATTGTATTCAATAGATATTATGCCATAAGGTCAGCAGAATTTACATTTTTCAGAAAAATTTGCCATAAAGTTTATTACACTTTGTGATGTCCTAGTTAATACCAGAAAGGATTACAAATATTTAAATGATGTGAAAGCAAATAATTTCTAACACAAAGTTGGTAATATGAAAATGAATATTTATTATAATGATAGGACCAATCAATTTAGAACATAAATACATTTATATAACTATCAGGTTCACAATAATGTTGTCATATACATACTACATGAATAGGTTTATATAATTATTATTTACAATGACTAAAAAAAAAAGCCATAGTTGAATTACTAAAATAATAATAAAAGTCCATATTACTTAAAATCAATACCCAATGGCCCTTGGAACTTTCCAGGGTTGACCTGAGTAAATGCAGTCCTGCAGAATCTTTCACTGCTTCATCTGATAAGAAGTCTTCTGACAGTTGTCTGGAGGTTCAAGTGACCCCCTCATTTATGGCTTGGTCTTTTATATCTTCATGTTTTTTTTTCTGGATTATCAATATAGCTGGATGTTGCAACTTTTTTCTCATGTAACTTTAGCTTGGTGTTTTTCTTTGGCAGTATTATTTCAATCTTTTTATTGCTATTTTTGTTGGTGCTTTTATATTTAACTGAGTTTCCAGCTTGGGTTATTTCTGTACTTATGTTCGTTTCTGAATATGATCTGTTCGAAATCTGGGTTACTTATTCTTGCCCCCTCCCCTTTTGTCATCTTCTGTTTGTAAGCTAATATTCATTTCAGGCAACGACTGTTTTTCTTTTTACATTCATCTCTGGCAGATATGATCTTGCCAGTGATATTTTAGATCATTTTCCAACTGATCTATTACTATTTGTCTCGACAGTTTTTCTTTTACTAGTCCTGCCATCCATTTGTTTCTTATTTTATCAGAGACCCATATTTTGTCATCAATTTGAATTATCTTCTTATTTGCTGGCTGGGTTTTTTGCTGATTTTCTGATGATTCTACTGCTGACAGTTCTATTCTTTACTTTCTGCCAAACAAAACTCTACTAAGGACTTTCCTGTAGATCTTTATTTGTTACTATACTGGTAATGTAATGTCTCAAACTATAACTCTTCCATGTTTGCTTGGTTTGATTTTTTTGGTGCTCTTTTAATTTTTTATGATGGAATTTTTTGCAATAGATTAGATTGAGGGTGGTAAGGTGGCATTAACATGTGTTTAATCTTTGTTGCTTTAACGTAATCTTGCTTTAACTTCACATTGAGAATTACCATTAATTTTGTTTTCATTTCAGTTGCTGCAGTATTTCTTATGACTGTATTCCATCCACTTAGAATATGAATCTAATAAATGGTAAGAGTCCAGCATGATCCATGAGTTTACTTTGTGGCAATGTTGTGCTTGATTACACTTTATACACTTTTTGATGATTATCAATATCTTTTATAGTTTCTGGACATCAGACATGACTGCTACCTAGTGCCTTTGCATGTACAATTCTGGAATACCTTTTGAGTAGCAATTTTAATACTATTGCTCTTCCTTTAGATGGTATGACTACTCACTTACCCATCAACACCCAATCATTGTACATTGACAAATATTCTTTATAGTTCCAGAAGACTGTGGTATTCTGTTTTGCCACCCCCTCATAATTCAATTCATCAGCAAATGATATCTGGGGTCATTCTGAATCCATTTTGCCACTATTCTGCCAACAACAATATCACTGTCCTATATGTCTATATGGTTAGTTTCTATTAGTTTGTTGATGAATTCTTTTCTGTTTGAAAACTTTGACAAGCATTCATGTGGGGGATTTTTGCCCTACATCGATACATCAGCATATAATCATAGATATCAAGGATGTTGCAACATTGTATCACTTGAAGGCTAATGTATGAGCAGTTTGTGACCAGTTACGATGTGAAATAATCACACCTGTATTGATGAAACATTTTTTTAGTTCTGAAAATTATCACTAGAGCCTCTTGCCTCTTTGACAAACTAGCTATAATTTTTTTCTGTGTTTTTGAAAGTGCACTTCACATGTATTGCAGTGGGTCTTTTCATTGTGCATGTTAGATAGCAAAGTACTGCTTCCAGTCCTCTTCTAAAGCATTTGCAGTCAGTTGCACATCAGCATTGCTGTCCTAATGCATCAGTAGCTTGTTTGAAGTTAGCAAATTCTTTGTCCAATTTAATACTACTTTATGCTCCTTTAGTTATTCCCATCTTTGGCCCTTCTGGAGCAAATCAAACAGAAATCTAATCACTTGAACTCCCAGAAAACTTTGTAGTTCTTTTAAATTTTTCAGAGGCTTTGCTTCTTTCATGGCACATATTTTATCTGGTATTGGATGTTTTCCTTTTTCTAAGATAATATGTCCAAAAAATTTTGATCTCTTTTTCTGCCCAAATTCTCTTTTCTGCATTGAGTTTAACCTCTGCTTTACACATTTTAAACAATCTTTCTTATACCTGTATTCTGACTCTATATAGATGAGTATATCATCAAAATATGGAATCATCTTTTCTAATCCCTATAGAATTGTATCAATCTTTGATTGAAATATATTCAGGACTATTGTGATGCCAAACCAAAGATGACTACATTTAAATAATTCTACTGGAATGGTTAGTGTCAGAATTTTGGCAGACCTTTCATTCATAAAAATTTGATGAAAAGCTGAGTTTAAATCTAGTTTGGTGAACCATGACATTTTCTGTAGTACAGCTAGTACTTCTCTGACATTTGGGATCAGCTATGATTCTTTCTGTTAGAACTTATTTACTGTTACTCGGTAATCGCCACAGATTCTGATTTATCCATTTGGTTTGATCATTACCACTATAGATGTGGCCCATTTTGATATCTCAGTGAGTGTAAGGACTCTTTCATTGGCTAAGTCTTATAATTTTTCAGCCACTTTCTTCTTCTGCATGAATAGGACTTTTCGTGGTTTATTATAGGATATGAATCATTTTACAACTTGTCTTCCGCCGAACATGTTTCTATCAATGTAAGATTTGTCTCAAACAAATCTGGATATTTTGCCTGGACCTCCCGATGCAAGGTAATTGTTTTCACTACTTTTAATCTACTATTCATTTTCCAAACCATTGCCTCCCAATGATTTATTCTATATTGCAATTTAACTATATGCATTGGTAGATGTAATAAATGTTCTTTAATCTTCACCAACACATACTTTTGCCAAAATTTTTAATTAGCAGCCATTAACATCTTGTGTCTTTTTATATATGTAATTTTAATATTCATTATTTCACCTATCTGTATTTTTTTTTTAAATAAAAAAAAAGAATTTTTTTTAAAAAATGAAAGTTTAATTTTTTAGTTTAAAGAGTAACAGTTGGGTACTAGGTGCTATAATATTTCTCAGTAAAGTAACAATTTTATAATGTAGGGAGAATATTTTTAATCCAAAATTCTGATTCCAAAACTTTTGTGGATTTTTGATTTTTTGGGATTTCATAAATAGAGTTTTTACATCTTCACTATAAATTTCGTGTTTTTAATAAAAGTTTAAATAAACATTTCCTTATAGTATTTATAATTTTATAAATATACATATACTGTAATTTGTATTTTATTTATAACTTTATACAGCAGTAATTAAGACAATAAATTCCAATAAATAATTTACATTTATTTATTAACCCCTTTCTTTATTATTCAAATTACAGATCAGTTTATTCAATAGTTTCTTTTTCTCCACTTAGAAATTTGGATGAAATATTTTTTAAAAACTAAAAATCTTAAAATATTTTTTCATCACTATTTTTTTTACTTCCACTGTTAGAAATTGGACGTAATATTTTTTTAAAAAACTAAAAGACTGAAGAAATATTCTTCTTTAGATCTTTCTATTTAGTAATTGGATACATTGCAACCTTTTTAAAAATATTTAACGACTTTAAAAAAAACTTCTCTTTCTTCGTGACCCCTCCCCCTTCCACTTAAATAAAATAGGTAGTTCATTGCAACATATAGAACTGATCTTGTTTTGTTTTTTTTTTGAAATATTTATTAATAAAATTATAAATGTCTTTTTGCGAGGCGAACGAGACCCCCCCCCCCCCCCCAACCAGGGGGGGGTGGGGGCCGGGGGGGGGTCGCGCCCCCCCCCCCGCCATGACAAAAGAAAAAAAAAAAAAAATTATAAATGTCAGTCCTACATATACATGTATTCAGAATCCCTGCTTAGAATTTCTCATTGAAGAGTTACTGAAAAGAATCTTTAGTTATATATAAACACTTAAAATAAAAGAGTTTAGTTATACTATATATTATATATCTTAATTTCACTAAAAGAAATATCATATTTCTTTTTTTTTCCAGCTTTCTGAGAATTTGATCACCAACAACAGGATACTGTTTGTGTAGTTTCTTTAATGTTATATTTAAGTCTATTTATAATATATATTTTATTGAAATTATTTTTGTTGTTGTTTATAGGAATGAATTAATTGTTATAGCTAATATAATTTAAAACATTAAATAATTTCGATTATATAATTTTTTAATATTCAACTTTTTTCATTTTATTAAATAATAAGTCATTGGTTTATAAGTTGTCAGAAATATTAAATTACTATTCATATTTTTTATTAGTATTCAATTGTAAAATGTCGAACTCAACAAGGTAAAGCTACAGTTAGGTCAAGACCTAATTCTAAACCAGGACAAGAAGATTTTGTTGAACATGCTGGTCAGGTGATTGTTGTTTTTTTTTTGTTTTCCAAAATAAATTTATTCAGTAATATAATTGTTGTTATGATTATTGCATTTTTAATGCTAGTACAATATATGTGTGTGAATTATTGATCTTAATTGATGATTGCATAAAAAATATAAACACATGAACAAAATAAATTAACTTTAGTGAAATATTGTTAATGACCATTGCTAAATGTATATGTAGTTATGTCATCTTCTTTATTCATTTTCTTTTGGAGGTTGACTGTCAGAGACTTTTTTGCTTATAATTGGCTATCTAAAGGCTGCTTTTTGTTTACTTTTTCCCATATATATGACAACAAATACCTTGATAAGTGTCAGTTCTTGAACAATGGATAATAGTATAGTATTATTATCCATCTTTAAACTTTAGAAATAAATCATAAAATGATAAAATTATCATTAAGATATCTTAATTAACAAAAAATAAATAAAATGTGATAAAACAAACTCCATCTTAAATGTGCATCTAGTTTTATCAGGCTGATGAAAGCTATTACTTACACTGGAATTGTTATAAAGTCTACTACCAATACTTGATATTAATTATATAAACAAAAACATGTAATATTTTATGATAGTACACCTTTAAATAAATTATTAGAACATCCAATGATTAATTTACTTTGCCAACACCATAACATTTCTAAACCTTTGGCTATGAATATGAGGTTAAAAGACCTCGAAAGCGCTTAGCCTGATATTTAATTTTGATATTTCTAACTTCACCCACAAGCGTTCGAAGCACCGTATAATTACTAACATCCAATGATGTAAATAAATATTGTTCAACAGTTTAACACACTGAAAAATAACTTTCCACCTGAATAGCTTTGGTAACCAGATATCTCCAATTCAATAATTAGGACCAAATGTTAAATAAATTCACAATCTATAATATTTAATGCAGAACTTATACTGCAATTCAAGTAATATGTAAAGCAGAAATAATCATTGGATTTTCAATTAAAAGCCACCTTCACTAATAATTGGGACAGCTATACATAATAATTAGATAGATAAGCAAAACATTATATGTTTACTGATATTAAAAGGACTTGTGGTTTTTGTTTAGTTAGCACACCTGTCTGCTATGTTCCTGATGGATAAATTCATATTAAATAAACTAAAAAAATTTTTTTCAAATTCCAATCAGGTTTTTTTTTTTCAAGTAGCTATTCAATAGCCATACAGTTATTTAGTAAATGGTTATCTTGATATGCTTAGCTATAGGATAGAAAAACCACAGAAATCTTTATTGTCTGGAAGTTGGAAAGCCTAATGAATATTGCATTCTCCATCATGTTTTTGAAGGAGAGGAAACATGAGGTATAGAAGCTGTTGAAAAGAAATTTGTCTTGTTGTGGATTATTTGCCAATTCTTTTCACATATGTTGTTTATTGGCAAATTTTAATGATTTATTTGTTTTATAAATCATTACTAAATTTTTAAGGTTGATTATTGCTTTAAGATTTTGAAATCTTCATAAAATGTAGTCAGAGTTGCCATAATTTACATGCTTTTAATGACACCCTTCATTAACTGATATAGAAGACAAGGAGGAAATTTAAAAACTGAATGAATCATTGCTAAAATTAATTAACAGATGCAAAATATATATTTTTGGAAGTAGTTGAAATGGAAGAAGACCTGTGGAATGTTTTTAAGATAATCATTAATTTAGAACTTCATATAAAAATCATAATCTTGTTTAATAATATGTATATATCTACATAGATTTTGTAATTACAGTATTAGATTGGAAAAAGTATATGTATAAATAAAGTCACACAATTATATCAGTATAACACAAATTATTAATAGGATAATAGAATCTTGTTGTTACATGAAGATTAAAGTGATTAGGTACTTATTTTTAAAACCTTGGTTATTATGTTTATTTTTCATCTAAGTCCATTGGAACAATTATTATATATTTTGAAAATTAAATGGAAAAAGATTGAAAGTATTTTTTGCAGCATAAAATGACAAAAAAATATATATAAAACGTTCATTATATGTTTAAATTTACAGCTTCTGTTTTAAAATTACTTTCAAAGATAACGTTATGCAATATGCACATTATTCTTTTGTACAATAAAAGTCATAGTGTAAAGTGTTTTGTCAAATTTAAACATAAATGTAACATTGGTCATCATACATTTCACCTATTCTATAAAATAGTAGCCTTCATTTCCCTAGTTCAAATCCTAAAGGTACATATATATATATAACAATATACTGGGGAATTTAACATGTATAAAAACGTATATTTACACGTATATGTGTGTAATTGTATATGCACACACATCTGCTATAATTGTATATACATTTTGTAATATTTTTATTTGCTAAAAATTGTATATTCACATCTGATTGATATTATCATTATATAATGTACACACCTTATAATTTTATAAATATTTATCTTATGATTTTAAATAATTAAATTGGTTTTAAGCTGGAAAATTGTATTATATAAGAGCATAATTCTCTAAACTATTACGAACTGTCTTTGAAGTTCCCCAATTACTAATTACTTAATCACATAAGCAATTAAAAACAAATGTAGATTTCTCACGTCTATGATAAAATGTTAGCAGCTTAAATCTCTTTCAGGAAAAGAAAAGGAGAAGCAATTCAATGTTTAAAGAAAAAAAAAACTTTATCAATCTTATGAGACACCGCCGGTACAAATCCAGATTTTATGATTCTTAATAAAATAAAAATGCGACAATTAAACCTGCAATAAAATAAGCTGAACTTGAATCTTGGTGAAATAAAAAAGGAACAATTAGTAAACAATTAAGCCTGAAATCAATCTAACTGATTCGTTTGAAGTGGATGAAATTAAGACTTCTTAAGTTTTAAAGTCTAAAAATAAAGATTGTGAATAAACTGTAAGAGGGGGGGTTAAAGAAATATAAAAAGGCCAGTTGAAAAGAAATCGGAATCCATTTTGCTTTTGCTCTCATGTTCACTCATATCCAGGCAGTGTGCCCATATTTTAGTATGCAAACCATTGGCTAAAGAGACCGTCATTGCCACCTTTCTGGCGGCTAGAACTGCTATGGAGACCGAAGACCCCAAACCACAGCCCTACTGAAAGAATAGCCCATCGATGAACCAGCTCAGATAAATCAGTCCATGCGTGTGTATTTCATATTATCAAGCTGCAAGCCTTCAGATAAATAATCGGTAACAACTTCTCAAACCAAGCTAAATCTAAAAGCTATAGCAATCTATAAATCTTTCCTAAAGCTAGCTATATAATATAAATAATGTGCACAAACTCTTAAATTCCAATCTTATAAATTAATCAAACTATGTTTAAAAAAAAGTGTATTCTCTCTTAAATTAATTAACTATATTAGATAAACGTTTCTCAACCTGTATAATTTTAAAATATTTTAAAAGTTAAAATGTAAATCTTGCCTGATCTCAAATTCTTAAATCTTTTTAAATTCAACTTATAAAAGCTTATTTGCCTTATTATTTTCTCTATTTGCGTCTATACTTTTGCATCTATATATATATATATATTTTGTTAAAATGCATTTATTGATTTATGCTTTGCCTTCAGAGCAGAGATTATTAATTATTATAAACTTAAAGAGACGTTTTGTTCTCAAGTAAAGTAATGTATGCCGTTTGGCATATTTATATATCTCTGGTCCGAAACCTACTTTGATGCATTATTTGAGCTGCTATGTTTAGCTTAATATCACACATGTTGCTTATTAAAAGGTTTGTTTGGTTAAATAAGAGAGAGTGATAATTTAAGGCATATTCAGTAGTTAGCCAAGTTTAAGCCCCAGATATGCTTTAGACCCCATTAATGTAATTTCATAGAATATGTAGTTAATTAATAAACTAGATCATTTTTAATAAAGTCCTCTTTAGCACCATTTCAGTGCTTATTTAACTAACTGGCGTAGGGTAGTTTGCAGAAGAAACTATAGATTTCACGCTTTACTAATTGTAATAATTAATATTTAGAAAGTTTTGTGAATGAGTCTTTACGAAGCACTGATGTGCATTCCACCTTGCTATCATATAATTATTAAGATAAGATTAGGTTTTAAGGGCTATCTTATCATCCCTAGTTCGGACAGCCCTCTATCTTGAATGGGATCATGATTTTAAGGGTCATTCCCATTTCCTCCTTTAAAACTGGAACACCGAATCCAGCATCGTATATTATGGCTGTTCGATCATCCGAACTAAAAGTTCACATATAGCAGGCGAGCGGTATCTGAGAACCGAGTAAACGTTGCTGAATCTCATGAGTAAAGGCACATTCAAGCCGAATCTGATGTAATTTGCATAGTGCCGTAGCCTCAGAAGCTATGCTACAAAATGCCAGTTCATCTGCTGTTATATTAATTGTTCAGCATTGATCTGAACCTAAGATCTAGTTTATCTAAGAATACCTACATAAAGAGCACATTGACTGCTCATCACGTAATGATAAATTTAAGTACACATTGTATAAAGTTGCCACTCTCTTAAAGTTTAACCCTTAATAAACTGAGTAGGAATGGCAGAACATAAGTTAGACACCAGTGTAGATGTAAAAATAATTATTAATGTATAACGATATAATAAATGATGTTCGTTAAGCAAAATTGATTACAGAACGTGTAGTTCGTATTTTCACCATCCCACCTGCGAGTGGAATATGCAGTATATTAAATTGTTATTGTTTGTGTTTTGTTGATATTAAATAATTTTAAAACATATTAACGTCTGCAGTATTATTCACTTTGTTTATATTAAATCACCATCCATAACTATTAATATATATATTAGATAATCAGCCATAAGTTGTGTGAGAGTGTTTGGTTAAGTTATAAAGCATTTAGTTAATTATCCCCGAGTCTCTCGTTTTACCCTTTGCTATTGTCGGCGTGAAAATTAAGAGATTACGAGTGTGACCTCATATATGTCATTCATAAGGTGGTAAGTCAGGGAGGGTTGGTGAAGGAGCGGAGGTGCGGTCAGATTTGGTCTCAAACCCTCATCTAGATCAGCCTTGGTATAATTTACCAAAACTCTGGATTTTGTTACGTGAATATTCAAATATGACTGTTACAATACCTTTCGTATAAAGAACTTACAGTTCAGATATTCTTTCATTTCCAGTCAATATTTCTATTAAATGTTGCATTTGATAAACCCCATAATCTCAAAAACTATTTTTTTCTAAAATCCTTCCATTTATCCTCATCAATATAATCTATATTTTGAATTTCTCTTTTCTTTCTTTTTTACCTCAATTGATTTTATAAGCACATTTTTATCAATAATTTTTTGTTTTGTATTTCTAATGTTTACTTTGTAGGTAGCAATTTTAAGTCTCAGTGAGGTTTTTTTTTTAGACTTATCTGTCTTTCACAATTTTTATAGCTATTCAGCTTATTTAACATGCATATATGTAATATATATGTAAATAGAAATTTTTTACAGACTTATAATTGTAAATATTTAAAGCTGCAATGAGATTTTCTATATATTTTTGTAGATAGAGTTCGTATGATGTAAGTAAGTGACAAATAAATGCAAACTGAAATCACCATTTATTTATTTGCTTGCTTAGTTTTATCATAACTGAACTCTATTTAGAAAAATACATGAAAATCTGTTTAAATCTTTCAATTTTATTTGTTGTATGTAGTCTTTATGGAAGAGGTTTGTTTACGAGAGAAGTTGCGATAGTTTCAGCTTTCATATATATAATAAACTATTGTCTTATCTATTTTTTTTATTTAAAAAGTTAAAAACAAAGTTCACTTTTGGTTTTTAGGGGATCAGACAAATAAATACTAATAATAGATGATGTGATTTCAGTTTGTAATGCCATTTTTAATTATATTGCTTGCTTGGTTACAAGATAGATTAACTCTATCTAAAAATTTATATAGAAAAATCTCATAAAATTTTTCAGTATATATATATGGGCTGGAAAATAAATTTCTAAACTTGCTTAAAAATTTTCAGTTACTTTAATAAAAATATCGAAAAACACCTTAGATTCTAAATCCATATTATTAACTTAGCAAACACTTTGGTTAATTATGCACATATACTCAAAGATAGTCATGGCAAAAAAATTACACCTTTTTTAGATATTAATTTTCAAAAATTAAAAGATCACTAATTTATTTTTATTTATTTAATTATATTCATATTTATTTTTAATGTTGTAATAACAGGTTCAATTTGAAGAGTGGGAGGATACTAAAAGTTGTAATATTATCATCAATGATGATTCGGTATTTGAGGGACAAGAAAGTTTCTTTGTTGAGCTAAACACACCTATATACAGTTTGCTGGGTGAACCTAAGAAGACACAAGTCACCATATATGATTATGAAGATGGTAATGTGAAAAAATAAATAATAATAATTATCATTAAAAATAGAAATTAATGAAGTTCATTATATTGTTTTTTTTATTCATATAAATTATAATAAATAACAAAATTATCATATATATATATATAATAGTTTTGTTATATATATATATATATATATATGTGTGTGTGTGTGTAAGTAATTATACATAAATAACAACAATAATAAAATAAAACAATAAAATTATGATACAGAGATTCAATAAAAGTTTAAAGAATTGACTATATAACATAAAAATATATATAATAAATAAAAACACATCTTATATCATATATATAATGTTACATAAGGTATTGTTTTATTTATTCTATATATTGTTATGTTATATAGTCAATTCTTTCAACTTTTATTGAATCTCAGTATTATAATTTTATTCTGTTTTATTCATGTTTTATTTAGTTATTGTCATTATGTTATTTCCATTATAGAATACTAGCTAGCATTCTATTTGCAATAATTCAATAAACATTAAAATAGATCATTAATATTTGACAAGGGCGTAAAACCATGAGTCAAAAAAGACTTTTTATACACTTATAATATTTAACTATTATGTATAATATTTTTTGTTATCTATTGTATTACTAATTTTTTTTTTAAAAAAAAAGACAATTATTTGCTCTAATATATAATAGTTTTTTTCTTTCTTTCAGCTACGATATATATATACATTCATGCCAACAAAATACAAAGCTTTTTTTTTATTATCTTGATACATATATGAAGTATGTAAATTTCATTTTATTTTAATTTATTAAACGTTTCCAATAACATCATAATATTTTTTAATGAATACTTATTTATATTTGTATGAAGTATTATTTTAACTTAGCAGATCTGCACTGTTACTTTTTGTATGCATACATACACACAAACTTGTATATTAAAGATTATATTTCACAATCTACATATATTTAAACAGGCTTTGCTTTTTTAATATGTATAAATTAATAATAAACCAAGCATATATTTAAAAACGTATACACTATTATGTGAAGGCTGAAAGGTTGCACTTTTTTTTTATCAAATACTTTCATTGTTTTATAAATATCTCTATCTTTATAATTCTAAAATTAAGCAATGATAAACATTACTGATGATGATCAAGAGTATTGCTTGTTTGTAATATATTATTTTTTACCTATTTATTCAATCTGCCTTCATACAAGGAAATTAAACATAGAGATTTATTTGTCATTGTCTTTGCAAGCTTTTCTGAAAGTGTCTCCTGAAGAACATCTAATTAAGTGGACCTTCTGTATCAGTAGTATTTGGTTCATAAAGGATCTTTTGTCACCTGCTATTGCCTGTTTAGATTTAAATCAGATCTAAATCTTCATCCTTCTTTAGGGATATGTGATAGTATAATATATGGTAATTATATTACTGACATTGAAATTATTAAGTACATCTAAAAAAGTTGTTACAAATGGAAATAGAGAAACAAAATTCAATTATTCCATGTATGTCTATTTAATTAAAAAAAAAACAACCCAGATATATTAATCTTTAACTGGTTTAAAATTTATATCTGGTTTAGAAATAATCTCTAGTTTAATAAATGATTAGTGATAATTATTGAAATGTTTATCTGTTTTGAGATAGAAGTTGTGAGTAGAGTAAATTTGACATTTGTAAATCAAAATGTAACAATTGTAAGCTATCTAGCATGAGTTATTATTGTAATAATTGCACCCTTTTTATGCTTAATGCTGTTCAGAACTTGATTTTTGTATTATGTACATATTTATATTTACTTGTTTTTTGAAATTGATTTTATTTTTCTCTCCATATGTACTGTAATTTTACACTGTTTTCACAGATTTTATTATTTCGATTTTGTGATCATGTGTGTCATATTGTATTTTGGGTTGTTGTCTAAAGTTACTCTTTTCTAAAATACATAATGTTATTCTATATTTGTGTGCTTCTTTTATTAAATATGGTATTGTTTGTAATTTTAGTTTAAAAATAAATGTTATCTGTAGATAAAACTTTTTTATTTGCAAAATATAAACATATTTTAAATGTTTGTAGTTTGCACATAATCAGAAATAGTATTCTTTTTTACACATTTAATCAGAAATATTCACTTTGTAAAAACAAGAAAGGTATAGCAGTAGGCAAAATTCAGTTACAATGACAAAGCGTAGTCAGGTATCTCAAAGAAACCTGAAACAGAATGTCTCTAATTACCATCATTTCCAACCATTATTGGCCCACAGCAGGACAAAAATCTCCATGTTTTATTGAGTTTTTCTCATCATAGCCTCTCTTCTTTACATCAGGTTATCAAATTTTCTTATTTCATCTATCCATCTCTATATGTTGTTTTTTTCTAGCTCTTTAACAGGGTCTTGGAACCAATTCCAGGTTTTAATTATCGATTGTCATCTTTTCCACCTAAATATCCAGACTAGATTCTTTTAATCCTTTTAATTCTTTCAATAATGTTAACAATGATCTTTTTGTTCTGTCGCCTATGTATTTTACTTTTAATCTTTTCTTATACTCTCAAACTATATCTCCCATACTTTGTTGAATGATTTGAAATCTTTGCATTGATATTCTGTTAAATATCCAAGTCTCATATCCACAAGTAAGAATTAGTAAAATATCTTATAAAAACCTTCCTTTTCAGATACATAAACAAATATTTTTTCATATTAAGTTATTTCTAGTCAAAACAATTCTGTGATTAATTTCATCCAGTATGCTTTTACCTATATTAATAATCTGACCAAAGCATTTATAGTTGTTAACTTCTTCTAACTCCTGATTATCCATCTTAATTTTCTTTTTCACTGGAAAATCATTGATCATTATTCTATCTTTTTAATATTTATCTTTAGTCTTACTTTCATCTGATAATTTTTGCAATATTTCTTGAAGTTCTGAAACATTATTTGCAAAAAACAATCATATTATCTGCAAAATCTAGATCAGTGGTCTTCAACCTTTTCACACCTGCGGACCGGTAAAAATAAAGATAAGGTTCCGCGGACCAGCAAAAATAAAGATAAGATTTTGCAGACCGGCAGAAGTCTATAGATAAATTTTCTTAAAGATAAGCATAATTGTTATAACTGATCAAAACAACAATGTTAAATATATAAGATAAAGTTTTATATATATGGAGTTTATATAATAAAAAACTTTTTTTTAAATTTTTTTAGAAAAGTAATACAAAATTTAATTCTACCCCCCCCCCCATAAACATCTGTGATAATTAGAAAAACAAATTAATTTATGAATGATTGATTAGATTTTGTTTTCGTTCTATTTTCTTTTTTTTTTAATTGGGTAAAAATGAGATGAAAAAATAAATAAAAATTGGCTATATTAATTAAAAGTTTAAACTCTTATTATTTATTATTACAAACTTTTTACTGCCTGTCTAGCTCGCGGACCTGCAGAAAAGTTCCGCGGACCAAGGGTTGAAGAACACTGATCTAGATCATTTAAATGATAATATATATTTATTACCTTGGCCTTTCATTTTAATCTATAAAATAATTCTTATAAAACTGCTGTAAAAAGTTTTGAAAATATGAAATCACTCTGTTGTATATCATTATCACTGTTATTTTTCTTAGCATTATCACCCCAGGCTTATATTTTTTTATGATCAAATACTTTAGTACTGTTATAATGGACTATTCCAGATGCCTCCTTATCTGATCAGATTAAACATTGTTTGCCACAGGCCAATAGGCTGATGTATAGATAAAACACAACTAAATGCCTTTTCAAAATTTACAAATGCAAATCATAAAGATAATTTATATTCATTTATTTTCTTCTATAACTTCTTTTAATACTTGGATGTAAAATACTATGAAGCATTGTAAAATCCAGTTTGTTTATTTGGTTGGTTTGTTTTCAAAGTTTTTGCATAGATAAATTGCAATTATATTTCATAAAGATCTTATATAAAATTTTATAGAAAACTAATAATTCTAATATCTTTTTAATCATCATTTTTAAAAATATCAATGTCACTCCTACATTCTTCCAATCATCTAGTTCATCTTTATTATTTAGACATTTAGTATATAATCTTGCCAACAAATTTTCTGTTTTTTTTAACTTTTTTTTTTTTTTTTATATCATTAATAATTCCATCATTTTCTGGAGTTTTTACTGTCTTCATAAATTTAATTGTATATTTCATCTCTTCATTTAAAGTGCTTGGCATTTCAAAAATTATAATTGTAGAGATTACTTTATTTTCTTATTTTTTATTGTTTTACAATCCTTGTAGAACTCTTCCATATATTCATGATGTCTTTCTTTTTAGTAATAGTTACATATTTTCTTCTTATTGCTGAAATAACTTTCCTTCCAATACCAAAATGTTATTTTACACTTTAAGATTTTTTTTTTTTTCTATAGCTTTTCTTGCCAATTCATATTTTCTTATATCAGTGACTCTTTTTTCTACAAGTTTACAGAATTTCAAACATTTAATTCTTCTTAATGTAATCAATAGAAATGATTATTTTCAGCAACATGTTTGTTTGTATTTTTACAAAAGCAAATTTTGCAATTTTTATGATTTTGAAGTATAGTAGCATTTTTTTGTTTTATTTATATTAGAAATTTTATTATGACCTTAAGATTTACAATTATTATTTCCACTGTTTTGATAATAACCATTCATTATAGCTACCTTTAAAAAATATTCAAGTTGATTATCAGAACTTATCCCCTCATGTTGAATATGAAAATTGTATAGGAACTACACTTTTCATTCTAACTCAAATCAAATATGAATTCCACTTTTTTGTTTTGTCCCTCATAAGTTTTTCTCACCTAAATTGATTATTTCAATTTACAGATTGGGAATAAATTCATACCTTTGCACTAACGTAATGTTTGTAAATTTTTTTCATCTTTATAAATATACTTTCTGTGTCCGCCCCCCCCCCCCCAATTTTCATGGAAAATATATTTTTGTTATTTAAAAATTATTTTAATGAGTCACTTTAAATTGGGATTGTTTTATTGATTTAATTTAAAATTTTAATCTTTTGATCTTTATTTTTAAAAAAAAACATATATTAACACACACATATATTTTTTAATAGAACCCAAAATTCAGTTTGAACAAGGAGTTATCAGTGTTAACGAGAATATTGGCTTTGCATCAATACCCGTTACTCGTTCTGGTAATTAATTTAAAATTAAGTTTCAACTTTATAAACGTTTAATTATCTGTATAATTAAATTTTTTCATATTGATTTTGCATTTATTTAATTAGGGGATATAAGTGGAACCGTCTCTGCTGTTTGCTCAACTTTACCACTTTCAGCACGAGGAAGTGGAGTACGATCCCTTGAATCTGGTTCAGATTATAAAACTCGTCCACAGACTGAAGATTCACGTGTGGTTTTCTTATCTGGAGTTACAAAAAGTAAATGTGATGTTAAAGTAAGTTATGTGTTCTACATTAAATAAAAAATAAGTTATATAAGTTACTTTAAAGAAATATATATGAAGCTATGTCAATTCAAAGAAACAACTAAAAACATTTTTAAAAATGTATTCAATCAATTTTAAACAAAAGGATAGATACTTATGTACAAAATGACACATAGAATAAAGCAAAATCATTTAAATGTGAATATTGTAACATTATATTATATATATGTGTGTGTAATACCTTTTTTTGTATTAAAATATGTTATGTATATGTTTAACCATAATTACTATTAAAAACTATGAATACTGAGAAATTAACTTAATTATAAATGATAGTTCATGGGCTCGATGTTCCTGGTAATATGACACTTTCTTTATAAATATTGAAAGAAGCTTCATGTTTACATTCAGTGTGCTGACTGCCCTATTGTCATTATATCAATGCTCAGATAAACAACTCATATTAATATAGAATCCCTTTAGTCTCTAGTTAATAATTTCCACATACTCATTTAGCTCATAATAGTTAATGGCTATCTATCTGAAAAAAGATTCTAAATTTGCTTAGAGCCTGCTAAATGTGTGTGTATGTGCATGTATATACAAAATACGGTTAACTAGTAATAAAAATAAATGTAAAACTAACGGATTGCTAATGGTGTATTGTAAATAATTAAATGATATATTAACGCAAACTATATCATAAAGTAATTCATCAAGAAGGTTAGATAATGTAAACAAAGCCATTGCTTAAAACAGACAATACTAAAGGCGTGGCATTATCTAATCAGGGATCGTATAGGAACTAAAGAGATGACCACTACATGGATAGCGGATGGCCAATGAAGGGAGGCTACTCCAAAATCAAGACGTGACAAGTAATGGATCTAATATTGAACTGAGAGAGGACACTTGCTAAGTGAAGGTCTTGAAAGGCAGATGTGCCATTTCCTCGGGTGCTCCAGTCAGTTCCTTTGCTTCACCTAGCCTTGCGGAGAGGTTTACCTCCGGATGTGCCAAAGTAAACCTAGGGAACTATAGCAGGTCATATCGATCTCTATTATTTTACTCTGCCTTCGGGCCCCTTATTTATATATAATAATAGCATGTGTATATTATTCATACTTTGTATATATTAATAGTGATTAACTCATATATAATCCTGTAAATAAACCTTCGTTATTTAAACCTACTTGCCGGGCTGCCTCATTAATTATTTTATATTGTGTTATTGATAGTTGCAATCCAGCGAGCAATAGAGTGCCGCTGGACACTGAATTGGCGCAGTTACAGTTGATTACGAACCTCAACGGTGTAATTCTCAGTAATAACAATCAACATATTGACAGCCGAATACGATGGCATTTAATTATTTGATTTCATGAGGAGATAAAACTACTAAGAAAAATATTTTTATATTTTGTTAAATTGACTAAGTTATCGTAATATTTTTATATTTTTGTTAAATTGACTAAGTATCGTAATGCAGCCAGCAATATCCGAATTTGACATCAGAGAGGCAAGTGAGTGGCCCCTGTATGTCCAACAAATTGAAAAACTGTTAATTATTAACAGGGTAAAAGACGATAAAAGCAAAACAGTGACCTTATTGAGTTTCGCTGGAAAAGGAGTAATCTAGATCTCAAATAGGCTCTGTGAACCTAAAACCCCGGAAGAATTAACATTTGAACAGGTCAAAGATCATTTGACTGACTATTTTAATCCTCGTGAGTCTAGACACATTGCCAGACTCCACTTTAGAAATCGCCGCCAAGGCAAGAACAAGTGGACACAAGATTATGATACTGCCCTGAGGGAACTCGCAAAAAACTGCATCTACAATTCATACCTGGAGGAAGCCCTCCTCGAACAATTTTTATGTGGAATGAGCAGTGACAGTCTGAGACAGCAGTTATTGGCAGATACGGATATTAATTATAAAGTAGCTATCAAATGTGGTATAGCTCACGAACTTGTGTTGCAGCAATCAAAGGAATTTGCGGCCATGAAAATAGCGGACAACGATCCTTATGAAGTCCACAAAGTAGACAAACCAGATAGAAGGGTGCCTGATCAAAGTGGAACAACAGACATTAGGAAAAGTCGAATTAAGTGCTTTTGCTGTGGAAAACTAGGTCACATGGCATGTGACTGTTTTTATAAAGACCAACGCTGTAAACACTGCAATAAATTCTGCCACTGGGAAAAAATGTGCAGAAATAAAAAATTCGATAATTATACAAAGAATAACAGCCAAGAGAGCATTATGAGAAAACATAAACAAGAGGAATTTTCAGCAATTAATAATGTGTCTTCAGACCAATCACAGAAATTTGAAATAACTGTCAAAATTTACGGAAAACCCCTATCGATGGAAATTGACAGCGGTAGTGGGGTGTCGTTACTTTCCAATAAAGATTGGAAAACCAATGTGGCAGATATGAGACAGCCACCTAGACTGATGCATATGAATCTGAAGGCTTGAGACATCAATGGTAACTCTATAAAAATTAAAGAAGTAATTCAGGCTCCAATTGCTTCAAACAATATGAAAAAAATAGTTACATTGCCATTATATATAGTACACACCCCTATAAATCCTCTTATTGGCCATGATTGGTTTCATTAACTGGGAATAAAAATTGCTTGGGTCAAAAATATTGGCATTGAAAAAAACATCAGACAGCGTTTTCCTAAACTTTTCGATGGAGAACCAGGAACGATAAAAACAAAACCAGTTTCATTAGAATTATCGCCCGAAGCAGTGCCTATAATTTGTAGACCGCAAAAGATTCCTTACACTCAGAAAGAAAAAATAGCGGAGGAAATAAAACAATTGGTTAAAGATGGCATGCTTGAAGCAACAGAAGAAGCTGAGTGGGCTACCCCACTGGTTGTAATAATCAAGCCAAATGTGCGGCGATTACCATGTATCAGTCAATAAAGCACTAAACAAACATGCATACCCCGTTCCTAATTCAAGAGAAATCATAGCGTCGCTCCAAAAGTCTAAATATTTTTCAAAATTAGACCTCAACTCGGCCTTCCACCAAATCCCGGTGACTAACAAAGCTGCGAACATTCTAACACTTACTACACACATAGGTTTATTTAGATGCAAATGTCTACCATTCGGAATAGCTTCAGTACCAAGTATATTCCAAGCAAAAGTGGAGACTCTTCTAAACAGACTTGAAGGCATCATCCCCTACTTTGACGATATATTGGTGGTCACTACTAATTCAGAAAATGAATTGAGCACTCATATCTCAAAGTTTGCCAAAGATTGGAAGAATTTGGAGCAAAATTAAATGTGAAAAAATGTATTTGGAAGGCTACTGAAATAAAATTCCTGGGTCACATAGTGTCTAACTCAGGAATAAGCCCCTCCCCTGAAAAAGTCAAAGCATGCCAGAAGACCGAATAATGTAAAACAACTACAGGCCTTTTTGGGCCTGGTGAACTATTTTGAAAACTTCCTGAATGGCAAAGCACACATAGCGATGCCACTGTATGATTTATTAAAAAAAAACCAGAAATGGAATTGGGAAGCAGCACAAGAGCAAGCATTTCTCCACACCAAAGCCCTTCTCACATCAAATAAACTACTGGTCCATTATGACAGTGAGCGTGAGGTAACCGTGACAACTGATGCATCAGAAAATGGCATAGGGGCAGTGATATGCCATCCATCCCACTCTGGAGAATGTCCTATAACATACGCATCACGCACCTTGTCCAAGGCGAAAAAGAACTACAGCCAGCTAGACAAGGAAGCCCTCACCATAGTGGTCGGAATTCGTAAATTCCACCAATATCTATATGGACGTCCATTCCAATTAATAACCGACTATAAGCCACTCTTGAGAATTCTAGGCATGAAACAGATGCCTGAACATTTAAGCCCTCATATGTTGAGATAGCTTAACATACTCACAGGTTACAATTATAACCTCGAATACAAAAAAGGCACGAAAATTGGTCATGCCGACGCGTTATCGCGAATGCCAGATTAGCTCGAGAAAGAGGTAAATGATGTAGAAATTAACTATATCGATACACTAAACAGCCAGACTCTTAACAGCGCAAAGGTAGCCACATGGACCAGAGAAGACGCTGGCTACAGATGGATCATGGAAAAAATCAGCAAAGGCTGGCCAAAACAAAGACCATCTTTCTTGCACATAGAGCTATGGAAAGCTCGAGAACAATTGTCCATTTGCAAAAACTGTATACTCAGAGGTGATCAAGTATTAATCCCCATAAGCGGCAGGTCGCAAATACTTAATTTATTGCACGAAGGTCATCCGGGCATTGTAAGGGCGAAAGCGTTAGCTCGTAGTTATGTCTGGTGGCCGAAAATTAACAGTGACATAGAGCAATGCATAAAAAACTGCACGAACTGCCAGTCGTGTGCAAATGCACCCTCAGCCAAATTCGAGTCCTGGCAAGAAGCAGACAAGCCATGGCAGAGAATTCATATAGATCACTGCGGTCCTATTCAAGGACAATTATTTCTAATAGCAGTGGATGCCTATTCAGGATGGGCCGAATATAAAATAGTTAAAAACACAGGTTCGGATGAAGCCATCGACAAACTGTTGGAAATATTTGCATACCACGGTCTCCCAGAAACCCTAGTATCTGACAATGGCACAGGTTTTACATCAGAAAAGTTTGCTTACTCGATGCATGAATGGGGAATTAACCACATATTTACTCCACCTTACCACCCCCAATCAAATGGACTGGCTAAAAAAACTGTACAGAATTTAAAATCCGCTATCAATAAAATGGGAAAACAAAGTCTGCACGAAGTGGTCTTTAACGCGCTTCTTTATCAACACTCTATGCCTACAGCTAAGTCGGATAAATCACCTGCAGAGAAATATCTAGGTCATAGACTGTGAACAAAGCTTGACAAAATTATACTAATGAAGGACACCGAAGTACCTTCAGGCAGAAACCATAAATTCTCACCACAAGACCGCGTATAGGTTAGAAATAATCAGGATAGATTCTGGATTAAAGCAGAAATTGTGCAACATTTAAGTAAGCAAGTGGTTGTTGTACGAATGGAGAACGGAAGAGAGTTACGCAAACACATAAATCAATTGCGTAAAGACGAAAGTATACAACAAACGCCGCAGCCATTTCCGAGAAAAGATGACGCTCCAGACGCAGAATCGGACATACCCCAACGTTCTAAGAGGGAAAATAAAATTCCCTCCCACCTCAGTGATTACGTGCTAAGTTCAGAGAAAAAAAAAAATCAACAAACTAAAATGCTATCTCTGAACTTGGGGGAGGTATGCTAAATGTGTGTGTATGTGCATGTATATACAAAATACGGTTAACTAGTAATAAAAATAAATGTAAAACTAACGGATTGCTAATGGTGTATTGTAAATAATTAAATGATATATTAACGCAAACTATATCATAAATTCATCAAGAAGGTTAGATAATGTAAACAAAGCCATTGCTTAAAACAGACAATACTAAAGGCGTGGCATTATCTAATCAGGGATCATATAGGAACTAAAGAGATGACCACTACATGGATAGCAGATGGCCAATGAAGGGAGGCTACTCCAAAATCAAGGCGTGACAAGTAATGGATCTAATATTGAACTGAGAGAGGACACTTGCTAAGTGAAGGTCTTGAAAGGCAGATGTGCCATTTCCTCGGGTGCTCCAGTCAGTTCCTTTGCTTCACCTAGCCTTGCGGAGAGGTTTACTTCCGGATGTGCCAAAGTAAACCTAGGGAACTATAACAGGTCGTATCGATCTCTATTATTTTACTCTGCCTTCGGGCCCCTTATTTATATATAATAATAGCATGTGTATATTATTCATACTTTGTATATATTAATAGTGATTAACTCATATATAATCCTGTAAATAAATCTTTGTTATTTAAACCTACTTGCTGGGCTGCCTCATTAATTATTTTATATTGTGTTATTGATAGTTGCAATCCAGCGAGCAATAGAGTGCCACTGGACACTGAAGAGCCTAAAGTAAAATTGAAAATTTTCATTTGAATTTATATCCCAAGTCATTGCACAAGGCATATGATATAATTAATCATTATACCATGAGACTATTTTGTTCAATGATAGATTTAGTTATTTTCAAAGTGAGAAAACTAAATCATAGATTGAAAATATAAGACAAAATTGCTGCACAATAACTAGTAGAAGCAATCTGTAACAGTAGTATCTCTCACACTGGAGCAGATCTCCCAGCTATAAATTAATCATTAAAAAGATTTAAAAAAATAATCATAAAACCATATCTCTCCATAATTGATTTCATAATTTTAATCTATTGTAGATGGATGATATACATGGCTACATAATGTCAAACAATATGCACAATCTAAATATTTATAATGATCATTGTACAACAATGTGGAAAAGATAATTCTATCACCGTATAAGCCAATATTATCTTTATCTCTTTTAAACTTTTTCTTTTGTATTTTTTTTTATTCTGTCTAACAGAAAATTAAATTTACTAGAGCATGGCTTTCAGTTTTTTCTTTTTTTTAAAGTCTTAGTTATTACTTTGATTATATGTTTTTGTATAACCATCATTATTATTCATTATTTACAAGAAACACTATAAAATCAATCTCACAATTCTACCCAAATCTTCAAGCACTCATAACTACTTTCTTTCTTAAGATGATTGACCATTTTTTGCTTTTTTTTTTTAACTTGTCTTTTTTTTTTAATCCTTTGCCTTCAATTACATGGTCAATCCATTTCTTTTTTAACTTATAATAATATTCTTCCAATTACTTTGTTTAGCACTTTAATACAATTAGATCAATTTTGTACTATCTTTCCAATTTATCTTTTCCAGTTTTTTCACATAGTTCAAAAGTATTCCATCTTTTAAAAATCATTTTTTAATAATTCTTATCTCTGCTTTATAAAACTACTCTTCAACTAAACATTCAACAAATATTATTTTTTGAATTTCAGTTATAGGAGATCATTTCATAACAGTATGTAATATTATTAAAAAGTTGTCTGCCAGTTTTAACTTTCATATTTATAACATTATTTCAGTCATTAAATAATAAAATTTTTAAATATTTAAAAATATTAACCTCCTCTAAACTTTCTATTTATCTAACATTCTTTATCTTTTAGTATTAATTTTAATCATTATTTTAGGCTTAGATAGTTTAATTTTTATTTCAAACTTTACCAGTCCAAATTAATATTTTCTTAAGTTGTTTCTCCATATCTGTAATCATTGCTACAACATCAAAAAAAACTGATACTATGGAATGTTCTTATTCCCAATTTTAATAAGTTCATCTTCATCAAAATCACAGTTATTGGAAAATTTATCAAGCAGAACAGGAAAAAACAAGAAGCATTCTGTCTAGTTATTTTCCTTCATCTATCTGCTATGCAAGAAGATTATTACTTAAAAATTTTTTAGTCATGTGCAAATTTTCTAATAATCACCTTTTTTTTTTAAATTTATATTTTTATTGGTTAAAATATTCAACAAAGTAACTCTAATGAGCATTAATAAACCAAAAATTAATTATTTCTCTTTGTTTGTATATGTCACAACAGTAACCCTTATCATAAACTGTTTCTTCTATTGTTCCTCTCTTCTCTCCAAATACAGATTGCACTTTCCAGAAAAAATATATCTAATCTTCAATAAACTTAGCTATTTAGTACTCTCAATAATTATTTAACTACATGCAAGATTAAACTAATTTCTCCAAAATCTTTAAATTTTGATTATGTTAGATTCTTGGTCTAAAGAAATCATAACTCGAAAGAAAGTTTATTGGTCTTATTCCTGAGTAATAAATTCTATTATATTATTCAAACTACTCTTTCCAAAATTTCAGAATTTAATTGGAATTTAATCAATTCATCTGGTTTCATATTGGCTATAAATTTTAAAACTTTGTTTTCTGGTATTGTACAGCTTCAGTTTATCTTCATTAGAAATATTAATTTACTGTACTCTAGAGCTATCTACTATTGATGTTAGTAGAATATCTTAATTCTCAGAGAAATTTATAAAGACCATGATATCACTACTTTAATAGTGTTTATTATTAATCAGGCTTAAACAATGAATGGCTTAAGTAAAATAAATTGATTTATAATATGGATGTCAAAAATAAGCAGAGAAAGTCATGTGATCCATTGTTTGATATTTATATATATATGTGTGTGTGCATATATATATATATATAATCCATTTTATCTTAATTTACATAAATTTTTTCCTCTGCTAATATGGATGATGGTCCATTATTTCTAGTGTACAAATAATATAAACATTTTTTTCATTTTTTATTACACCTATATTTTTCATTTATGAATTGCTGCTAATGATGATGATGATGATTCTCTCTACTAATAACTTATCATTCTTTGCTTTAATTATTATCAAATTTTTATGATTCTGCCTTTTCATTCCAAAGTGTCTTAGTTTATTGACTATTTGGCAAACCTACTTTTGCTTTGTAATTTTTTATTCTCTTCTAACCACCTTTTGTCAAGATTCATCTGTTACATATCACAATTCATTTTAAATTTTCAAAATTTACTGTTACTTGATCCAGAATATTTTTGCATTATTAATGTTCTGTTTAAATCAGCAAGCTATTATTAATAACATAAAAGTTAGTATACAACAAAGCATGTTTAGAGCATTCTCTTTTTTTGACAGATGTTTCTGGCCTGACCAGTTTTCAGTACTAACATTAGAATTGAACCAATGACCTTTAAGTTTATGAATGTTGAATTTAACTCTTTAAGTTGTTAGAATATTGACATAACAGCCTAGTTAGTTAGAGAATCACTTTATGTTCCATATTCATTAAACTAAATGTCACTGGCTCCATTCTCAAGCTATAGGGTTATCATTGTTAGGCCAATAACACCTAAAGAAGAGAGAAAAATAATACAACTTGAAATATTATTTTAAATATTAACGTGTATGTTGATACTAAAAAGCTTAATTTTTCTAAAAACATATAATAATTAAATTAGATGATGAAAATAGTTTGACATATAATTATAAGTAAAATTTCATTATCACAAATTTTCATGTCAGTGCTTACTTAATAAGTTTCTTTTGTTTTAGATTATAGATGACAGTGATTATGAACTTTCTGAAGAATTCCAGTTAGTTCTGACAGATCCATCTCGAATGGCCCAAATTGGATCCATTTCTAAAGCAACGATAATTATTGAAGGACCTAATGATGGTATAAGATTTTTTCAAAAAATATTATATTATATTACAATTGTTTGATCTTATTGTATTATTTTTTGCTTTGTCAGAATCTACAATATTTTTGTCTCGATCATCATACATTTTTGAAGAAAATGCTGGTTCAGTTACAATTGAAATATTAAGGCAAGGCTCTGATTTATCCCAGAGTTCTATGGTATGGTGTGCCACCCGATTGTCTGATCCTCCTTCTGCAAGTCCAGGTCAGGATTATGTTCCCAGTTCAATACAAATAACATTTGGACCAGGTCAAACAAGTGCAGTAAGTTTTTAGTAATTGATTATTAAATGTTGGAATTTTTTTAAAAAAGTATATTGTTCCACTTGTGTATATACTTCACTTAAACTACTGCTGCAAAATTTTAAAGAAAATGACAGAAATTAAAAAGTTTAATTTTTTTAACTTTACACAGTGGTGATCTCAGGATTTTATTCATAACCAATAACATAAATAATGATTGATCAATTGAGATTCTTCAAACAGCTTGCCTTCACTTGTACAAGAAAAGCTGTTTTATTATATCTATTAAAGTTTAAATATCAACTTATGTCAAGCATTGGTGGTCAAGAGGTCAGCAACAGCTGCTTTACAAGCAGTTGTCCCGAGTTAGCGAGTTTGCTTCCCGGATGATGCTATGACACATGAGAAAAAAAATATAGCAACTTATAAATCATTATGAGTTCATACAGATGTTATCACTATTTAAAGTTAATTTTTGGATTCCTGTAAACCTGTAATATTTATTTTTCACCAAATAATATTAAAAAATTCATTAAATTATACTGCTATAATAATGGGAAAGTAATATATTGCTCAGTTGAAATGCCTTCTTACTTAGTTTCATCAGCTTTATGGAAAAAATTTAATGTCCATATGTGTTAGTTATATAAGTTGTTAATAATACATTGAATTACCATTTGATTTGTAATTTATATTAGTCAAAAATTTGATTTAAAAAAAAAAAAAACATAGATGCATCATATATCATTTTCTGCCTTACACAGTCCTGACAAATAAAATAGCCTTATCAAAAATAATTAGAAAAACTTGATTTTGTAACAATGTTTACTTTTAATTTTAATGCAGCTAATTTGGGGAAAAAAATTAAGATTATGAATCATTTTACAATCAATTATGAGTTTATTTTAAAATATTGTAATAAACTAAAAAAAAAAAAAAACCCTGAAAATAAATCAAAAATTATTTTATAATTCTAATTTAAAAACAAAAATATTTCAAATGGAAAAAAAAAAGTTTTTAGGTATATATATATGTTTATGTGTGTGTAAACATTGCACAATGGTTTTTTTTTTCTCAGAAATTACTATTCATATGTGGATAAGAGAGTTGCATAATCAAATAATGTATATAAATCAAAAAAAATTAATTTTCAAAGAAATACATTAATAAAAAAACCATATTCACAAGCTCATAAATATTCAATATATTGGTTTGATAATCAGATTTATACAAACATCTTGTTTAAAGCAAATAAATTAAGTCATATTAGTTTGATTTTTTTTTTTTTAATTTGTAATTTGACTTCAATATCAACAACAATATCACTTTAGAATAGGATAAATATTATCATGTGACTCTAAAATAGGATGAAGATAACTGCTTTTGAATTTGACTTAAACTGCAAAAGAAATTTGTTTACTGTAAATAAAAATTGTAATAAAAAATTCACCATATATTTATATTTTTCTGATACTACTTTTTTTTTTATTATCATAAGTCTGATCTACCTTTTTCAGAATGTTAATGTAAAAATTTTCTCATTTTTTAATATTGCCAAATTTCTCTATAAATTTTTTAAATGAGTATGACATTAAATAAATATAGATCAATATAATTGTTTTGTTTGGCTTGATTTACAGGTTCGGTTCCAAACCAACAGAAAAAATAATGACAAACTACTCAACAATTAATATGTATAATTTATTAGTAACAAAGTACACACACATTAATTAATCAAAATACTCAACAATTAATGATGAGATAATCATACTGAGTGATGGAACTCACTTCCAGCTATATGATTAGCCTGTCTCATGAATTCAAGTAAGACTCTTCCAGCTGTACTGGACAGCTTGCCTCAAGTCGGCTCTAGTTAGGACTCTTCCAGCTGCACTCAGACAACTTGCCTCGAGTCGACTGCAGTCATAGCAAGTTTCCATTCATAAGTGGACTTGCCTCACTGCATAGGTTTATCAGTAGTGACTAGACACCCGTGCTATAGGCAGAGGTTTCACTGGAGAGAATGTTCAGTTGTTCAGGTTGACAGAAGTTAATGCTCTCTGCCTTGCCTCCAAAAATGCTGATTATTTATTGTCAGATCCCTTACCCTACTGGGAACACTTGGATTCAGAGTGTGAACTCCAACAAAGGATTCATCCCCATTGTATAGCAACTAGGTGCTAGCCACTCAGGCAAGGAATCTGAAATTTTCCACTTCTGAAGGCAAGGTCAGATATGATGATAATAGATATCAATTCACAAACAAAGTTCAATTGTTTGTAACCAAATGATCTCAGTATTTCTTTGTGTGATGATTTTAAAATGTAATATATTAGTGAAATTAAAATTCAGACAACTAGTGTCTCAGATTAACTGCTCTTCACAGGTTGAAAAGCATCTTTAAAAAAATCGCAGTTTCCATAGAACTTTATTATGATTTTTATTAGTCTTAAGTTCAGTATGTATATATATATGTGTGTGTGTGTGTGTTTATGTGATAATAATAAGGTTTGCTTTGAATATTGGAAATGGCAAAGCTGGGCAACAATTGTTGTCACTCTATTATGGCATCAAATCCCACAAAGTTTTAGGATCAATGATATAAGTATAGAAGTTTTTATATGATTGATTGTATTTATTTTAGTGGAGTTTTACCAGTTGGATAACTTCATATTATTGTATTAAATTTCTATATCAAATAAAAAGTGTATTTGTAAATTGATAATCATTTATTGTTAATGTTTGTCTGAAGGGTTTTGGTGATAACATTTTAGTAGTAATTATGTGTTGGACTATTTCCATCATCCAATGTTAAATATTTAATGTCTTTAGAAAATTTCAAACTTTATTTAAACTTTTACAAATACATTCAGGTTAGTATATAATATAATGTTTTAAATGGTATTATTCTCTTCTCTTTTTGGCATGACTTATCACAGTACTAGCTTAGAAATCAAACCTCGATTTAAAGTAATGTTCTAACCAACTAAGACTTCTTAAATTCAATATTTATGAATTTAAAGGTTCAGGTTGTATTCTCATTCTAGTACTGACACTGGTCAGGACAGTGACACCTGAAGAAGAGAGGAGAATAATATTACTCAGAATATGTTACATACTAAATTAAATGTAGCTGAAAAATTTAAACAAAGTCAGAATGTGATTACAGATTCTCTGATTTTATCACCAGAACTTATGTTAGTGAACAGTTGCTGCATCATGTGACTTTCTCATATTTTTTTTTTCATGTGCTTAAAAAAACATTCTCTTCATTCTACTATAGGTTATCTGCTGTAAATCTAAGTAATCAGTTAATACCAGATGATATTTTGTTATAATGTCCATATTTCCATATTGATTCCACGGTTACATTTTCATTGATTCAAAGCTTTTACTAATGCACTTACTTTTTTATACTATTCAATTTAATGATTGTCAAAACACTTGTGTAGTTATATAGATCTGTAGTTATATAAATCTGTTACAATGCACTTAAGAAGGATATATAGAAATTGATCTGGTGTCAGATCTATCTTTACAAGTATGATAGCTTAAGTTTAAAATCCTGAGGTTTTTTCTATTAATTTCAGGCTGCATAAGTGCATTAGTTCTAGCTTTGAATTCTAAGACCTTATTAATGAATGCAAAATCCAGAAACCCAACTTGGGGATCTAGATATTAAAGCTCTACACTACTTGTGCTAATTGAGTATTCAGACTTATAGTAGTAAGGAGAATTACTCATGGAAGTATAGTTGGTGATATCAGGTTTTTTGGCTAATGGGTAGAAGACATCTTCAGTTGTATCAGTTTTTCTGGCTAATGCGTAGAAGGCATCTTCAGTTAACATAAAACTGGGGTTTCTAAAATATATGAAAATTGACTTATTGCCAAGTCTATACAATTACTGAAGGAAGAAACCAGAAACTGATCTGGAGATGTGGACATTATGGTATCATTTGGTGGCCATTAATTGCTCCACTTACAGTAGATGGCTCTAAAATAGAATGAAGAAAACCATTCTCATAAATATATAATAAGTATATAGAAAATAATCTTATAATGAGAAATAATTATTTGAATAGTTGTGGCCTCTCATTATTAAAGGAAATTATACAAAAATTGATTATAATTAAATGTAAGTAAAAAATATAGATGTGATAATTAACTTCCTATAAGCAATCAATTACTTATATGCTTTAAATGACCATCATGCATGTATACTTTTACAGTTGTGCACATTGACAATCCTTGACGATTCAGCTCACCCAGAAATGGAAGGCAATGAAACATTTGTTATATTTCTGAGTTCAGTCATGGGAAGTACATTAGGAGAGCCTGCTCATGCAGAGGTTATTATTACAGATACAGAAGCCGATGGTAGTTCATCTTTCTTTTTTTTTATATTTAATTATCTTTTTAATATTTTTGTAATAATTAAATATTTATTATAGTGCCATTGATGCAATTTGAAAAGGTGGAGTATACTGTTAAAGAATCGGTAAATATTTTGAGAGTGCCTATCATTAGAACAGGTGATGTCAGTTATGAATCTTCAGTACGATGTTATACAAGACAAGGTTCTGCTCAAGTTATGATGGACTTTGAAGAAAGAAAGAATTCAGAAGATTCAAGAATAATTTTTCTTGAAGGAGAAAAGGTATTTTCTAAATCTGCCAAATTTCTCTATTTTTTATTAAGTAATAAGATAAATGTAGATCTTACTGTTTTTGATAAAGAAAAATAACTAAATATCAGTTCATTTCACAAAACATATAAAATAATTGTAATGAAACTAACTGTTCTCATATTATTGAATCATAAGTTTTGAAATCAGAATTAATACTTTTTATGATTTTTCTGACTCTAATTCACACAACCATTTACAAACTTTATAACAAATGAAAATATTATTTTTTAATGAGGTTTTCTGTGAGGTTTTTTTTATTTTGAATTCAGCTATGGTGTAATTAAATAAGAAACCAATTATAAACTGGATTGACAAACTGAAATCATATTATTTAATAATACTCTTATTAGATAACATAGTTTCAGTTTGCCACTCCAAGCTGAATTCAAAATAAAAAAATTTGCAGCAAATCTTATTTAAAAAAATTTCAATAATAACATATGTAAGTCCTAAACAAAGGCAAAACTCTCCATACAGTAGTGCCACCCTGTGCCAAACAAAGTAATCAATGGATGCCAGAAGGTTTGTGCATAAAATCCCTATCTAGTGCCTACTCATCCAATATCCCCAAACTAGTTTCTGGCTTGTGGCTGTCATCAGTGAGATAGTGATTTTATGCACAAGCCTTCTGGCATCCATTGATTACTCTGTTTGGCACAGGGTGGCACTACTGTATGGAGAGTTTTGCCTTTGTTTACAACAATTATGTGCTAGTATAGAGATGGTGATCATATGATATGTAAGTCCTGTGAACATTTTCTAATTTTTTTAACCATATAATATACACAATAATTTTAATAATTTTATTATTTTAAATATATATATAAAAAAATATGAGTTTTTTTAAATAGTATTATGAGTATTTAATTATCTTCACCTATTCTGGGGAATAAAACCATTTTAGAATCTGATTTCAATGTTTTTAAATGTATCAAAATGACAAAAAATTATAATGAAATAAAAACAAATTTTAATAAATATATTTATTAATGATATTTTCAATAATGCACTAATTTATCATTTTTTTCGCAAAAATCAGAATTATAGAGAAATTTAAATGATTGTCATTAACTAAGACATTTACTGACTCAGGACTTTTTAATTTAATATTTATATCTGAAAATGTTGATTCATTAAATAGTTAAAACTGAGTAAGATACCATTTTGTATGCTGTATTTCTGCCATAATATGATTAAGAGAAAAAAAAGATGATAATATGATTGAGAGAAAAAGAAAGATCTACCACATAAAATATATAGTGTAATTGATAGGTAGATTACAATCAATTGGTTGAACTCACCTTATATTATAATGGTAATATTTGTGCAGTCATGCAATAAAATCCAGAGTCCAGGCAAATTACACTAAAGCTGGTCTAGATGAGACCTTGAATCTGACTATACTTCAACTTATTTACCAGCACCCTGTGATTTAATATCCTATGAATGACATTTATGAGGTTACACTCGGTCTAAATTTCTTCAGCGAGTTGACTGAGCAAAGGGAGAAACATGAGACTCAGGGGAAATTAATAACTTGACTATAATTAATGATTAAATGGAGTATTTAACATGCTATGACTTAGCTAAGGAAATGTGTAATATATTAATAATAATAAAGAATTTGGATGATTTGGAGTAGATTGCAAGAAATAACATTAAACAAATGGTAATTTCAAATATATTTAATAAAATAATGATTGATAAGATTAAAATAAAAAGGTCATAATTATTGAGCACTGGGTGGATGGATTATGCATGCAGGCACTACAGCAATGATGAGATAAAGTGATACAGTGGTTTCATCTTTAGTATGCAATTTAATTTATATAATTATCTGCAGTTTATGAATCATGCCTAATATTTTAATATGCTAAACTCTTCTTAGATTTGCTACTCGTAAGCTAAACATTTACCAGGATGATATAATATATCTATATAGCAGTAAGGTACTTATTCTAAATATATTATCAATGAGCAATTAAATAAGCTGAAAACACAAATTCATCATAGTAATCTAGATCATAAGTTCAGATTTTTGTTAAAGTAAATAATAAGGAGGAGAAGAACTGATTAGGTTTAGATTTGCATTGGAAGACTATGGTGCTACAATATTAAAATAAGGTCACAGTGCAAATGTGTAATTGTTCACAGACTTCAGTATCAAATACTTGGTACCCTAGGACTGAACAGTTTGCTATAATAATAAAGAACCTTAGTTCAGGAGCTTGGATCAGCTACTCTTCTGGCCTTAAACTCAGTAATGGTTTTGTGCTCTAAACTCAAAAAAAATGGATTGGTAGCAGCCTTCACTGCTAGCTATCAGATATAGCAAGACATTAATATACACAAGGTGCTTAATAAAAATGCACTCATAATGCATAGTAATACAAAATAAGATATAGAAATTAATATAGTTTCTATCTGCAGAAACTAACCTGATCCATCTCAATATAGCATATAGTAATTATGCTAAGAAAGGTTTAACTAAATGTTAATATAGTTTATATATATTGAATCTGTATACAATTATTTATAATCAAGTTAGGGGGGTATTTGAGGCCTTACAACATTTACAAATATACTTTTAATATCATCCCTGGTTATTATCTAACTAATAGATATAATTATAATTTAAACTGATTCAGCAAACCTTAATAACATACTATAAATATTAAAATGAATAAATATGAATAACAATGAGCACATAGTAATCTGTTTTTATCTCTTAGAATAGAATTTTGAACCTACCAGTTAGAGAGCAATGATAAATCTTATACTGGGGAGCTTCCAATTGTCTCTCCCAAAAGTTTATTAAATTAATCACTCACTGCTTTGAATCATTGTCATATCATAACATATAAAATCAATAAATGAAATAAAACAATCAAAACAGAAAGATAGGCATGTTGCAAATTAGAAGAGATTTTAAATAATAAGTGATTATAGTTATTACATGTCAAAGAAATCAGTTATATTAATTTAATTTATAGGCAAGTTTACAGTTACATTTTAGACAGCTTTATTTTAAGAGTTTTACTTTAATGAGAATTTATAATTAAAATGAATGTTCACAATAGCTAGCTTAATTAATGCATTATAGGTTTTAAAAGTAAATTTATAGAGCTCTGCAGTTTGAAGAAGTATTACCAATTTTCTTCTTGCAGCTTAATCATCCGGCATTTGGGGGTAGGCATTGACACTCTTCTTAGATAGATTGCTTGACAATGATGTTCTTTCTTGGCAGCAGGAAGTGGCTGGAATTCTCTATCCTGGCAGTGATGATGGTTATACCACAGCAGTATGTAGAATGGGTTTGAAGGTGACCATTCTTCTGTAAAAAGACTGCAAATATTTGGCCTTTCTAGCTGCTCATTCTAAGATTTGAATCAGTGTGGGTTTGTGCAGCAACTTATAAAATTTAGAATAGAATATATTAGTGCCAAAATATATGGTATTTATACTATTTTCTACCCCTGATTATATTTATCCACAAGCTAGGTTCTGGCGTAACTCATTTACAAGTTTTACTTAAATTTACAAAATTTAGCTTCACTATTGTTAAACTTTCTAATCACATAATTTTCATCTTAGTTTAGCCAACTCAATTCCCAATGAAATAGAAAATAGTGCTGTTTGAATGAGTTTGCTTTCACTAAGTTGCACTTTAAAATTTGTTATTGTAAATTTTAGATTTAGCTGACACAAAATTTTTAAACAGATGTGTGTGCTTTCTGTTGAAAAGATTGATTTTAAATTTAGAAATTTAACAAATTATCATATAAACATTTTGTTATATATGTATTCTGGTCACAGGTAAAATTGTACATATATATGCGATTCTAATGAAAAATAATGAAATAAACTTATGACATATAAATTTATAATAATTAAAGATTTAAATTCCAAATATGAATATGCTGTAACATATCTAAATCTATTACATATTACAGCTTGTACTTGCATATGTATACGTGTGCTGATACACATATAAGACGTTCAACAGATATATGTTTAAACAGATATACAGATATATGTGTACTGGAGGGGTTTAAAGTTAATACAAATATTACTATGGGATAGTAGGTGAAATGGATAGTCTGAAGGAATATACTATTTCAATATAAAACCAATAAAATATCTTGTGGTTTTATCACATGACTTCAGCTTACTCACTGCTATTTCCAGATGTTGTAGTTACTAAAGCTTGAAGTAGGTGGCAAATGGTAGTGCTCAATAAATTCCTATCCACTGCTGTTCTATCTGTTATCATTAGTGAGGAGCTTTGGATCTTGGAACAGTGCAGTTAGACCTTTAGAATTCAATGCATCTTCTTTTTAGAATCCTTTATTTGTTTTCTTTTTAGCTATCAGCCCAAATTGGAAATCAAATAAATGTTTTCAATCTAAGCCAACATGCCTGTATAGTCATATAGAGATCTGAAACCAGTTCAGAACTTATATATTATGATCGCCTTCTTTTTCTACAGTATAAATGTGCCTGTAGTTATTAAAAACTAAGAATCTCATAATATAAAGATACTGAATTGATTTCAGATTTAAATAATTATATAGGCAAGGTAGTTTAAATAGAAAATATTTATGTGTTTTTCAGTTTGGGCCGATAGCTTGATAGTCAGAAAGAGAGGTAATGATAACTGCTTATTAAAAAGGTGTATCAAAACCAAAATGTCTAAATACACTGGTCTAGGATCCAATGCTCTTTATAGATGTAATTATAAGCTTGAAACTAGTATGGAAATATTGGATAGGACAGAACTGCTTAGTTATTTAATAGGCATTTTCATTTGGCATATATTTGTTACTAAAGCTTATAGTAGATGGCATAGAAGTGTGAGATAAAAAGTATTATGCTGCTTAAACAGCAGTGATGAAGCTGAAGTCATATGGTAGAGTCATATGATATTTTATTATTTTATGCTAATTCTGGCTATAGAATAAAGTTTCTATAGTTGATAAAAAGAGCTAAGGACACCATAATGTATAGATTCTGAACTGGTTTCAGATCTATATGACTATATAGGCAAGTTGGCTTAGAGTGAAAACATATGTCCAATTTGGGCTGATAACTTAATGCTTAAAAACAAGCAAATGGTGGCTGCTAGAGAGGATATGCATTAGATCCTAAAGATTCAAGTTCATTCTTCCAAGATCCAAAACAGACTTATAAAACTTTCTTAGTTTTACTTAAATATTTAATAATAATCATCTTATTGTTAGTACTCAGGAAATTTTATAATGTCTAACACCTCTTATTAGAGATTGAACACAGCATTCTTTTTAAATAGTTGAAATCAGTAATCTAACTTGTAATCCTTAGATTTAAATTCACATTCTTTTTCTGCATAAAACACAGAGCATCTTTAATAATCAAAAAAAGTCATGAATTATAATATATAACTTAAAAATATGTATATACTTTTTCTTTAGTTTTATAGGTCATCAAACAATATTTTTCCAATATTAATATTTTTATTTAATAATTAAATTTTTTCAAAGTTTTCTTTAGAGCTTTCTATGAGAAGATGCAAAACAGAATAAATATAACATTATTATAAATAATAAGCTCTTAAATTTAAAGTTCTACTGATATTTATATAACTATGTAATGTGACCTATTTAAAATCGCAATCAAAATAGCTTATATCTTTTTGAAAGAGTTTGAATTAATCATTTTTTATCTTGATGAGATTAAGTGTGTAAAGTTTTATTTGATTTTACTGATAATAATATTAAAGCAATGATAATCATAAGACTAAAGTAATTAAAGGGTCAAATGAAATCTTAGATTTTTGGAATATGCAAGTCAAGTATATTTCATATTTTTATTTATTTAAAAATCCCTATAAACTATTTATAAAAATTAAAAATTTACAATGGGGAGTTAAGCATTAAGATGGCTAATTATACCAGAGGCAATTTATAATACATACAAAATTGTTTATACATTCTCAAATTTAAAATAACCATTTATCATATATGAAGCCAATGAAATATGTAAATGTTAAATTGTGCAATTAGCAAAAAAAAAATTTTTTTTGATAGAAATTTAAAATCATATACATAAATGTGTGTGTGAGTATTATATTAAAAGATTTTGAAGATGGTTCAGATTTGACCGAAATCAATAGGAAGATAACTATGCAATAAAGATACCTGATATAAAAAAGCAGCAGTTAGCCAAAAGATTTATACTGAGTCAAACAATTTATGAAGGAAAGAAGAATTATGAAAATATATATACAAAAATGATCCATTTAAAAGGATTGAATATTCAGAATTTTATAAAATGATATGAAAAAGAGTTAATAATGATATAAGAAAATATAATTGTGAATTAGCTAAACAATGGTAAGAAGAATAAAATATCAAAAAATATAAAACAACATCTTGGTTTTGGTAAGAAACTTATTTCTGCAATAATAAGAAAAGATGGAACTATTTTTTAAAAAAGAGATGCCATCATGAAATATGTGAAAGAGTTCTATAAAGAATTACATAGCAATAAAGAATAAGAAAAAGTATCCACTACAATTTCTTCATTTTTTTAATTGCCCAGGATTTTAAATGAAGAAATAAGATAAGCAATTAAATTTATATTGAAGGAAAATGCCCCAGATAATGATAGGTACATTAAAAGAAGCAGATGAAGAAATAAGAAAAATTATTGGCAAAGTTATATACCAAATGATTAAATGATAAAGATGTATCAGATGTTTGCAAAAATGCAGTACTAATATTAATATTTATAAAAGATGATAAAGAAGATATTAGAAATTACAGACCTATCAGTCTTTTATCAATTCTATACAAAAATATTTACTAAGATAATTACAACTCATATACATTGAACTTTAACAAACTGAATTTAAAAGTGATTTTAGCATAATGAATTACATCTAAATACTGAACGAAGTTATAGAAAGTACCAATGAATATGAGTTGCTATTATGCTTTGAATTTGTAGATTATGAAAAGGTTTTTGATTCTATAAGCATTTTTTCAGTGATTAAAACATTAGACTATCAAAATATGGACCCACGATATTGTCATTTTCTGAAAAATATTTATCAAAATGCATATTAGGATGATTAACCTTGATAATAGTGATTCAGTTTTGCAAGAGGTATTTTGTGGATTAAAATGGAAAGCTAAGAGAGTAAAAGTAAATGAGCATTATCTAAGTCAATCAGATTTTGAAAATGATGTGGTTGTTTTGTAAATAATAATTTAGAATTCCAGGAAATATTATAAGAGTTATCAATGTGAAAGTAAAAAAGTAGATCTAAGGATAAATGCTAAAAAGTCTATAGTAATGTTCAATGAATTTTATCAGATGATGAAACTGAAGATCGATAATCATGTACTAGAGATGGAAACATAATGGATGAATTTAATGATAGAATTAAATTTGGATGAAGTGGTTTTGGTATAAATAATTTAATATTAAAGAAAACTTGTCTACATGTTTGAAAAGGAAGGTTTTTAATAAATGTGGTGTAACCCAGTGCTTACTTATGAATCTGAGACTTGGTCACTTAACAGAAGAGCAATAGAAAGACTTCAGATCACTCAACAAAGTAGGGAGATCTGTATGGTAGAAGTCACAGGAAGGGATCAAAAATGAAGTATATGGATGAGAGAACAAACACATGTTATTAAAATCATTGAAAGAATTAAGAAACTGAAGTGGATCTGGGATGGACATGTAGCTAGAAGAGATGATAGTAAACACTTGAAATGTTGAACTGGATTCCCAAGTATTGTAAAAGACCTAGATAGAGACTATGTGTGACATGGATGTATGAAATAAGGAACTATTCTGCGATAATGTGGAGAAAAAAAGCTAGAGATCAGATAAACTGGATTAAATTTGGAGAGACCTTCATCCTACAATGATTCGATAATGGTAGAAAAAGAAATGAGATGTGTGGGTATTCATGATTTATTTTTTTGTTTGATTGTTTAAATACATTTTTAGTATCAAATCAAACGATGAAATATGCTTTTCATATTGTTTTGAGAATATGCTATAAGCATTGTTCAGGGAATAGAGAACAGAAATATTATAAGAATTCATATTTATTTTTTTTTACAGAAATTATTTTGTTTTTATTACTTAATCAAGGATATTTTATCAAAAGAATTTTTTAAACATTCCGCTAAATATTAAAACTAGTAAAAGATAAGTTTAAATGAGTTTTCTTTAATAATTTAAAAAAAAGTTCCTTTTAATTAAAAAGTTTGTAAAAATATTTAAATATCAATATATCATATTATTTCTGATCATAGTCAAATTAAATCTTGATTTCTAGAATGTAGGAGTAAATCAGACATCACATACTATATAATACTTGCGCAAACTGATTTATTTAAAAAGAAGATTGTTAATAAACCTGTCTTAATAATGCAGCTACTTAAAAAAATATTTTGATTTAGAAATATAAAGTTGAACTTATTCAGTAATCTGCTTATCTAATAGTAGTGACTAAATAGATAAGACAAATGATAGTTACTTTTTGTTTTGAAAAATTAAAAGGCATAAATATGTTTACAAACTTTGGCTAACTTGTTTTATTTATAGATAGCGTTTTATTTAAAACACAAAACAATCAAGTTTATTTACTGAATTTTAAAAATCAAACAAATAAATTACTTAAGTTAATTCGAAAAATAAGTTTCTATTTTCCAACATGTTTTAAATAATATATACTTTTTAATAGCCATGATTTATTTACGGGTTTATTAAAATTATTATAATATATTTAATAAGTGAAACACAGGCTTAATATATACCATGTGTCTATATATGTAATATAGGGTATATGAGCACAGACTTTCACATGATCCACCACTCTCCACTCTATCTAATAACACTGATACACTCAAGCACATATATGCTGAAAAGATAAATAATCACCAATATACGTATTTCATGCTAAACCAGCAATCATCAGTTGGTCCAGATTATCATCTCCCACACATATATACTATAAGTGCTCAGATATTTATTAAGATAGACAATCTTCATACTTTAATGGACTGGCTCCAATCTACTACACACTCCAACTCTTCAACCGTCCATCAATTGAAAATCTGATGATGGAATGCTCGAAGGCCACCCTAAGGCCGAGATTCTTGTCACACCCATGTTGACCCAAGGTCAATCTGAACCCCACATGTACAGGACATAATCCATTAAATATATATGCAAGGATGGGCAGACATCTCTACAATGTAATAAGTGAAACACTAGTGGTGGATCTGCTCATATACCCTATATTACATATATAGACACATGGTATATATTAAGCCTGTGTTTCACTTATTACATTGTAGAGATGTCTGCCCATCCTTGCATATGTATTTAATGGATTATGTCCTGTACATGTGGGGTTCAGATTGACCTTGGGTCAACATGGGTGTGACAAGAATCTCGGCCTTAGGATGGCCTTCGAGCATTCCATCATCAGATTTTCAATTGATGGACGGTTGAAGAGTTGGAGTGTGTAGTAGATTGGAGCCAGTCCATTAAAGTATGAAGATTGTCTATCTTAATAAATATCTGAGCACTTATAGTATATATGTGTGGGAGATGATAATCTGGACCAACTGATGATTGCTGGTTTAGCATGAAATACGTATATTGGTGATTATTTATCTTTTCAGCATATATGTGCTTGAGTGTATCAGTGTTATTAGATAGAGTGGAGAGTGGTGGATCATGTGAAAGTCTGTGCTCATATACCCTATATTATATAATATATTTTATAAATTAGAAAAGTTCAAAACTATAATATAGAAACTACACAAATAGATAAGGATTATACATTTGATCATTTCTGAATCGTTAATTTCTGCTTTAAAGAGATAGTGCAATAATAGGCAAGGGGACAACTATAATTGTGGTTTATTTATTTAATATATGGTCAATTATGTGAGAAGTCATGTGACATTCAAACACCAAAATATGTGTAATGCAACAATTCCAATTAGCATGACTTAGATGAGTTTTTTTCTCAGCTGAAAGTTTATGTAGAAACATTTTATCACTTAATTCAGTCATAATAACCCAAATATATAGTTATGTTTTTTTTTAATTATTGATTGAGTAGCCCCAGCCAAAAAAAATTATTTTTAACCCATCAAAACTGCTTTTCAGATCATTTTGATACTTATTTTTAATAAATCAGATATTTTAGTCTTTCACAGTCCATCTTAAATTTGAACCTATCTACTTAATTTTAAACTATAGTATAGAAGCCTACACTTATTTCTCTAGTAATATTAATAAGTACTTTTAATAATCAATTGTTCCATTAAAAAAGATATGAAATAATTCCAACAATAGCTTGAAGGACCAAAAATCAAAAATATCTTGGGATAAGACCTGGAATCACATCCAAGAAATCCAATGATGAATAATGGATAAGCACTAGTGTAACTTTGTTTGAAGAAAATAAAGAATAACAGTCTGGATGTTTAACAGATATGAGATTCCATATGTCATGTTTGGAATGTAATGATATATTTATAAAAATTAATCATCTGCTAAGATCCATGGGGGGAAAATTATAATAAGTGATGAAAACAAAAATTCAGAATTTTATAATAAACATTAAAAGGTATATATAATTTTGAAAAGAAAAAAAATATTATTAATGATATATAGATTTTTATTATATATTAAATAATCTTGGTAAATCAAGAGTCCTACACATTAGCTATAGAGTTTATCATTAACTTAGCCTTTAAGAATCATAAGGAAGGATGATTCAATTTATTGATTAGTTAAAAGATGAATTTACATAATAATAAAAAATCAAATAATTTATTACTTGAGAATTCATAAGAAGTTTGAACATGAAGAATAACAAAGTTGGCTGTGATTCACAAATTCTTGAGTTTCAGCAGCCGTCTATCACTGCATTAAACCACACGGGATAATTTGTGTAATTATACATGTATACATGGTATAAAAACTAACTTATAAATAAATTGTTGTTTGAAAAACATCTCTTCAATAGCTCTCCATAGATGAATAGTAAAAAAAGACTTTATTTACCAGGCCTGATGAGTATTGGATTTGTTTTTTACCCTTGTTTATTAAGAATAACTAAATGCTTTTTTAGTGATAAATTTGTATGATAATTTTTTTTTTTGTAGGGAAGGGGATTAAGCCTGATTGGAATGTGAAATTTTTAAGATTTACTCAACTACTTGTATGTAAATGATTATTAATTATATTTTTTAAAATAAATAGTTAAACATTAATAAACATACTGTTACAAATTTATGGTGTCTACAATATCGTTCTTCCAATTTCACATTAAAACTGCAGTGAAATAGGTTTTACAACCAAAAGTAATTTTCATTGTTTATTAACATTTATTTATTTTCAAATGATCTATTAAGACCTTTATCATAAAATAATGGAGCTATATATAGCATTAACAATATATAAATTTTTAACAAAATGTGTCTATGTTACTATTTATAGAATGACTATATTTTATAGTCACATAATTGATTAATGCTTAAAGTACTTCATATGTCATTCAAATTTTTGCAGCTGTCATAAAAAATAATTAAGAGAAATAATAGTAGGCATTATGTCTGTGCTTAAAAAAATGAATCATTATATACCACTCACAAAATTAAAATTTATTTTAAAAAAAACTGATTTAAAAAAAAGTTTAATTTTGAATTAATTTATTCACAATGTTATATATATACATACCCACAATTGTTTTTTTAACTCTAAGCATTAACAAATTTGATTTGCAACTTTAAAATTTATTCAAACATTAATGAGCAAACATGAGGTTTAAAAATTAATATAGATTCAGTAAAATTAATCTGGCATCCTTGGTTTTTGAGCGTCTTCCAGATTAGAGGTTTTCTGTATTAATTAAGTCAACAATACAATTTTTGTTTCATTGTTCTTATGAATTTCCCTTATCTTTAAATCATACATATGCTGCAGAAAATAATATAAATAATATCTTAATTTTAATATGTACTGATATTTACATTTTCCCTCCCATTTTTTTTATTTTTATAAAAATGTATTTTAAATAGTTTATCATTGCAAATCTCATATCAGCTGATTTAAAGATAAGTTCACACCTTACTTCATATCTGTTTCTTTTTATCTTTAGAACAATTTTCACTATAACAAATAAAAACATTTTACTTTTTGTTAAAAAAAAATAAAACTGAATAAAAATGTCAAAATAAAAATACAGTACTTGCGTTAATTTGCAAGTCTTTACTCAGATGTTTTTTTTTTTTTTTCCAATTCATTAAATTATACACAGTATTAAAAATTGAATTTTTTTTTTATCTAAGTAAATTCCTAATTTATACTAAAATAATAAAATTTGATAATTATAAAAATATAAAAGATTCTATCATAAATTTTTGAAGGTTTAAGTTGCTAAATTATGGGAAGCCTAGATTCATGCTTTTCTACCTGCATTCATTTATAAATATTTTCTTGACTTTACACATAGATGATCTAGGGTTTTCAATTTAATAAATCAGCATGCAATCTCTGAGCCAACAGGTCAGAGTTACATATTTTACATTTAGTGTGAATAATTATTAAATAAAGGCATTACAGAGCTACATCAATCTGCTAAAAAAAAAAAAAAAATCTATAAAAATTCTTTTCTGTTTTTAAAATTCCTATAATGAGCTTTACATAACATATATACATAAAAAAGATGTCAATGAACTTAGAAATATGAAAGAAAATATTTTTTTATTCTTTAAGTTTGAGATTTTGGTTTTGAAAAAGTACAAGTAAATTTTATTTTTAATGTCACATGCAAAACATGTATCTTTTATTAGTTATAAAATCTTATGATCAAGAGTTATTAATTATTTATCAAATTTGCTAATTGAAAGTAATTTGAAAATGACTTAAATTTATTGGTTTTTTAAAACAATAAGCAATATATAAAATTAGAAAATTCTAAAAGTTAATGAGAGTTTTTAAAGATAACTGCTTTAAGAGAGTTATTATTAGAATCTCTATCAACTTTTAACTTGTATTTCACAACTTTTAAGACTATATATAGAGTATATGAACACAGACTTTCACACGACCCACCATATATCTTTTCAACATATATGTGTTCAAGTGTATCAGTATTATGAGATAGTGTGGAGGGTGGTGGGTCGTGTGAAAGTCTGTGCTCATATACTCTATATATTACATATATAGACACAGGTATATATTAAGCCTTTGTGTTTCAGTTCAACTTTTAAAGCTAGTGAACAAAACCTGTCAGTAAAAATGATGGACTAAAACATTTTTAATCATCTGATTATTTTGTCAAATAATTTAAGGAAATTAATCAGAAAAGCCTAACTTTAATTTTAAACTATTTTTTTTAGCAAAAGTTACTAAAGAATGGATTCTGTATATCAAACATGAAGAAAACTGTTTGAAAAATCATTATTTCAAAACCCAAAGGATTTACATATACCAGCAATTGGCAACATTTTTAATATGAAGAGCCATTTATTTAAATCCTCCAACCCACCCATTAAAGAGTAGCAAGGAAATAGGTTTCTTCTCCCACCCATACTCATTAAAGAACTACAAGGAAAGAAATGAAAAATATATTCCTAAAAAATACAAATTTCTGAATAACTGTGGATATATTTGAACATTTATTTTAGTAATAGAACATAATAGAACCTGTATACATCCTAAATCATCATCATCATTTTCAAACCTTATCTACTCACTACAGGATAAAGGGCTCTCCAAGTCCCATCCATCTCACATGTGGTCTCTTTTTAGGTATTTTACAATTTCAATTATCACTAAATTCTAAATAAATGAAATTTTATTTGAAAAGTTTGAAAATCAGTTTAACAAATTTTGTGTATACTCATGTTTGTGTATATTATATAGTCACAATGTAGTGATTTGTTATTTTTTATATATAATAAATTGACAAATATATCTGCTAAATATTTGTAGCCAATCAAACTTTTCAGATTTGTGATGATCTTCTTTGAGTTATTTATTAATCTTAACTTATTGCTCAGCGTAAATTTCTCCAGATATTTTATTCTCTCTATTATTTCATGAATAATCTTTAATTGTTAAATGAGATAGGAACTTGAAAAACTGAATATCCACACAGAAAGAGATATTTTTTGTATTATAAGCGGTATTTACAACTAATTTTCAGATTGAATGCTTTAGTAATCATTCATTTACATATACAATATGTAGTTCATCATATCTTCAATATTCTAATTTCCCAGCATATATTTGTGTGTGTGTGTGCATCTGTGTACATGTATGTTGATAAATATAATTTCATAAATTTAAAATAGCTTTTTTAATTAAAGAATAGTAATTACTAAACAAACTTATTTCAAACAATTATGTATATATTGGTTAAAGTATACTTATTAAAAACATTTTATGAAATAAAAACAGCTTCCTAATAATTTTTACATTATATAATATGGTAAATTATTTTATATATAAAAAGGCTAATATTATTAATTTATGTATTGTAGAGTAAAGATTGTGTTATTGCAATTATTAATGATGTGGATTATGAAAGTGATGAAGTGTTCCAGTTAAAACTTGGTGATGCTAGAGGAAGTGAGAGAAGTGGAGCAAGTATTGGAAGTTTGAACTCAGTCAGTGTAACTATTACAAATAAAGAAGACGGTGAGTTTTTTTTAAAAAATGAGAATTCAATTCAAATGAAAATATTGTCATCATTATCTCTTGTTTAGCATAGAGCTTTTTATGATTTATAATGCAGCTTTAAATATTAAAATGATATGTCTAATTGATTTAATTATTATTGTTTTTATGCTAATTTTTTTATATAGAAGAGTATATGATAGGACAAGTGTCATCTCAGATAGTATGGTTTCATAAAAGGTTGCTTATTGAAAATGTATGTATGTATTACATCCATTAATTTGTTTTTTTGATAAATAATCTCTATATTTGTCATTTAAAACATTTATAAGTGGTTCATCCACCTCACATTGCATTAATGAATAGTATTTGATGCAGTAAATATATCCAAATATTCTACTAATTAGATTAATTACTAATGTAATTGGATTCATTAGTTGAAAATATTACTCTATTGCACATTTATTACAAAAGCCTTATAATGTGAAATATTATAGTACATTTTCTCTGAAAATATTTATGATAGTTTATCAAGTTATTGTTTATTTAAATTTTATGGTTCACACTTACAGTCAATTTAGTAGCAGTTGACTATTGCAACAGATATGCTGTATTTAGATTTATTAATAGAAATTTTATTTTTTATTATGAATCTAAGAGCTTTTTAAACTCATATTAAGTCATTATTATTACATTTATTTTTAACATTGGATTTACTGTGAATAAATCTATATTTCCTCTGTTTTGTGGAATCTCATTTTATTACTAGTGGTCTGCTAATAATTTTTTTTTTTTTTAATGTTGTCATTCAATTCAAAAGTGTTTTTTTATATATATGTAAAAGTTTTTTGTTTTTTTTTTGTCTTGTTTCTAATTCTGGGAAATGGAAGGGTGAAAGGAAAAGAAGTTTAGATTTTTCTTCTAATTAACTCTATTGTTAAAATTTTAGATAGGGGATGTATTTTTTCTATCTATTACACTGGCCAACCTGAAATATTGCTATGAGATTAAAAGCAAAATATGACCAAAAAAGGACATGTATTAAACATGTGAATACAGACTTTGAAAGGAATCAAAAACTATAAATTATGGGATTACCTTTTGTTTTTTTTGTTTTTTATTATTGGTATTTTGCTAAAGATCGTATATGTAATTGATTGAGTTTGATTTAGTACAGACTCAACTCTAATTTAACTGCTGCAAAAGTTAAATATATATAAATAATATTTAGAAGTGCAGAAAATATATTGAGCGGCTAATAAATTTCAGAATGCTTCCCTTCTGGAAACCTCTTTACTGGACACCACCAGGAACTGTCATGGAAATGACAACCTAATAAAGGAGTATCTAAAGAACTAGACGAGGACACAGGATTAACTGGAAATAATGAACAATCCATGACAATCATTGGGATGAAGAAAACTTGTTACCACAAAATCAAGAATTATACTGATCAATCAGGGTAACTAGACTTTTTTTTAAAAAGCAATATTCTTTGTATAATCTATAAACTATATAGTAGCACAATAGAGTAGTGAAATATCTTCATTACCCTTCAAGAAAAAAAAAAGGGAGGGACAAAAGAAATCAGTTTCAACAATAAAAGGGAATATTTAGGTTTTCTTAATTATGTATAATATTAATTTAAAGTAACCAATGTATTTTTTTAAAAAATCTTTACTTTTCTTGCTGTCTTACTAATAATGTTTGTATGAAGGGAAGTTGTAAAACCAGGGGGGTTTGGAATTGGGTTTAATATTTGCAAGAAAGAGTTTGAGTATGGCTAATATACGTACTCTTATTAGTAAGCCGCCCTTGGGTTCATTCTCTGGGATTATTAGGGATTTCCAATATACTAGGATTAAGTGACAGTGCATGTTTCTTAGAGAATGTTATGTTAAATCAATATTAGAATTGTACCAGTCAAAACATGTTTATCCATCTAACATGAGCTGGAACTACAAAGAATGTACTTCAAACCAGGTCAGGGACCAGCCTGGATTCTAACCCACTCTCTAAGCACCAGATCTAACACATAATGGATAACATAACAATGATGTCACATGAAAATTAATTCTTAATCCAGCCCGCTAGCAAATCGGAGAAAACAATAAGACTCATGGACTTAAACATATATATAAACAACTTAAATATTAGCAACCTTCCCATGATAAAATCTAATATATTTAATTAATAGGGGCTTTACTAATGAATAGCTATGGTCAATTAATGAATTGGATTGATTTAATAATGAGACAGAAACTAATATAAGATGAATTAGTAATATATTTATTGACAGTTACATATATATCTTGATATAACTATTATTTAGCATTGGCAAATGCACACAGGCATTTTTATTTATTAAGTAACATTACTCTGGGCCATTTAGTAAAATAAATTTGGGTACTCATCTTTTAGCTAAAGGCACCGCTCTATGGTGCGGTTTTCACGCCAAAACACATAAAAATACTGTTCCACGGCCGACACGTTCGAACCCGCGTTTTCTATAATACAACTTTTTTGTTGTGCTACAGAATGCAGGCCGCTATGTCGCATCGCAGTACAGCATGTATGTCGCATAGCAGTGAATACATTTTCCGAATTCACACAATTTATAAAATAATTACGGCTTGATGAGAGAGTTTGTATTTGAATTGTATTGAAATGTTGTTTTCATTGGATTTTTTTTTTTTTTTAAACTATTGAAATGGTCAGATTTTTTAAAACAATAATTATAAGACTTTTTACAACATACTGTATTGAACTTTTATTTGGGAAAATGTTAAATGTTTATGTTTTTATTGAGTTGCAATTAGGTAACGTGACAAAGAAGATTCTACCGTCTGTATATTTTTTAAGTAAAAAAGAGCGGTAGGAAAAAAATATCCAGTAAGAAAAGTCCAAATATACAGTTTTTTTTGTAAATTTAATAAAAAGCAAATATTATAAACATGTTTAATAGGTAAAGAAGACATTTGTATGTGTTTGTTGTTATTTAAAAAAGTTTGAGTTTCTTTCTTCTGTCCGAGTACGGTTACGATTTTGAATTTTTTTGTTTTAGCATTACAAACAAACAGAACACTAACCCTAAAACTAACCCTAAATCTAACCGTAACAATTTTTACTTTTATTACGATTATTATTTTTTAGTTAAACAACAACAAAAAAAGTCGTAACACAAGTAAAAAAATATCCGATAGAAAATTGATAAAAAAAAGCCGTAACACAATTTAAAAAGTATACGATATAAAAAACACGAATCAAATTGTAATTTGTTGATTTTATTTTACATTTATTATTATCATTTAAATTGTATACGTTAATAAAAAATAATATTTAAAAAAGACGATTTTGTTTTGTTTTTATTTTCACATTACAAAAAAGCACAGAAAAATTATTAAAATCAACGGCCCGTGAATGTTCATATTTTATAGTTTTAGCATGAAAACAGCGCCATCCAACGGCATCTTTATCTATAATACAAGCACCATAAATTTGTGGCTATTATTTAATTGTACTAATATTATGCTATATAATAAATCACTACATTTCACTTATTAGTTATGCCCTTTCATCATCAGTTCGAGTGGCTATTATACATGTAATCAAACCAAGTCTGGAGTGAAGCTTAATGATACATCCGATTATGACAAATTTATATATTAAATATGGGCATATAAAGCATCCCAGATAGCTTTAGATCGAACGGGTTTTCAAGAATGCTTCAGTTCAATGCCGAAGACTGCATATTAGGGAGGTAGAGTTGGCTATAGAGATTTACTAATACGCTATGCACAAGTAAAATATAATAGTAAAGTTACTCTGTGGATGGATGAATAGATTTTAGGGTTTTTGTGACCAACATTGGTTTACCCAATGATCAATCATCATGCTGCTAAAAGGGAACCTTTGTTTGGTTCATAAGAGACGGGGGACTTAGGTGCTAATCTGGCCCTTAGCTCAGTCTTAGTTACTGCACTACCCATAAGAGAGGAAGATGGGCTGGACTTACCATGGATCCATCTTATATATATAAAAAAAAACAGCACAACAATAAAATATTGATAAATTTCACATCTGCCAAGCCTAAGTATATTCTAAATTAATACCACATATCACGTTGAGCTGGTATTTTTCTGTCAGCTCATACTCATACACATATATATATATACACACACATATATTTTGTTAAAATATAAATATCGTTTTATAATACATAATTTTTGAAAAAAGAAAGAAATAAATTAACACTTAATTTTAAAATGGAGTTCTTGAGAAGTTAAAATAAATTAGATCAAGATCTTGCATGTTTTTGATAAAAGTTTGTCTTTTGTTTAGTTTTTAAAAAAATTCTTAAAGATAGAAGGGAAAAGAAAGCAATTAGTTCTATTGTTGGGGCTTTGTTAGTGAAGGTATTTTATGCTATCTATTACGCTGATCAATTGGAATGTTTCTTTGGGATTTTAAAATAAAATATGAAATAAAAGAAGAGAACATTAAAGGTGTGAACTGAGACTTTAAAAAAAAAAACAACTATAAATTACGGACTTTCCTTTTGTTTAAATTAATTGGATTTCTGCCGAGGTCCATACCTAATCTATAAGTTTAAATTCAGCTCGGACTCTTAAATAGTAGAAATCGGAAAATTACATTAAAAAAAAAATGAGAAGAAAGCACAAAGAGAAAATGTTGAGTGGCTAGATCTAACAGAATTTTCCCTTTTGGGAACCTCTTCCTATTACCACCTGGAACTGCCTTGTAAATGCCGGACATAGCGAACTAGCCGAGGAGAATGGACTGGAAGAAGATCATGGACAAACCACGATGAATATAAAGTGAAATATTCCACTCACACAGGATTACACTGATCGATCAGGGTAAATAGACTTTTTTTTATTATAATTTCAAGAGACATTTGCGTAATAGAATTAAAAAAGGGAAAGAAAAGCCTTCACTTCAAATATCTCAAAGTTTCAGCAATAGAAAGGGAGGGATATGTAATCTTTAAGTAGATGTATTTACTAATTCAAATTAATCTACATTATATTGGTTTTTTTTTTATTATTATTGTTTTTTTTGGGGTTACGTTCTATTAATTAAACTTACCTTTAGTTTCTATGATTGTTTTTCTTATAATGTACAGATATGAATAAGAAAAATTGTATACTCGATCTAAGGACAAGTAAAAATTTAAGATGAAAAGATTTAACATTGGAAAGAGGAGGTTTGAATGCGTTTGTTTTTAACAAACATACTCGTATAGTAAGTCGCCCTTGAGTTCACTCATAGTTATATACCATGATATTTGATGAAAATATTGTATAATTGGTAAAGTGATGGTGCATGTTCCTTCGAGAACGATACATGTTAATTCTTGATTAGAAAGAAAAAGGATCGGGTGGGTTTGATTCGACAAGTACAAGGAAAGGGAATAACCAACAAATAGAATAAAGGTATAATAAATATTTCAACAATAGTGAAGTGTCGATTTGTTTTTGTTTTTTTTTTTAATTCTTATAATTCATTTTATAATTTTTTAGTCCATTAAAAGAAAATTATTTTAAGATTTACATTTGGTGATTGCCGTTCATAAATAAATTAATCATTATTATAGAAATTTTATAATACGGTCTAGGCAGAAATGCTTGGTAGCGCCCTCGAACGGCCACCAGATGTTGCAATCTTGTGAAATTTAAGAGTGTAACAAAATGTTTTGTTACAATGTGAACACTAGTTTACCAGCCTGATCAAAAGAGCCAACTTTTCTGCAGCCTGAGAAATACGTATATGCTACTGACGGGAATATATATATACAAACTTTACTTTATCCCGTTCAATCTTTTCAGTTATCTATAACTAATAAACTAAAAGGGGGAAAGTATATTTAAGGGACTTACAAATACTTTAATAAGAAAAATATACTTATGATTACACTCCAGGCTAGTTTAAATTTTAGTAACATAATAATTAAAGGCTGCAAATTTGAATTTATAAGCCACTTTTTATATTTACATTAATTATTTACTAAATGACAAAATAACGAGCACAAAGGGTTGCCATTATTTATAAATTAGGGTTTCCAAACAGCACGCTAAATGATACTATAATTGGTTCTCGTGGAATAGCTGTTAAATCCCACTCGATGGCACAGTTATCACGCTAAAATTATAAAATATGATCATTCACGGGCCGTTAATTATAATCATTTTGATGTGTTTTTTGTAATGCGAAAATAAAAACAAAAAGAAAATCGTCTTTTTTAAATATTACTTAATTTTAAATATTATTTTTTATTAACATATACAAATTAAATGATAATAATAAATGTAAAATAAAATAAACAAATTACAATTTGATTCGTCTTTTTTAGTTTTCTTTTTATTAGAAAAAATCAATTTTCTATTGGAGATTTTTTCTATTGAAGATTTTGTTTACCGCTAGTTTTTATTTCAAATAGAATGATAACTAAAAGTAAAACTTGTTACATTTACGTTTAGGGTTAGGATTAGGGTTAGCTTTAGGGTTAGGATTAGGGTTAGTTTTAGGATTAGCTATAGGGTTAGCTTTAGGGTTAGTTTTAGGGTTAGGTTTACGGTTAAAATAAAAAATATCAAAATCGTATTTTTGTAAATATTTTTTTTTACTAACATCTATAAAATAAATGATAACAATAAACGTAAACTATATTCAACAAAGAATAACAGTAGTCTGAGAAAAGAAAGAAACTAAAACTTTTTTAAACAACGACAAATATATATATATAATGTTTATAATATATGCTTTTTATGACATTTAAGAAAACAGTGTACAATTGTACTTTTCTTACTGGATATTTTTGTGTTAATGCTTTTTTTTTTATTTCAAAAATATACACACGCTACAATCTTAAAATGTCTCATGGAATGTTACGAACAGTACGTTACCTGACTCGTTACCTAATTCCAAATAACTTTATACATATATCTCGTCAACATTTACTACTTAAAACTTCAATACACTACGGTGTAAAAAGTCTGTTAATTATTACTTTACAAAATCTGAACAGTTCAATACTTTAAAATAAAAAAAAATCCAATGAAAATAACATTTCCATCCAATTCAAAAAAACACACCCTCTCCCCAAGCTGTAATCATTTTATAAACTGTGCGAATTTGGAAAATGTATTTGCTGCGTAAAACATACATGCTGTACTGCGACGTGACTTAGCGGCCTGCAATCTGTAGCACAACAAAAAAGTTGTATTATAGAAAATTCAGGTTCGAAGGTGTTGGCTGCGGAAACGGCATTTTTATGTGTTTTAGCGCGAAAACAGCGCCATCCAGTGGGATATATCTGCTCATTGATGACAACCCTATAATTAACAACAATACGAAGATTTTAAATAATATCTTCAAAAAAACATTTCGTAACTAAATGCATGCCATTTCGAAATATAGGCATAATTAAAAATAATTGAAATAAGCAAAAGAGAAATAAATATAACTGCAGTGATTAAGTTATGTAGCAAAACATTAAGTTAATAAAGGAAATTAGCAAAAGTATTTCATTTATAAAATTCAAATATTATTTAGAAGATAATTTAGACAGAGTTTACATTAGTATAGTTAGCTAACCTGTATTTTAAAGAAATAATGATCATTTTGGATTTCACACAGAGGTCTATGATTTTAATTAATATTCAAAATGGTCCTCATATAGCTGAACTGGAGTTACTCAAGCTGGAATGAAGGTGAGTTCTTTTAGTGGATTATGGCATCTTCTATTTAGTTGGGAGACAATTTAAGATGGGTGCTTGAGTTGGAATGAAGGTGAGTTCTTTTAGCGGCTTATGGCATCTTCTATTTATTATAAGTTTGTTAAGGCAATGTTGGTTGTTGCTTCAGCCTTAGGTGGATCAAACTCCGACGTTACATCACGGGAAAGGCAGCAAATTCTTGCCCTTTTTTAGCATGACATAGTGAAATTAACAATTTTAGCTTGGATAGTAACAGCTCTTCAAAAGCAAGATGGAGTCTTTTCCCTGCTTAAAATCTAGACTATGTATACATTTCCAATTACCAAGCCTTGACACCATTTGGAATTTCATTTGCCTCATGAGCAATTGTCTTTTAATTAAACAAAATCATATAATCTGATTTCTACCACTGATAAAGTCTCCGAGGTGTTATATTTCATTTACTTAAAAAAATTTTAATTAGATATATAAATTATATAATTTTGATTCCGATTTCATTAATTAAATTCCTTTTTTTAGGTGTTATAAATTTTAAGGCTTAGCAGATAGTAACGGTATTCTTGATTTAATGATAAATTTTTTTGTTGCAAACAAATTCAATCAATAAACTAAATTTTACTTTTACCCAACCCAGGTGCGGTCACTAATTGATTTTTTGTTTTCACAAAATACCCATTTTTAATTATAAACCGGTGACTTTTAACTTGATATAAATCACTTTTAACATATTTTCTTTCTCAATATTGTTTATTTAAAAAAACAAATTTGACAGATCTTATAAAAAAAATACTTTAGTTTCAGTTATATTTATAAAACATTAAATCAGAAAACCGTAAACATATTTTAAAGAAAACATTTTATACTATTTTTATTTAATCTTAAATATATATATACAAATCATTATGCCATTATTCCAAGGGTTAAGGTATCCATCCACATATGAATATAATACAAATATAAAATTTAGAATTGACTTATAAATTAATAAAACATTTTATAATAAATTATGAGCATTTCTACGCTATAATTTTATCAATCCTGTCTAATTATAGCGTACTTTTCATATGTAAATGGATGATGCCATTCAAGTGGCCATGATAACAAAGTTTTACTGCTTGACTTATATATAACATTTTGACATTTAGAATAGGTTCGAAACTAGTTCAGACAAGTAGGTCATTAGGTTGATGGTGAAACGGAAAGGGATTGGAAAGTTTCCATTTCAGAATAGAATAGTTCAGGATGTGTGTGTCTAATTAAGATGATGAAAGGATGTAAGACATGAGTAGGGAAAGAAAACCTTATAATAATCCAAATTTAAAAAAACTATTGATTATGTACTGTTCTTTTTGTTCATTTCTCTTCTCTTCTATTATCTTACTGAACTCTGCTTTTCCCCATTCCTCTTCAACTTTATACTCTTCACTTGCATTTACTTCATTCTTTTTTTAAAATTCATTTACCTTTTCTCTGAGGTCTCTTAACATAACTTTCATTTCCTTAATTTCCTCACTATCCCTGATCACTATATTTTTTAGATCCACAATTGCTTTTAAGTATTTCTTCCAGTTGACAACGTTCAGGGTTTTTGAATATCACCACTGAGATTTCTATGGTATTTTCATCTTCACTCATTTTTTTTTCTTTTTTACAATTGTTTCAAACTCAAAACACTCCCCTACTGGGACCCTATCTCCCAAATTTAACCACCCAAATCTGCCTCACCTACCTTTTTACTCTGACATCAGATCGTTTATTAAGTTAACAAGCCCTACACATTGAGACACCATTTTTTCATTTTTTTTATTCAGTGCCATATTTTATGCTACCTGTATTTTATTTATATTTTCCCCCAAATTTACAAATTAAAATCACTGAACGAGGATGCCACTAGGAATGACTTTAAAACCAGACTGTGAACTCATTCAACATTCATGGTTATTTATTTATATATGTATGGTGACCTCAAAATGTAATAATAATAAAAAAACAATCTATAAAAGAAATTATGATACTTACAATCACTAATAAAATTAAACAAACATGTAATCAATAGTTTTTTTTATTATTCTGATTATAACATTTTTTTTCCCTGCTCACATCTTACATCATTTCATCATCTTAATTAGACACACACACACACATCCCGATCTATTCAATGCTAATATTGATTTAACATAACATTCTTGAAGGAACATGCACCATTACTTAATTCAAATATATTGGAAATCCCTAATAATCCCAGAGAATACAAACAAGGAGTGAACTCAAGGGCAGCTTACTAATAATAGTATGTTTATTAGCCATACTCAAACCCTCTCTCACAAATGTTAAACCCAATTCCAAAACCCCCTGGGTTTACAACTGTATTCTTAGATTGAGTACAAATACAAACATTATTAGTAAGATAGCAAGAAAAGTAAAGATTTAAAAAAAAAAATACATTGGTAACTTTGATAGATGAAAGGGAACTGTTATTGTTTTTATGATAAGGGTAAATACATTTTTATATATTAATTTTGTTTGTAATAATAATTATATAAATATATAATTTTATAGATCGTTGCAAATGACTACAGAAAAAAGTGGTTGAAATGTTGGTTTAAAATGTGAATATGTATATATGGTTGATAAGAAGAAATAAAGTTTTTAAAAAGAAGGAGAGTATATAATTTGATTGAATTCAATGAAAAGAATATTATGATTTGTAGAAAGTGAATAGATTGCATAATAATAGAAAGTGAGGTTTAAAAACTATAGATAAAATTAAAACTGGCAAATAACAGAAAATTGATGAAATTCTAATTGTATTGATGGAAACTATCAGGAAGAAAGTTAAAATTAATTATTATTTGTAATTTACTTGATATAATTAATATATTGTTTTAATTACTAGTATATTTTTTTTTTTGTATTAATAAAAAAAATAAGCATATATTGTACTTTAAAGTTTTATTGTGTTATTAATAAAATAAATTTATACGTACACAGAAAATATTTATATAAATAAAAAAAATCTACGTTGTTTATTCACATTTTTAGCAGACTTTGAGTTTACAATGAGAAAATAAAAGATCTACTTTTAAAATGTGAAAATTTTCCAAATCAAAAAAATGCTTAGTATAAGGAATTGTGGATTAATGATTTTTAATTTGTATTTCATATATGTACATATAACAAATTAAGGATATTGCCATCTGAAGAAATGCTTGCATTTAAGATTTAGAAAAAATAAAATTGTAGAATGGTTATATCAATTTAATTGCACTTAGAATTAGTTGTCTCACAAAGCTGCATGATTAAGAAAGCTTAATAAAAGTCACTGATAAATTGTTTAGTAAATTTTTTTATATTAACTTGTATGTATGTGTGATTATTTAATTTATATGTTTAACTTAAATTTCACCAGTTTAAAAAATTAAAAGAAAATTGGTTTATAGAGTTAATAATACTATTAAATAGTTGGTAAGAGAAATGTCTTTTGTAAAATGATAGTTTATATAATGAAAAATGAGAAAGAGAATTTGGATAATTTATTTAAGTTTTAGCACAGGTGAATTTGTAGTTTAAGAAAATGTATTGCATTTTACAATTCCAATTTCCCTGCTGGGTGGCTTAAAGAAATAATTTGCCTCTTTTTTTTTTTTTTTTTGTAGTCTGAATACATTCCTTAAAAATTATTAAATAATAAAATTGAGAAGGTTAGAGATTTGGTCATGATTTTTCATTCTTTTAATTAATATTGTAAATTTTTAAAAAAAAACTGTGTTTGCCTTATAATCATTTATAAAATAATCAAATAATATAAAAATATTTTTGAAAAAATATGCTTTGTAGAAAATTTATTAAATTTAGTTATTAATATTAAATTAGGATTTAGATGTGTAAAAAATATTCTTGCAAAAAAGATATAAATAGATAAAAAAAAAAAGCAGTGCAGATAGACTCTGTGAAAAAAACTTTCTAGTTAAATTTAGTTTCCCTCAAAATATCTTGAAATAGTATTGCATTGTAAACTGTTTAAAAGTATTTTTAAATACTATATCCAAAGCAGCTAAAATGATGATTTTAGTTAGTAGAAAACTATTTACCATGTGTAGTTAATACAACCAAAGACATGCCAGTCAAAAGATCTAGAACTATGCAGTTATATTCAGAGACAAACATTGAAATTGTGTAGAATGTAATGTGATTTGTTTTAAAGATCATGCCATAAGACCTAATGTATACCTACCTCTAATGGATCTCATCTATATTGTCTACCATCAATGATACCCAATGAGAATAATCACAAAGATAACTGCAAGACCATTGTTAAAGATATGTGCATATATAGTAAGCTTACACTCACTGCAAAACTATGATTTAAAACATTTTTATTATATGGTAAGATCTTTCTTTATATTTCACTATAAGATCTTAAATGTAATGTTTATGTTTATTCAATTCAATATTTTTGTATGTTTTTATTTATTTACTTTCTTTATATTATAATAATTATGAATGTATAAGCAATGATTTTATATGGCTTTCATTTGTTTAAATCTCTTTATTCTAGCTAATTGCTTTCAATACTTCCAGTATGATAATCATAGCTTCATGAATTAATTTAGCTAAAATTTAATATTATCTATTTGTTTACTGTTTGTCAGATTTGCATAAAATTAAATTTATTATTTTTTATTCAAATCTATATAGATGTTGTTAGAAAGGAGTTTTTTAGATAGAGGATGCTAGCTTCTTTTTTATTTAATACATACTTGTTTTTGACTATAGTCCATGCCTCCTTAAACTTTTTTTTTCTTTAATTTCTCTCAGTGAATACAATATCTTATTTAGATAGATCAAATTCATGGTATAACTGCAGCTCATGCTCTAAGAATATTGAAGAGTTTTTGTTTCTTTTTTTTTTTTTTTTTTTGCCCTATTATATAAGTACTTGTGTTGGGTAAATCTTGTGAACAGGTTCACCCTTTTTCCCCATAATATGCTTTTGAGCAATCAATATTTTTGCAGTCTAGTTAGCTTATCTTTAGAATTATTCAACAGCTTTTTGAAGGAGGTGACTAGAAACTTATATTTATCTACACATATGTTTTTTTAAATTTCTATGCAATCCTCGACACATAAGGGAGGCTAGTTTCTTTTTCTCATCATAGTGGGGTTGTGCCAGATTCTTGACTTTGTTATAGAATTTTTCTATTGTAGCATTAATTTTCTTGAAGTTATACCCCATATTTTTTAGATCTTTGGTGTATGCATCTATATTGTTTTTCCAATCTGCTTCAAATTTGCATAATTTTAAATTTCTGTGGAGAAAACCTTTCAGACCTGCATATTTGCCATGGGAATTAATGATTTAGTATGGATTATTCCTGTAATATTATTATGCCTTTGAATATTTAAATCTAGAGATTTTATATTTTAATTTTCATCTTTTTTCTTGGTCATCCAAATTACGAACACTTCTGTGTTAATTTTTGCTGAATTTGAGTTATAATTTCTTCATATGCATAGAGTAGTTTGTCATCCACATATCTTGGATACATTATTTGAGTAGTAATTCGAATTTTGGTATAATAAATTTTTCAATTTTAGATATAAGTAGACTGTAAATAACCCCACTAAACTGGTAATCCATTCGCCATCATGATTTATTTTATAAAGTGATAGATGAAATATTGCAACAGGTTTAATTACAATATTCATAAAAGTCTCTATAATGGAAGCACTAAAATGGATTAGTGAAGAGATTATAACAACAGTTAACAATAAACTTTTTAAAATGAATCACAGATAACCCATTTCTATCTAAAATTGAAAAATTAATTATACCAAAATTCAAATTACTGTCAAAAAAAATATATCATATTTAAGATATGTGTATGACACCCTACTCCATGCTGATGAAGAAATTATAACTCAAATTCAGTAAAATTTAACACAAAAGTCTTCTGTAATTTGGATGATCAAGAAAAAAGATAAAAATATAAATATAAAATTTCTAGATTTAAATATTCAAAGGCAGAATAATATTATGCAAATTTGAAGCAGATCGAGAAACAATATAGAATAAATATGCCAAAGTTCTAAAAAATGCAGGATACAACTTCAAAGAAAATTAATGCCATTATAGAAAAATTCTATAAGAACCTGGCACAAACCCAGTCAGATGAGAAAAAATGGATAACCTCTCTTATGTGTCAAGGATTGTGCAGAAATTAAGAAACATATGTGTATATAAATATACCAAGTTTCCAATCACCTCCTTCCTTAAACAAGCTATTGAACAATTCTAAATATATATTAACTAGGAAGGCTGTACACCAAGTAATCTATAAAATCATGTGCAAAAATACTCATTTCTCAAATGCATAATATTGGGAAACAAAGGTGAATAAAACTGGTCTAACACATCTACTTATATAACAGGGCAAACAGGAACAGCAAATACTCTTCAATATTCTTGCAGAATGAGCTGCAGTCAGACCATAAATTTGATATTTCTAAATCAGATACTGTATGCACTAAGAGATGACAGAAAAAGAAAGTTCAATGAAACATATAGCCAAAGACAAGTATGCAATAAATAAAAAAAGAAGCTCGCATCAATGACTTCTCTAATAACATTTACATAAATTTGGATGGAAAAAACAATAAATTTAATTTTATGCAAATCTGGCAAACAATCTGAAAAAATACAGATATTATTAAATTTTAGCTAAATTATTTCACAAAGCTATGATTATGACATTGGAAATATCAAAAGTGCTTAACTAGAATAAAAAGATTTAAACCAATCAAAGCCTTTTCTGTTTAAACATGTATTAATTTATAGAATTATGTAAATAAATTATTAAATTACTTTTTATTAAACAATTTGTTTTGTTTTGCTGTTTGAACTCATTTCAAACATAAGTCTTTAATATACAACTAACTTTGAGAAGCCATGCAATTCATTGCGGGCCAGGCAGGGATAACAGAATTACATTAAAAATGATCATGATATAATAGTAAAAATATCCAGAAGTAATCTTTATATTTAAGAGAGATTGTCATCTAAAGATTAATTTAAAAGTGAATATAAATAAAAAAAATACTGTTGGATTCATTATACTTAACCTTTAATGCTAAGGTAATCATGGTTATATTAAACGTATATATTTGATTTTGTTAACTATTTTCATTTGAATTTATATTTAAGCTACTTTATACCTTTACAATGTACTGCATAGGAAAACGAAAAGAAATAAATGTTGGTTTTATTAATTTTGAAAAGAATTTGATAGAATAAATTGGATTATGAATTATTTTTGAAGATTGTTATTATTTGGTCATAGAATGGGGGGGGGGGGATATTCTTATTAAACCTTTTGTGTATATTTATTTGTTGTATTAAATGGAGTTTTATGGAAGAAATAATTATAAAAAAATAATAAAAATCTAGGATGTTATCCATTGCCTGTTTTGTATATTCATTTAGATGAATTGTTGAACAAATGTTTTGATAAAGATGGAGTTTGCCAACGGAGACAGAAAAATTGTTTCAGTTTTGCTGATAATATAACACTTCTTTCATTTATTTAGAATGAACTTAGAAAAATAGGATTGATAACATTTATAAAAAGAATCAAAATAAATACATGTAAGTTTAAAGCAATGATTATAGTAAGTATAAGTCATAAAAGGTCAAGAATGATTGCAAGGTAGGAGCTAGCAAGATTATACCTTTATGTATTTAAGTAATTGTCTCATAATGTAAATAGTGATAAAGATATTATAATTCAAATTTCTTTAGTAATCAGACTTTAATAAGAGTAGGAAATTATTTATGTCCTTTTGAAATTATATATATTTAAAAAAGATCATGAAATGTTTGTTTGGAGTATTTCTTTTTTATGGAGAAGAACTTGGATGATTAAGAAACGAGAAAAGAAAGATTAGATGTTTTTGAAATATGGATTTTAGAAAAGATTAATTGAAAGGATGATATTAGATATGTTGAAAAGAGTTAAAGAAGAATCTCTATATTATGAAAATTATGAAGTAAAAGAAAGATTTGAATCAATCATAAACTTAGAAAATCTAGAAGAATTATGAAAAATATGTTAGAAAGATTTGTGATAGATAAGAGAAAAAGAAGTAAAACTAAAAAAATATGATTAATTTGTGGGAAAAAATGGGATTATCTGTGAGTGTTTCAATAGCAAAGCAAATATTAGGAAAGTTTGGAAAAGATTGCTGAAGTACTGTGTGAAATCTGATATTTGGCAAATATCTAATGGTCATGATCTTCCAAATTTCAAACTTACTTGCTCTTTTCTGCATAGGTTCTTCATAGACTCATGTGTACTATGTTTAAATATTTGTTTTATTTTCAGCTCCTACTATCTCAATTGAACAACAAGGTTATAGTGTTCATGAGCCTAGTGCACCTGATCAAATAAGTACAGTAACTATTACCATTATCAGATCAGGGGATACTAATAAAACTTCAAGGGTAAGATGTAGTACAAGAGATGGATCTGCCAAGAGTGGTATTGACTATAATGCTAAAAGTCTTATTCTCAAATTTAAATCTGGTATGATTAATTAAAAACTAAATTTATTTTAAATGTTTGATTTATTTAACCAAATTATAACAATTTTTTTCTCTATTTATTCTAAAAAGGTGAACGTAGTAAAGAATTTACAGTTGATATATTACATAACAGTGAAACTGAATGGCATGAATCATTTATGGTAGTTCTTGGGCCTGATGAACCTATCAATGCTGAGTTAGGGCAAATATCAACAGCAACAGTTACTATTTTGGATCATGAAACATCTGGAAGTTTAGTTTTACCAGCTCCACCAATAGTAAGCGACTGTATTGTTTATTTGTGTATGTTAATGTTTCAGCTTTATTATATAGTTAATAGTCTAAATTTAAAATGTCAATATATTTAAAAAAAAGAATGTAATCATGTATTTAAATTTATGAAAAAAATCACTCTCAATATTGTCTGAGGTTTAGTTCAATTATTTATTTTACTTTTTTTGTTATATTAATTATAATATTTTAATAATGTATTAAATCTATTTATAATATGTTTTAGGTAGTTTCTTTAAGTGATTATGACAATGTAGAAGCTGCTTCGGATTCTGATCCTTCACCTGGTTATCCTCTTATCTGTGTCTCTGTATGTATTAATTAACAATTGTAATTCATTTCTTTTATAAATATTTATATGTATTATTTAATCAGTTATATTATTATCATTACATATATATATATCTTTACTTTTATGTTTTTTAGCCTTGTGATTCTCATTTTCCAACATTTTCTCAAACTAATTCCTTATGTCGTAAATCTGGAATCAATGAATCATCTATTCATTTTAGATGGGAAATTTCTATGCCAGCAGATGCAGATGGTTCTCGTCCTCCTTTTGAAACTGTAACTGATAATACATTATTTACAAATGTTAATCAGAAAGTTTTAGACAGCATTTATTTTGGCCGCCGTTTTCATGTCCGTTGTGTGGCTCAACCTCTTCACAGTAATGGTAACTTTGGTGTCCCTCTTCGGAGTAATACTGTTACAATAAGTGCTGATAAAGGAATTTGTTATACACCTATTGTCTCTGGTCAACCTCATGGATTTCAGTCCCAATCATTTGTTGCAAAATTGCGTTATATTGATACCAAAGATTCTCTTCATCCCAATCGTATTCATATTCATATTGAAATTCCTCATCAAGATGGAATGTTACCTTTGATATCAACACTTCCATTAAATAATTTACGTTTTCTTTTGACTGAACCAATTTATAGACAACAACATATATGTTCCAATCTTGTAGATGTAAAAGAAAGAGAAGGATTAATGGATTTTGGATTTATGGAATCTCCTTCAAAAGTAAAATCTACTATTGGTCCCGGATATAACAAGCCATACCAGTTTGATGCTAAATTACGAGGAAATAAAACTACTGAATTGTATAAACATTTGAATCTTAAAAGTTGTATTTGGACATTTGATGCATGGTATCATATGACTGAATTGGTAGATATTTGTGGAGGAGCAGTCAATTCAGATTTTCAAGTTCGAGATGCTGCTCAGAGTTACCTTACTGTCCGTTTACCTTTATATGTATCCTATATTTATGTAACAGCTCCAACAGGATGGGCATCTATGGAGCATCGCACAGAAATGGAATTTTCATTTTTTTACAGCACTATTTTATGGCGATCAGGGTTAGAAACAGATAGTATTAGAAGTGCCAGATTGCAGGTCTTACGCATATTGATTGGAGATGATGGAAAATTAGTGGTTGATTTTAAAACTCAAGCAAATTTCAGAGGTATGTTTAACATGAGTTATAATATTACAATAAGATAAATTGTAAATTCAATTTATAAATTATGTATATTAATTATACCATATTTAATATTTACACTTTTTTCAAAACTATAATTTTTTAAAAAACTTCAAGCTTTCTATATATTTTTTGCAATATTTTATTTAATTCCTCAAACATTTTTGACTATGGTAACAGTCTTCTTCAGATTTTTTATAATTTCCCTTCACTTTACAATTAAAAGGAAATTATTAGAGATCTGAAAAAGATTAGATGCAATTTTAAACTGTTATAATTTGTAATTTGAAAGAAAATTATATGAGATATGAAGAAGTCTGCTAAACAGGCAAAACTGTTAAAAGGAAGGTAAATAAAGTATTAACCAAGTACATAGAAGGAATATAGTTTTTTTTTAATTTTGATATAATCAGTACAAAAAAATTAGAAGAGTTGCTGGACATCTTGGATGAATTAATTATTAATACAATTACAATAAAATACTAAAAGAAGGTCAAACAATGGCCAATTCTCTCCAATTATTATTAGTCATTATTGCTAGTGAGTACAAGTTTAAGAGACCTAAAATGCCATAATTAGATATAATCCTTTTTATGTATTGATCATACTTTTTATCTTAATTTAGAAATTTCTACTTTCACCTTTTCTTCTCTAACAATCTTCATAAAAAGGATCTGTATATTTTTTAAATTTTATTATCTGATTTCTATTTTCCAACAACTTTTTTCTCATTGTTTTGTTAATGTTTTATTACTAATATCTTTATTGTTCAACAGCACTATGAGATAGTAATGTCAATGGCTAAATATCATTTTAATCTATGCATTGGTGAAATAATCATAATTATTCTTATATACAGTGTTAAAAATCATGAATGATATAACCCAATAGAATGATACCATAATACTGAAGATGGATTCCTCTTATCTTAATACCCAAAAATACTGAGGGATGATCAAGAATATTTCCAGTAAGATATGACTACTTTAAAGCTAATGAATTCCTAATTTCCTTGTCTTCTCTATCATTTAGTGTTCATTGATTACTTTTGTTTACAGTTCAAGAGAACTGCTTGTGGAAACTTTAAAATAAATAAATAATATTGTTTTTGCTCTCTATTGTAACCCTAAGAACTTTTCTTGACTGCAACTTTTGTAAATATCTTTTTGAGTTTTTTAGCTTATTAAAACTATAACGTTTAAACTGGAATGTGCCAAAGAAGATGGATTATTGAGAAATTATATCACAAAGGTGTCCATTCAGATAAGCTTATTCTGTTTTTCATATGGAATATGCTCCTATAATATAATAGATTTTTTTAAGCACTTGTCATATCTATCTTCTGAAAAGTTTTAAAACAAAATCAATAGCACTACCAAAAGGCATTTATGGATTTAAATTGGAATGCTAAAAAAAGAGAACGAGACAGAGAGAGTGTGGTAAAAAAATGAAGTACATAAGATATAGGGAATCAAAAGAAATAAATTGGATACATAACCAGAAATACAGAAGAAAAGAAACTAAAAAAAATATTGAATGGTTTGACATGAGGAAGAAAAGTTAGACTGACATATTTTTGATAGATTAATGAAAAATAATTTTAATGAGTATTATAGAAAAAAAGAAAATTGTTAAAAGATTTTAAAGAAAGAAATAATTAAAATTATTCAAAAGTAAAGCAAAAAAAATTGGGAATTTGAAATTGTCAAACTTAAATAAGTTGTTGGAATGGTTCTTAGAGAAATGCATAATAATAATCATAAACACAAATTATTATTGGTAGTTGTTTTTAAAAACTTTTATTTTATAAGCATTTTTTTTTAAAAAACATTTGATCATTTATAAAAATATCTATTCTGTAACAGTTATTCAATTTTAAGTATTTTTATTTGCAGGCCAGTTTGTGATTTCACACCACACTCTTCCTGGTTACATCAGTCGAATTGTTGCACCTGAAGATATGGTAATAACATTTGATTTAGCATTGCTTTGGAGTGCCCAAACTTTTGATAGTCCTGTTCAACTCTGGAGAGCTACTAGTCGATACAGTCTTAAAGATTACTCAGGACAATATAGTTTTGAATTAATTCCATGCACTGTAAAACCAACACAATCTTACACGGTAGTGAAAGAAATGCCCCCAGTCTGCACAGCACACCCTCCTGAGAAGTAATAATTTTTTTCCCCATTCATATTAAAAATATTAACATTTAATAATTAAAATATAAAAAATTGTAAATCATTTGAATCAAGGTTTTGAAATGCACTTCACTGAGGTTGATGATATTTATATATATTGTAATGTGTGGAAAAACTAGGGGTGAACCTGAGATGATGCCATTCATCATCATCAATCCCAGTTATTACAAAATTTAAATATCAAATACAAATGAATAATGAAGAATAAGCCTGAAAAATCAATACCAATTAACTAAGTAACTAGCATTACACAAAAGCAATAATCATTCATCATCATGAATAATCAACAATAAAAATGATTCAACGGTCAGTCAATCTTATGACTAGATTTGAATGGATCTACCATGGGCCAGACTAATCATTTAGCCCTTACAAGCTTGGAGTAGATTATTTAAATAATAATTTGGATGCACAAACTTAAGTGGTAATCCATCATCAACCCTAAGTCAATATAAAATATATATACAAAAATTAAAAATGATAATGAATATGAGGAGCATGTGAGATCAGCACAGACCTATAAGTAAGTAAGTAATTATAAGTTTACCAGCATTATATAAAAGCAATAATCATTTATCATCATGAATGATCAACAATAAAAATAAATTAACAATCAATCTTATGACTGGATTTGAAATGAGTCTATTATGGCCCAGCTAATTATTTAGCCCTTGATAGCTTGGGGCAGACTATTTAAACATTAACTTGGATGCACAAATTTAAGTATCAATTCATAAGAAAATAACAATTAAAAAATAATGCTGGAATACTAAAACATCCTCATCAATGATCTGGCCACTTAATACCATTAAAGTACTGGCCACTATAAACTTAATTTCTAAATGAATAATTAAAATGAAATGTAGTGCATGGATTTTAAAGGATATCCTCTTTGCACCCTTCAGCAATGGAAAAGTAATGATAAATCATCATCAACTGGATGACCAATACACAAATCCATCTCGGAGAGCAAATGCTCTATAATTGTTACTGTGATCAAGAGATATAATACAAACATAAATTCACTGGAATAACTTTAAATAATGAAATATAAATTTAATAATAACAAAATTAAATTAAGGTCTGTAGAATATGGCTGTACATATAAATTAAACCTTCTGATTTTAATTAATAGCAAAAAGAAATCCACTATTACATTGTAATTTACATATATATCTCAATAGGTTTATATAAAATATACATATATATATAAGTACACAGATGTTTGATATAATAATTTATGAACATATTTGAATAGTCATAAACATATAAATGAAATTCATTTTTATAATAATTAATGACTGATTTAATATATATGTATATGCATGAAAATGTGTGAACACACTGACATTTATAACATGATATTTTAATTTGTTAAAATAATAAACTTATTAAAAATATATTTTTCACAATTAATTCCATGTTGAAAATATACATAAAATTTACTTATATATAGAAGCACTCAGATGTTGCTGTGTAATAATTTAACATGTTCGAATTGTCATAGACTTATATAAAAAATTCACTTCATTTTTAATAATGCACAAATGCACATGGAAGCAAGACCAGATTTTTTGTGGTTCATTAACCCATATATATATATGTATACTAGATGATTTTTTTGCCTGAAGTTCATCAAATGAAAGAAAATGGCACCCAACATGGGACCTATGATGATCAAATACTGGTGGCCACTACTACAAAATTGTGCTCAACTTGATCTCAAATGTAATCACATCTGAGAAAGAAAAAAGCATGTATTTTATGAAGAATTAATTTTAAAGTATTACTGTAAAATATATGATAAATACTGATGCTTATAAGTTAGAAAATAGTCATTAATATATATTTAAAGAGTTTATATCCAAAGTTGAATAGAAAATCTATGATTTTGGAGATTGAATTTGGTTGGCTTGAGGATAAAATGTTTCCATGCAAACCTGATTTGTGTTCCATTTTAGGCATTGCTCCAGTCAACTTTCTGATTTCCTATTGTTTATCATAGTGCAGTTAATGTAGTCCTGCCATGTTCCCAGCCTTTAATTCTCCAAAAAAATGATAAATGCATAGTTCTATATTTTCCAGCCCCTAAGACTCAATAGAGCAGTGTATAGTTATGTATTTTTCAGCCCCTAAGACTCAAAGGAGCAGGTTTTGGAAAGATTTTTGCATTATTTTTATTTTGGGTTGTAGTATATAGTGTTTAAATTGAGGTAACCCTTTTGGTGTTCATGGTGCAGTGTGTACTTACAGTCCAGTGGCTGAATTCTTTATCTATCTCAGATATATAGTTCATTATTCATTCTGTTAGCTGTCATATGCCTGTCAAATCTAAAAAAATTGATGAGTACATAGTTTGAAGTATTAACTTTATGTTAATTATACATGTATATTATATAAAATATTGTTAGGTTAGTGTTTCATTTCTCTTTTCCATGAAGGAGGGATATGAGATGGTTGTTTCTAACATCATACAATGACATAATAGTGTGTGTGCATATATATATATAATTGAAAGGAAAAGTAGAAGTAAACACAAATTTTTGCAGATATTTTTTATATTGCACTGAAATAACAGTTAAGAATTAAATAATTTTGAATTTAAAAAAATTATTATAAATTAAAAATTTAAAAAGGTCTAATTAATATTTTATTAATTCTGAATTTGAAACTGCAACAAACATGTTTTTATGTTACAATAGATATACTGGTAATTATAAAATTTCACTATATTTTTATTGGATTAAATTTTTTTTAATTAAAGATTGTATGATATATTTTGATCCTACAAAGTTGTTTTTTAAAAAACTAATATAAATTAAAAAGAGTCATTAACTTTTTTTCACTCAGGATAAAGAAAACTTGATTTTAATTATTATGTTTTTTTAATTCCATCCTGACTATAAAAAGGTTGGAAATACAGGGAATTTTTAAAGTTTTTTTAGTTTTACAGTAGTAGAGTTACTATGAAAATATAACTGAAAGTAAGACAGTACAAGTTCAGCTGCTGCTACTAGTTTACAGTGGTAAAGTTTGGATTTATATAGAAGCAAGTTCCAGCTTTTCTATAGTTCATAGCTTGCATATATATGTGTATTAGATGGCATAGAAACTGAAGGGAGCTCACTGCAGGTCACCTATTACTAGATTATATATTTCCTGAAGGTGACAATAAGCCAGTATATTATTTAGAAGGGACCAACTTATCCTAAAATTTCATCAGTTTTCTGAAATAGTTTATACATATACTGTTTATATACAGAGAGGCACAGATAATAGTACTGTGTCATATATATATAAAGTACAACTGGTGAGTAGTGATATATATATATTGATAATGATAGTATTTTAAATAATTCTTTGAAAATGACAGTTGTAAGTTTTAACTTGCAAATTTTTTTTAAAGTAAATAACTTTATTCAACTAAATGTAAGATGCTTTTCTGGTTTTATTCATTAAAAGTGAAACCCAGAAAGTCTTTAGTGATAATGACAATTGAAGTCTAAAAAACAAAGGATTGATTCATATATGAAAAAAAAGTAAACTCCAAAAATCTTTCTAGATTGGAAAACAAAAGAATTTTCTGGAATATTTTTAAAGACATTTACAAATTAATTAGGAATAACCTGTTAAAAAGAAAACTTTTTTTACCATTAGAAATAATAAATTAATAACTTTGATTCATACTATCTATATTTTTTAATATAAGTCTATGACAATTCAAACATTTTAATTTAAATTATTATACAGCACATCTAAGTGCTTCTATATAAGAATGAATTTTATGTATATTTTCAACATGGAATTAATTATAAAAAATATGCTATTGTTAATAAGTTTATTAATTTGACAAATTAAAAACTTATATATTATAAATAAATCAGTCATTAATTATATATTATAAAAATGAATTTCATTTATAAGTTTATGATAATTTAAATATGTTCATAAATTATTATTTCTACATGTCTGTGTGCTTATATGTGCATTTTATGTAAATCTTTTAAGTCATATATGTAAATTACAATGTAATAGTGGATTTTTTTGTATTAACCCTTTTCCCGCCTCCTACGAGGCTCCTCGTAGACATCTGACGTCACTCTAACTCTGCCAGTTCTTATGCTAAAAAATTTGTTTGATAGGTTTTGAATACGTTTTTAAAAGTTCTGTAAGATGGTGCCCTCTTCCGATTTATTTTACAAGTAAAAAATAAAAAAAAATGCATTTAAACCTAAACAAAGAAAGAACATCGGTTGTAATTGATTGTTAGTGAGCTCTCAGCCGAAAAAGACATTCTGATTGGCTGGAAAGAACAAAGAAACCGCCTGATCAAAGAAAATAAAGAAAAACGCTGAGATTTTCATTTCGAATGCAATTTTAAGTTAAAAAAATATAATTTCAGAAATTAAACTAGTTTTTTAAAAAATATACTAAAAAAAAACAAAATTATTTTCGAAAAATATTGAAAATTTTAGTAAAAATATTAAAGAAATATTTAAAAGAAATATTTACTTTTTTATAACGTAAAAGTCGACCTTTTTGTTTATATTATAGCTTTTATGTTGCCGAAATTGAATATTTTAGAATAAATAAATAGCAATTTATTTTTGAAAGAACTTTCGTTCTCTTCATAACCTGAAAAATTAGTAATATACTTTTTATAAACGTATCTGAGTTGAATTTAATATTATAGGCGAATATGTTTTAACAATAGGCTTTGTCTTCAGTTTGTGAGTTGGCCAATTAAAAGATTTGATTTTTACCTCATACAACCAATAATATAATTAGCGGTTAAAAGGTTAATCAAAATCAGAAGATTTAATTTATATGTATAGTCATATTCTATTGTTCTTAATTTAATTTACTCAATCCTAAATAGTTTTAGAATATTATATGTTTGTATTATATCTCTTTATCACAGTAACAATTATAGAGCATTTGCTTTCTGAGCAGGATTTGTACATAAAGGTCTTATTTAAAAAGGCGTTTATATTTAGTGTTTATAGGCATTTAATTGATTATTATTTCATTATTTCTCTAATGCTGAATGGCACAATGGGGATATCCTTTAAAATCCATGCACTGCATTTCATTTTAATTATTTATTTAGAAATTAAGTTTATAGTTGGCCAATACTTCAATGGTACTAAGTGGTCAGAGCATTGATGATGATCAGCATGTTTAGTATCCCAGTATTATTTTTTTAATTGTTATATTCTTATGGATTATGACAAGTTTGTGCATCTAAATTATTGGTTAAATAGTCTGCCCCAAACTGGCAAGGACTAAATAATTAGCCTGAACTATAATAGACTCATTTCAAATCCAGTCATAAGATTGACTGTTGATTTATCTTTATTGTTGATTATTCATGATGATGAGTCATTATTGCCTTTGTGTAATGCTAGTGAACTTATAATTACTTACTTATAGTTTTGTTCTGATCTCACATATTTATTATCATTATTTTTAATTCTTTATTTAAATTTTGTATTGACTTGGGATTGATGATGATGATGATGGTTTTCTATTACCAGGTTTATATCCAGGTTTTCCATAGCATTACATTATATATACAAATGATAAATATATATAATATATAGAACATACCTACATTGTTAACTAAAATGACTGATAATCAAATAGATAGCAAATAATTTTATGTAGATCATGATAGTATATATAATATTGGCATATATATATTTGCTTAAGTTGTGTAAATGTTGGATATTACTACTTTTTATTTGAAATCACCCATAAATGGTTATAGCTATTATTAATTTCTTCTGGTTTAGTGTAAATTAGACAAATGCTATTGTTATTACTAGATCACATGGTTTCAGCTTTTACTTCCAGATTTAATTGTTTGTTATCTGATTGCATAGTAACTAAAATCTTATCTATATTATTAAATGAAAATAATTATTTATGTTTATGATAATTTTTAAAATAATATTCAATAAAAATACATTTAATAATTAAAACTTAAAATTTGCTAAGCTCGATTTTTGATGCAGTGCATCTATATCAAAGCTAGATCAATATATATTAAAATGTCAGTTCTTATTAAGAGGAATGCTATTGGCTTTTACATTATGGCTTGTAAGATAAAAGTGATTTGGCCTTTGATAAAGATGCATTATATCAAAAACCTATTCTTAAATTTTAATGCATTATTTATAGTTCATACACTCTTGTGGAATAAAACTATTAACATTTACTTAAATTCTATCCTTTTTTTAAGAATTTATTTTACTTTCTCCATTAAAGGAAACTCACTGCCTCCCTCTCATTATATATATAAATATTCATCAATATCTTTTCTATTCTTATTAAATTGTTAAATTCTATAGTAAACTATCAGCATTTTTTATCACTCAACTACCAAATCATATGCGAATTTAAATATTTTTTTCCTCTTTTTAGTACATTTCTTTGTTTTTAAACTTTCTGCTCAAACATTAAATTTTTGGGGGGAATTTCATCATTGTGATGCTAATGTTATTTATTTTAATTTTTTTATTAAGCTAATATTATTCATGGGAAATTTTTTATTAATTCCACATGGTTAAAATTTTACATTCCAATTAAAAATTGCACTTAAAACATTTTTGTCATATAACTTAAATAATTAAATGTTTTGAAGCTAAGTAAAGTAACTTGGCTATTTTGTAAGCCTACAACAATTAAAATTATTGCACAGAGACCTCTGATAAATTCTCCATGAATTGTTTTCTTTTTTTTTTTTTTTACCATAACTATCCAAATACTATCTCACCTTGGTTTTAAATAAATCTTTTTTTTTTTCAACATAAATGTCTACTTGATAACTATTTTTCACTTTCTTCACCATTTCTTTCAATATTTTATGAATTGTAAAAATCAAATTTATGTCAGCCATAGTTTTTAACTCCTTATAATGCAATGTTTCCCATAACTAGTTTAAAATAATAATTAAAAAAGTATATTGAGTATTAGATATATTTTGTCATATCCATCATTACAATGAGATCAATACCATTAAATTGGCATCCTTTGGTTCTCAAACGTTTTCAGATTAAAAGTAATTAAGTAATACTTTGTTTATCCCTTCCTATTCATTTTAATCTTCTATGTCTTTAAAGTATCTATAGTCTAATGGAAATGTAAATAAATATCAAAAATAATATATTTTAATTTATAATTTATGTATATGTAATCTCTATACTTATTTTTATATTTTAATAATAATAATTAATTTATTAATGGATTTAATTGTTCTTTCTAAAAATTTGTTTTTTTTTAAAAATATATTCAAACTTCAGGTTGTAAACTAAGTTAGGTATAAATGTCTTTTAATCTACCCACCAAATCTCCACCCCCACCCTCTTTTTAAATTAGCAGAAAGAAAAAAAAAGTGCCTGTGTGTAAGCTGCTTTATAAATAAGTTTCCTCTATCCAAGCTTTTTTCTTTAGGTCTGAAAAATTAGAAAAAATAAAACTAATTAAAAATAATAAATATGATATGTCAGATGTTTTTTTTCTTTAATTAAGTTTATATATTAATTTATTTACTGATATGTTTTTAAAATATATGTATGAACAAGATTAAATAATAAATATTATTTAATAACAAAATTGTAAGTTATGTTAACATAAGGAAATCTCATGGTTATGTAATTTTGTTCAATAATATACAAAATCATTGAATAAAAGGGGAACCCACAAATAAAATTATTACTTATCAATTTTTTCAGCCTTTGATAGGATTGCCACTATAGCTATTTTTTAACTAGATCTAGTGAGTTTTTATTGGATCTAGCTAATGAAAATTCCAACTAATGGATAGCCAGAAATCTGATTAATATTTGATTTCATTCAGCAATTGTCCAATGAATTTGTTTAAATGTTAAGATATTCATATATTAAATTTATATATGTTTAATAAAATATAGAGTATGATTTTCTATTTTAAATTAAATACATCCCCATATCTTCTAAAAATTACATTTATTTACTAAATCTTTATGCACCTAACTCATTGGCAACATTGTGTTCATGAGTGGTATACAACTATGAAATGGATTTGTTTAAATTATGTGTGATTGCATCTGATTTATGGAATATATTCATGAGTTTAATTAAATCTGCAGATGTGCATATTTTGCAATAAGTGTTGAGTGCTTAGATGCAGTGAATCATTTTTTATATTATTAATTTCACCTTTTGACAGTGCTGAAGCATAAAACAGTATAAACAGAAGTTTAAAAGTAAGTGGTTTAAAAACAAATAATTTAAAGTTTGTTATTTAATTTAAAATGCAAAATAGCAACTAATAAACAGGTAAAACAAAAAAAAATTCCATAATAATTACAATTGATTTGATAATAAGAATGTATGGGGAAAAGGAAGGAAAAGAAAAAATTTTGTAAGAAAGAAATGATACATGTATGGGTGATAATTGATGATAATCGTTCCTTTTAAAAACTTTTCCAAAAGTAAAATTTTATTTTAGGAGGATTGGCAGCTTTAACTTTCTTTTTATTGAAACTGAAAAACAAAAAATACTTTTAGGAGTACCTGTATTTTTAAATTATAATTATCACATTGGTTAATATTATTATATATTTGAATTGAAATTTTTATTTGAACTACTTTATTAACCATTCAACTTTTTATTTATTTGAACCAAAGTCTACGGTACACATCTTGGAAGATCTCACTATACATATGTGTATTATATATAAATGTATCATTGGTTACATGTTAAAACCCATATTGCAGTTGTACCCAAATGGATGTGTGAAGAACTTTCTTCAATTAAGACATGCTGCAATAGATTATATTTATCTACTGAGCATGTGTAGAAATTGACACACACATGCTGAATCTTATTAATAGACTGTAGAAATTGTTTTCAATTCTTTGTTCTTTTTTATTTTGTTATTGATATTAAATGAATTTATTTTGTTACCACAAAGTTGTATTTAAATTTATTTAAAAGTTAGTCATGCTTTCTTGATTAGTATTAATATAATAATATCCTCAGGATATAAGAAGAATGGCCACTGTTAACAAAATATCTAAGTTTATTGCAGAATAACACAAAATTGACAGTTGTTGGAGTCTTTATAGAATTATAGCAGAATAGGCAGTTAATATATATCTCTATGTGAACTGATAGAACAAGAAAAATGTCATTGCTAAGCAGCAACATTCATGAATTTGATAGATAGCACTGCATTGTGGAAATGTTGTGTGGATCAAATTGCAAAATATATGCTCATAAATAAAATTGATGATGATAAAATGTGTCTATGCTTATGTGGTTTGCAAGAGAAGATATATTAAAATTAGAAAATCAAGTCTGCAACCCCAGGATCCCTGAAGGAGTTTCATATCAGGAATTGAAGGAAAAATTAAAAAATTATTTTCACACCTATGATAACTAAATGGGTGGCACAATTGAGATCGGGGAATAGAAAGTAACTACTTCATGAAAAAATATTAGAACTATGATATTACACTGAGGACATTAACAAAGAATTATGATTATAGTCTACAACCAAATGATAGTTTATTAAAACAACTATTATATGAAATGATAACTTAAGAAAAGTACTATTAAGTGAACCGGAACTTAATTATAAAAACCCTCAGTAGGAAAATGCATTGCACAAAAAACTATATTAGTTAATGCTTTGAAATTTCTACTCTCTAAATAAATGGAGTAAAGAAAACAGATACTAATAGACCGGACTGCAAGAAAATAAAAGTGTTTTAATATGTTATTGCTGTGGAAAAAATATCCACTTGGGGAGATACTGCAGATTTAGAAATGAAAAATTCAATATTTATAAAATAATAAAACATTTGGCTGCTGCTGCAATAAATACTAGGAATATTATAAGAAAATTAATGCAAGACTATAAATCTGGGGAAGGGAGAACAAGAATGGAATATAGTATAAAAATATTAACATGAAAAATGACCACATTCTAATGGATATGAGTATTTATTTAAGCAGAATGCCACTATGAAAATAGAGAGTGGAGCAGGTCTATCATTACTTTCTTATAAAGACTGGATAAAAATTAATAATAGATTTAAAAGAAAACATTACTCATGAAAACTGATGTTATCATTACAGAGATAAGTGGAATAAATGATTGTACCTGTGAAATTAAATTCTAAGGTTAAATTTTTACTGTATATTATTGATAAATATTTTAGCCTATTAATAAGGGAGAAATTGATTCTGTCTTTTCAGAATTCACATAAATATGATCAAGATAGTTATAATTGGAAGCTAAAGTAAAAGTGATAAAAAATATCAAGCTATCTAAGAATATAGAAGAATTTCAAGCATTTTAAGATCTAATTGAATTTTTTCAAGAACTTTTTTAAAGGAAAGTCTCATGTGTTATCTTCTGCTTTTCAGAAAGCTCAAGACCTACTTATGTTAAAGCTTGTGCTCACTTTACTTCATCAAGATTATTGAAGAGTAGTCACATGAAAGCTTTTGCTAGATCAAATGTCTGGTGGTCAAAGCTGAGTCAAGAAATAAAACAATTGGTGAAGAAATGTATATAGTGACAATCAACTGCTAATTTATCACCAAAAAAGCTTGAATCTAAATCAACTCAAACTTGGAAACATCTTCACCTGGACCATACTGGGACTATTGAATGATTGTATATTTTTATTAGTTGTGGACTCATATTCATGGTGGATTGAATATGAAATCATTAAAAATGCCAGTGCTAAGAGTACCATCAGAGTAATGAAAGAGATCTTTGTAAATCATGATTATCTCAAGACTATTTTAATGACATAGGAATTCCACTTTCCATCTCAGAAATTTAAATATTATTTAACTGAAAAGTGAATATACCATATACTTACCCCACTTTATCATCCTGAATCAAATGTTCTTGCTGAAAAGGCAGTTCCTATTCATAAAATCTTACTTTAAATGCACATCGTCTAGCCCAAAAAAAATGAGAATTATATATCCTTTCCAAAATATTTCTTTCAATCAGAGCTGTGAGGCAGACAAGGTAATTCTTATTTTTGTGTTTAACCTCTTAAAATACAAAATGAGTAGCGGTGTTGATTTCCTAGAACATAAAAACTTCAGGTCATGCCCAATCACCAGATCACACAGTGACACTAATGTTAGGCAAGCTTTAGTCAAGCTTAATCCAAGCCCTCAATTTGAAGAAGGGAAAAACACTATTAATTATACCAAACCCTTTGATAATGATCATACTAGTTTATCTATCACTAAAATGCCAGATAATTGCTTGCAAAAGCAGAAAGAAACCACACATAGTAAACAAGAAATTGTAGTGATAGATACTTTTAAAAAAATCACTAAGAATGATCTGACTGTAAACGCTAAAAAATCGGAAAAAAAATTACGATTTCTCCCAAAATTCTACTTAAAGCTAATTTTTCCCATGAAAACACCAACAAAAATAGTCCAAACTCAAAATGATAATCCTAAAAATAGCTCACCCCAAACAGAAAATCGTTCACAAAAATACGGTATGGAAAAATTTAAAAATGCAGGTGGCGCTTAGCCGAATACAGCTGCCGTACATGGCAACGAAAACTATTTCGGTCAAAAAACTGATTTAGATCATGATTTGGAGCTTGATAATGTAGAAATAAGAAAGAAAATATCCCAGCACCAATCTGACAGTCATATATCACCACAACAAAGCTCCCTTGAATTTTCTGCTTTGAATCTATCATTGAAAATAGTGATATGAATCGCAGCAAAGTTTTAAAGCACAAATGAGCACTAGAATTACATATCGCTCAGAACTTGTCCAAATCAGATTTTCCTAGTTTTAACTCAAATAATAAAAATAAGAACACACAGTCTGACAACAACATAGCATCATATCAAAAGACATCAACTCATACTCAATCACACACCAAGTTGAATGTGTTTAAGCAACCAAACAATAGAAGTTACACTGCATCACTAATAATAAAACAACCAATGTGCAAAATCAAATAACAAATGACACAACATTATAACATTCTAGATTTTGTTGAGGAAGAAAACAACACACTTATTAATGAAGAAATCAACTCCCAACTCAAACAACTAAGCTCACTATATCTTTTAAATAACTATGAAGAAATTAGTCAGGGATTCAATTCACGAATCCCACCACTACTCTTTAATTGATTTCTAAATTATCATAGTGACAACACAGTAATCCTCAGTACTACTAATGATAATTGCAACCTTTACACATTCCCAACTGATGATTTCTTCGAGCTACTAAAATAACAACTAGGAGATGCCATAAAATGTATCTATCATCATCCTAACTGAAGACATGATAGTGGAATTTCATAACTTAATGCAAAAAGAGCTTTTCAAAAGAAATCAACTCTACCTCAAGCAATGGTACTTAATTAAAATCGAGATGAATAGGCCCAGAATAGCATATGGCCTTGCTCAAAACTGTTACTTTAACTTTTCAGAACTTGACTTGCAAAGACTTTTATGCAAATATGGAGTAATTACTAACTTCAGATATCTAACTGAGAAAAGGGCAGCCCTCGAGCTACCATCAAACAATGCTGCATTTACCCTTAAGCTTAACAAAGGTTACACTCCAGTTGACATTCCCTCAACATTGGAGGAGAGGAAATGTCCCATCTACATTTCAATCAGTGGTGTGCAGCTCCAATGCTTCATTTGTGGTGATCACACACACCTTGTTAAATCATGTCCAAACAAAATTTGTGAAACATGCAACAACAGGAAAAAAATCATAAATGCTTTTCAACTTCTCAAAATATTCCACACTCATCCTACTACATCACTTCCAATGCAGCAAATAGTTTAGTGCAATCAACAAATGAATCACAAATGGACATACCTTACCAAGATGAACATGAAACCTTGCCTGAGATCATGAAGAACATTCAAGACACTGGCTCTGCCACTCAGCAGCCAGAAACACTCCATTCATACCAGCTCTCACATAAAGTCATAACTGAAAATAAACCAAAGAGCAAATACAACTACAGAATACAGCAAATACAGACAAATTATCAAAACAACCACATGCCACCCAAACTACCCAGAGAGATCAAATAGCTTCCAACAACAAAAGAAAGACCTGTGAATCTTCAAGCTCTCAGCCTGAAGAAACTAGCAATTCCACAGCCAACTCAGATCCAGAACCCAATCACTCAGAGAATGCAACAAATAGAGTCCCAACATCAGAAGAAAAAAGATCACACAAGAGAACCAGAATAGCTGAAACACAATCCAACCAAGACAGCATTTCTCTGGAATTGTCAAACCCTACAAATTTTCAGTACGACACCAACTTCAACTTAAATCAGTGCATCACAAATGAAACAAACACAACATTGCAACTAACTACACTACCTCAAGATGCTGACTGTCAAAGTAAAGAATTCGACAGCCTGGAAGAACAACAAAGTCTTAACTGACAATTTCCATACTAATGAATAACCTCAAGTCTGCTCACTTATAATGTTATCATATCAATCATGTTTTTAAAAATTGGAGGTATTAATGTAAGGGGTCTCAACTCCATAGCTTGAGTAATTGCAGTAAAGAGATGGCTAGAGCGTTCTAACCTGCACATCGCATGCTTCTCAGAAACAAAGCTTCACTTTCAATCAAACTTCAAAATTAATGAACTAATGCAGCAATTTGGTGTGTTTTATTATGTGCCATCTACCACTGCCTAATCTGGAGTGGCATTTCTTATCAACAAGAACCTGTATTATAACAATTACAAAACTTTATATCTCAGCAAAGAGTTATTGATAGCAAATCTAACTTTTGGCAATAACTCAATCAACATAGTATATCTCTATATCAAGAATGACCCCAACATTGCTCTTTCAGTTATCTACAAAATCAATTCCCTACTGTCTAATGATCCCTCACCAACTATCTGCTTTGGAGACTTCAACATGAGCTACAATCAGTTTAACATCAAATACCTACACCTTCTCAACAGTCTTCCTGTGTGGAGAAGGATTTTTCCCTCCTGACTCCTTCTCATTCTATACATTTCAAAAAAGATCACTAATAGATCTCCTTTATTACACTCCAGAACTACATCATAATCTCAATGCCAAGCTTCAAATAGTACCCTTTTCTGATCATCTGGCACTGTTAATTTCACTCCAGTTAGACCCTGCTATATCCTTACACTCAAATCACACATATACCATTAGACTGCTAAACAAAGCTGCTACTCCAGAGTGGATTTTTTCTGAGGCATATATACTTCTAAATAAAATACACATTCTCACACTTCCTCTGCTTCAAGCTTGGTCTTCACTAGTAGGAATACTGAGCTCACTTATCGCTGCTCACACTAGGACATCAAAAGGTCCCAATCAGCTGTTGAAGGACCTTGACTCCATCAACACTAGGCTCAGTGCTCTCACACAAACAGACACCAGTATCCAAGATATCATGGATCTCAAAACTCAATACCATGATAAACAGAAGGAACTGGCACAATATATAGCCACAAAAAGATCCAAAATATTCTTATCTAACCATCACAACTGGACTCACAGTTACATTAGGTGGGCACTTGGTTCTGCAAAGAGGCCTATGCCTACTATGATAGTAATTGATCAAAACTGCTACAGTGGTCCTGAAATGCTTGCAAGAATTCACAAACATTTCATAACTAAACTGCAAAACCAAAATTTTTCGTTTGGCAAAATCTGGAAATCCTCAAGTGATAATCTTCAACATAATATCACAGAGATGCAAATAATTCAAAAACTGCAGTCTTACCCTGAAAGCACTCACCCCGGACTTCATGGAATTCCCAGATTTGTACTCCTTCACCTTAGTCAATTTACTGCACCTATCGTTCGTAGGATGATTGATGTTCTTTCAGGAGACTTCCAGTGCATTCCCAATCTATACTCGGTGGCATTGGTTCCTTTTTAAAAAAAAACAAGAAAATCCATCCAGCCTGTCAAACCTCTGCCCCATATCCATGATTCCCTTACTTATCAAAACTATTGAATCTCTAATCAAAGATTTGATTCAAGATCAACTTTATCAGCATATCTCTAAATATCAATTTGCTCGGAAAGGGGCTTCCACTCTAGATGCCATTCAATGCTTCTTGCTTATTACAGAACATGTCTGATCACATAGAAAGTCCAAACCTTTAGTAATCCAATTGGACTTCTCTTCTGCATTCGACTCAGTAATTCCATCATCCCTACTCCAAACACTTCAAGACTATCAAGTCCCAGAAGTCTACATACACATCATTGGAAATCTCCTGCTTAATCATTCTTGCTTCACCACCCTAGATGGTAGGCTAACTGATGGAATCAGACCACATCTGTCGATCCCACAAGGATCCTCATTGGCCACCCTTTGCTTCATTACATATATCAACCCATTCCTCATTGAGATCGAACACAAATTGCCTGGTATCTATGTGCCAGTGTTGAAACACCAGGTACATCACATCTCATACGTTGATGATGTCTCAATATTCCTTCCTGATCAAAAGCATCTACAGCTACTTCTGCAAATCATCGATAAACACACAAAAAAATTAAATCTACACATTAATTATAACAAATCCTCAATGTGGACCATAAAATCTGGCTTAACAATTCCATCTATATTCATGTCCCAACCACAAAAATTTTTAGGCTTTCCCATAGCCAAGTCTAGGTTGGCTATGTCCAAAGAGATCCAGAGCTCTATACTTGAGAAGACTAGAAAGATCACAAACTCATTGTCTAGAGTTTCCCTGTCACTCACTGGGAAAAGCACCTTACTCAATATGTTAGTGTACCCCAGACTTAGTTATTATCTTCCCATAATAAAGGCGACCAAATCATTTGAGGCTTCAATGAACTCACTATGCTCGAAGTTGCTATGGAAGGGCAAAGTGGTCACTGTAAGCATCATTAAAGCTCACATGCCCAAAGACCTAAATGTCTGGGGCTTCATTCAGTCTCTACACTCTACCTACAGAAAGCATTAGGGGTCATGAGGACAATTTACCTCAAACACCCAGAACAGAATTCATTCTTACCAGTAATTCCCATGGACACTCCTCCCCTCCTTTGGCAGCAAATGGATGACATATCTATGGACTTACATAAAAAGCATGACAAACCTGACAAAACCCATTTTAGAAATAAAAAAACATACTGGGAGACTTATAAACTCAGACATCCCAATCTTATGGCACTCCAGAACACTCTTGGCCTAAATAACAAACAGTTAATCTACAAATCAAAAAATTGGTACATTGAACCCAAATTCATTGACTTTCTCTTGAAGCTTAACCTCTCCTCTCTGCCGACGAACCACTTTCTGGTATGGATGAGAGGCTTTGCTAACCTCAATCCACAGTGTCAATTATGTTCAACAGCAGATGAAACCATCCCTCACCTATTTCACATCTGTCCTTTCCTCAGTCCACTCAGATCTTTCATTAGTGAAAGAGTGTCTCTTGACTATAGAGACACTCTCTTCATCCAAAACGCCATCAAGACTGGCATCTACTCAATTATCAGAATTTCCATTTTTCTCTCCTTTGCAGTCTGGCTTACCAGGTGTGAATATATTTTTGGTCAAGCAAACTCCAATGTTACTGAAACTTTCATAGGACTATTGAAGAGTATTTGTATCAGAGATCGCTTACTAACCCCTGACTGGCTACACAAGGAATCATGGTCCAGAGTTGATTTTGCATGTATGTAACCGGCACCTCAATTACAGTCACACGCCTGTTAGTTTCACATCCCGGTTTAAAATCAGAACTTTAATAATTTGAAATTTTTATTTTTTTTTCAAATGTCTCAATAAATTTCTTTTTAGAAAAAAAAAATCTACATTGAATAAAACTTGCCACAATATTATCAAGAAAATATTATCAAAATCACTCTTTTCTTTATTTTGCTGTATTATCTTATATAAATACAATTTATCCAAACCACTTTGAACACTTTTTAGCAAAATGTTTTTTTTTTTAAGAGATTAAAGTAAACTGGTTCTGAAGAAGACTGCAGGACAGTCGAAACATAAGTGTATGTATATATGTACAAATAAAGAGTTTTGCTAAAAAGTGTTCGAAGTGGTTTGGATAAATTATTTGATGCAATGTTTTTCCAATATTTTATTTCATGTACAATTTCTAATAAAGCACCAGCTGAATTATTAATGCACTGAAAATTCTATATCTATCTTTCTAAATTATTGCCAACTACAAATGAAAATTTAAAAGATTCTGTGGATTATGAAAATTTTAAAGTTGGAGAAAGCAATATTTTAAAGTGGCTACCAGGAGTAATATTAAAAATCTTATTGGCAAATTAGATGGATACAAGTTTATAAGGGGAAAACAATTTATGAAATATATAATCCACTTAAAACATTATGAAAGTGAATCATCAGATGCAGATAGTATTATGTTAAGTGAATAGGTATATGATGATGAAAATTTTATTGAGAAGGAGGAGTAAATTGTGGATATAGATCAAGCTGTAACAAATGATTCAATAAGGGATCATACTATTGAACCAGAAAGTATTATAATTTCTTTCCACTTGTTATCCTACACTGCAGTCATTTATATCTGTAAATAAAATATCACATACTCGTTACATAAACACTTTTCAATGCAATTTATATTTTTTTTCTTGCTTACAGTTTCAACTGTAGTTCTGATAATGATTGTTGGATAGTTAAAACTGTAAGCAATGGGAAATAAATTCTATTATATTAAATTGCAGTTAAAAATGATTATGTAAGGTATATATGGTATTTTATTTACTATTGAACCAGCTGAAAATTGTGATACATCAAGTGAGCTCTAATTTAACAGAAGATACTTTTTTTTGAGAAAAGCTCATATGCCCAGAAAATCTGCAAAATTAGAGGATTACGTATGCAAATAAGAGCATTATTTCTAGGATAGGGGACGGAATGGACTGTCTGTGCATGTATAATATAATATACACGTGAATGTAAATAAAAATATATTTTATTATTTACTAAGGCTGTAACCTTAGAAATAAGCGTCTGAAAAATACGAAGGTAGGGACCTCTATAGGTCTTAAAACACAAGCTTACGCTATCTTTTCTTCATAGCGTAAGCTTGTGTTTTAAGACCTATAGAGGTCCCTACCTTCGTATTTTTCAGACGCTTATTTCTAAGGTTACAGCCTTAATAAATTATTACTTAATATAATAATGGGCGTTTAATAAAATTTATAATTACATTTTATTATGTAAATATGTGCAGATAATTCACGAATAAATTATCTCATTATTATTATTAAGCTTCATTATAAAATGTGCATATGCCAATCGTGTCAATTATGCTTAAATGGACTCTTGTATAACAACTCCCATTATGATTTATGCGTGTTGTAATAAAAAAATAAAAAAAAAGAAGTGTAATGAATTGTGAAGAAGCGTAATAAATGCAAGTATGATTTATATATTACAGTAACAGTTGATAGTCTGCATAATGCTGATAGTTTATAATTGATTTCTTTTCCTAACATATATACATAGTGCAGTTATACCCAGATGGGTTTGTGAAGAACTTTTTTTCAATTAAGACGCTTTGCAATTGATTATATTTATCTACTGAACGTGTGTAGAAATTAACCCATACACGCTGAAGCTTATTAATAGACTGAAGAGATTTCTAATCGTTTTTTATTTTCCTATTTCGTTACTGATATTAAATAGATTTATTTTATTATGAAGTTGTACATAAATTATTTAAGTTCCCGTCTTGCATTGGTAGTCGAGAGGTCAGCGCGACTGACTTGCAGGCAGTTTCCCGGGTTGCGGGTTCGCGTCCCAGCCGATGCTATGACCCTTTAAAAAAGTTTTTAAGTTCCCGATGATCTCTCGATTGTATTAATATAATAATACCATCGGGACATAACAAATGTAATAAATATTACAATATATCAGGCACAACCATTGCACTAAGAATATTTGCTATCAAATTTTAATTATTAATTAGTGTTTGTGTCCAAATAAAAACATTATTAAATCCTTTTATCTTAAATATAATTTTGTATTTTTTAATTTTGCCAAATAAATGATCATAGACAAATCTTTTTTCACAAAATATCTTGGAAGATTGGATAAAAAAAAGTCCAAAGGAATCAAAAGTTCATGGAAAAGCTTAGGAATCCCTGTTTTAATCTATATTTTTAATTGACTTTGTTTTCACTATTTTATAAATTGTAAACAAACAAAAAAATTCACACAAAGGAAACATGATAATGTTTAATCACTACAAACTATTCTGAAAAATTATTTAAATTTACATTTTTATTTTACCTTTTTTTTTCCATATGTCATAAAAAACTAATGTAGATAACGTATATACATAAGTATTTGATACCATCTATTCCTCATAGCATTGTTTTAGATTAATGAATATATTTTAAAAAATAATTATATATATATAAATGTATGTGGATATGTGTAATTTACGATTTAAAATATTTTAGATTCACAGTTCCAATCGCCTTCCAACAAACTAATCGGCCTGTGCCAGTTATTTACTCTCTCAACACAGAATTCCATTTAGTAAATAATGAAAAGATGTTTTTATTAGACCCAAAAGATGCAAGTATGAGTTTGCAAGATATGGACTATAAGGGAGCTTTTAGTAAAGGTAAATAATTAAGATGCTTACTTTAATAACAACTAATTGTATTAATTAAAATATATATATATATCAAATCAAAACTACCCCAAATCCAAAATTAAACCAGACCAGCATAAAAATAATATTAAAACACAACCTAAGGTTTCACTGCTACAAGCAGACTTCTCAAGTGTAAAGAACTACCAAAAACTACACAATATATATAATATTAAAAACTACCCACAAATCCATTCACTTCCCATCCACCCTTAATATTAAAAGAACTCTTAAATAAGTTAATTGCTTCAGAATAATAAATTTTCAATAATAAAGACTCTTTAATTCTTCTTTTGATTTCATTTCTCTCAAAGAAGACAACCTTGTCTGAAGCAATTAACTTATTTAAGAGTTCTTTTAATATTAAGGGTGGATGGGAAGTGAGTTTTTGGTAGTTCTTTACACTTGAGAAGTCTGCTTGTAGCAGTGAAACCTTAGGTTGTGTTTTAATATTATTTTTATGCTGGTCTGGTTTAATTTTGGATTTGGGGTAGTTTTGATTTTATATTGATTAGTTTAGCTTTATGCTTGTAATGTTTATATATATATATTAATAGGTCAAACTATTTATGGACGAGTATTGTGGACACCAGAACAAGATCTGAATTCCGCTTATAAATTACAAATCGAAAAGTTATTCCTATGTACAGGAAAAGATGGCTATGTTCCAACATTTGATCCTCAAGGCACAGAATATGGAGAAGGACCTCAGTATGGTTGTATACAAACCAGCCCCAATTTAAAATATCGATTTTTAATTCTAGTAAGTGAAAGACAATGCTATCAAATATAACTGCATTTATTTATATATTATAAATAAAAATGTATATTATGTTTGTATTACTTCATTCTGGTTGCAAGAGATTTTTTGCATTACTGAACTTTGATGTAAAGAATCATGCACTAATGCATTTATTTAGACAATAAGAATAAATTATTCTGATTAATTTCATTTGTAACTTTCATTCATCTTTGTCAGATAAAGGAATGCTAGGCATATAGGTAAATATACAGATGACTTTATTATCATATAATAAGTTATGAACATTATAGTACAATAGCTTTTAAATCGTTTCTACAATTGCATGTCATAATGTCATTAGTTTAGATGTAATGTGTGTATACAGATAACTAAATGCAATAACAAATTTATAAACAAATAAGGGATGTAAATTGAATGTATTTTAGAAAACCAGTATATTTTGTTTTACTATAACATCTCTTTTAAATTCAAATTTAGTAATTTTTGTTGTTTCAGCTTGCATGTTACAATTTAATTAATCTGCAGTTTTTAAATATCTACAATTCTTCTGTTTATCAATGTCTCTAAAGAAATTATGTTTATATTGTATAAAAGTATATTATAAAGATTAATTATCCTTTTAATTATTATTATTTATTGCTTTTTGTTGTTGTTCAGATGTCAATGTTCTAGCACCAAAATGACCAGTTGAACTTTGGTCCAGGAAATTTCAAGTCTTTGGTTCCATCACTTTACTACTGTATTAAGTCACATAGGACTAAAAAGCAGATGGGTAGTTAGTTACTGAAAAACCAATATGTTTAAACACTGGGAATGGCAGATTGAACTTCAATCTAGGAATTTTCGCATCTCAAGTGTTTTCAATCTACCATTGCATGTAATCACATAGAAGCTGCTGTCTAATTAAAATATCAAATTTTTGATCTGAGGATAATATCTATTATTCTCATTTAATTACTATTATCCAGAATTGCAACATAATCAAAAACTAAACCTCACAGTGAAAGGCACTTTATAGCATTCATCTAAAATTTTATTATTACTTGATTTAATGTTGTTTTTTTCTGATGCTTTGCTTAGTTCACAGTATTAGATTTTGAGACATAGTTCTGTGCACAACTGTCACACTTTTCCTGCACTTAATGATATAAGATTTAATCTTAAATATTGAAACTACAGAAAGTGGTAGATAACCCAGTGTTCCATGTTTGCATTCTTTTTTTATCTTCCATTTTCATTAAATCTTAAAACATTATTAACAATTAGGGCAAGAATTTGATATTTTAATCATAGCAGTGGTAGGATTCCTGGACATTAAACTCTAATACTATTCTTCAATGTTCTCTTTAAAAAGAGCAGAACTTCTGGAAATTATTTTACTTGCTTTATATATATAATTTATGTGAAAGAATAGATGTTAGAAAAATATCTTTTGATTTCATAAAAGCAATTTTTTTTTTTTTAATAGCTTCTTGGTTTTCAGCTAGTATTCAACAAATCACTAATTTTCATCACCCTGTCTAATTTAGTGAAGTAATGGACTCTAGAATTCAAGAGTTGATCTACTACTCTCATTTGAGAAAGTAAAATAAAAATTTAATTTGATCAATTAGAGAAATTATTGTACTCACTTCATCAAGATCTCCCATGTAAATAATTCATATAATTATTTTTTAATAAGTGAATAAATTAATAAAAATATTTCATTTTTCACACCTTAAATCAAATTGTCTCAAAAAAGAAAACAAAGCTTAAAAAACTAGTTACATTATAATGTTATCCTCCCCCCATTATTCTATAAAACTTTTATTTTCCTACTTACAAATAATATTGCGATTTAAGTAATGTTTACATGTTTGTTGGTTTTTGCATCAGTTTGCATATCTGCTTTTTTTACATTTTGCATTAAAACTCACATTTCTCAATCAGTTTCATCATCTTAAAATCTTTTGCTTAGACACAGAGATTTAACCAGTAACGCTATTTGTATACTAAATCTTATTGATATATTTATCATATTTGTCACTTTTTATTTAATTAAAATCAGACTTCAACTATTTCTGTTACCATCAAATTTTAATTTTGCATTTAATAATTATTTTGGTTTGTATATATATTCTATTTCACCATGCTAACCTTTTCAAATTTAATACAATTTCATTATCTCTGGTATATATAACCTTATACATAATTTCTTTCCAGACTTTTTTTTTTATCAATGTGTGCCCAACAGCTCTTTTTCAGCCTCTTAAATCTTACAATGATCATGTGCATATTGCATTAATTATTCTTTTCTATGGTCTACATTTTGGACCTATAAAAAATACTGGCTAAATGCATATATTAAAATTTTTTTATATATATACTCAAGCATATTTCATTTCAATCTTATTTTAATTAAGTTTTCCAATCTTTGAAGCAAGTTATGCATCAATTATACTATTTTCAAAATCTAGTAAGATAATCTCCATATACTTTTACTAGCTGCCTATTTTAATTCCCAAAATATTTCCTGTATTTTGCTTTGGAGAAATTCATTCTGTAATCATTATTGCATTTTGGCAAATATCTTTCAAGTTTGAAATTTTCTTAGTCCCTTTTATGATGATTTAAAGCTCAAATCACAGCAGGAATATTGGAGTTAAATTTTTTTTTCTTTCTATTTTACAAATTCAAAATAGGATTTTTTTAATAACTGTGCTACAATCACTTTTAAATCTAAATTGTCACTCTCTGTGGTTTAATGCAGTGGTATAGTGGCAGACTCTAGAGCTAAAGATCCATGAATTCCACCCCCAACTGTCATTCAGGGTGCTCACTTATTTAACTAGTCCATAATTCTCTGTAGACAATGTGTAATGATGACATAAAATATCTTATATAAATCTGCAATCTCTAATAACTTTTTCTTTCATCTATCTGCATTTTTAAATACCATTATTATAGTCTTCCTGTTATCTGATTACATTACATATAGCACTTAAAGCTGACTGTTCTAAATCTATTTTCCAATCTGCATGTCAATTTGTTCCATAAATTATCAAGATTTCTTTGTCTACTTATGCTGAACATTAAAGGTGTTAATGGCAATTATATCACAAAAGATTAGTGCAGATATAGGATTTTCTAGTGAACCACTTTACTTCAGCAGAAAACACCCATTCCAAACAAAATTATAAGTGATCACATTTAAGCAAATATTGTAATTTTTGTAATACAAGTTTTAGGAATATAATCATGTGATAATCTATATGTTGCACTCTAAATGCACATCAGTGAAGCTATTTTTCAATACTTTTTAGTTTAGTGCTGTCAGGAGTTACATGTTCCCATATTCATAGCTTGTGCTAACAATGGCTTTGTGTTAGCTTGTCCAATGTTGATGTATGCAATAGACTGCCCACTTTTTAGAAATAGAGTCTCTCCTATTGATGGCATTAGGTTCGTTTGCTATGAAACATGCTTTTTTTACTTTGCGCTCAAACACACAATCTCAGCTGTAGTAGTATAAGAATATAGAATTGCTGCTGCTATAGCATATGATTTTTTTTAGATTCCAATACAAGAATATGTTGCACTAGAACTTATATTTTAAAAGCTCTTATATTATTCCTTCAAATATTGTAGCTGATTAATAATATTAATTCATTTAATGTTCATAGTTTAGAGCATTTCTCAATTGCAGGTTCAAAGCATTCATGCAAAAATAAAGAATATCATGTTGATCAAATTTGTAGGAATATGAATCAAGATATAAAATTTGTTGACAAACTTCTAATAATATTGCAGCAAAATTTCAAAGAATATTATCCAGAAAAAGATCTCTGGGGAAAATTAAAAATGTAGATATCAAATCCATTTTTTAAAAATCTTAGTCAAACAAGTCTTAATTGTCCTGAAAAAGGTCTTATTGAACTATTTTCTGATATTAGTCTGGAATTCGAATTTAAGGAAACTACTTTGATCAAATTTTGAATATCTGTGAATAATGAATATCTAGAGCTTGGCAAGAAAGCCTTAAAATTATTGCTGTTTTTCCACAACCTATTTATGTGAAATTTTTTCATTATTAACGTTTATAACAAAATACAGAAATCGCTTGAATTGTGATACTGCACCTAGTCTTTTTGAACCAATCTTGTGCCATGTGTCGAAAAAATTATAAGTGTAAGGCAGAAGCAAATTTCACATTGAAAATTAAATATTACTTAAATATTTGTAATTGATACAATAAAAAAATAAAACTTTTGTGAAACATCTTATTTTGTAAACTTACCAGTCCATGAAATTTTTCTAGGTCATTTGCTGGTCTGCCAAAGAAAAAGGTAGGGAATTGCTGGTTTAGAGATATGTATTTCTGGCATTCACTATATATATATATAGCAGTCCTTTACATTTCTGTGGTTTGAAGAAGCCCAAGAGAAATTTTGTAAATGTGAGTTATACATCTCATACAAGCCATATATATAAATAGCATCACTATTTTTCAGTAAGCTATTTATCAATCATGTTTGCAATCAAAATGAAATATTTTTTACAATTGCCATATTGCTAAAGTGAATTATTAAATCAAAACTTTTGTTTAAAATGGCCCAGAGTTAAAGTCAATTATTATTACAAGGATGATTTAAAATATACAAGTGTACATTTATATAATGCTATTTTATTATATAAATAAAGATTTAATACTGTATTTCATAATTTGACTTTTTTTATATAGTAATAAAATCTGATTATTTACTTTCAGTAGATCTTTACCTTTTTTGTAATTTCATCTATTTTCTCTTGCTAACACAAATAGATCTTTTCAGTCCAACTTAGCTAAGTATTATCAATTACAATAAAATTAGATGCATAAGAAATGTTTATATTATAAATTATGGACTTTTGACAATTTAAATCATGATTAAAAAAAAAAAGAGTGACTTAGTATTAAAAAAAAAAAAAGGCCAAGCTGAATCAATATATTCTTGGTCTCATTTAGATAATACCTATATGCTATTTTCCAATTTACTGTCTTTAATCATAGCTATAGTTTTTGTCGATATCCATATGTATATATTTTTTAAAATCAAATTGCATTATAGGTATGTATATATTTTAAATATCAAGATGAAGGCTTTGAACCAAGGGAGTATTAATGTAGATAGATGAATTAATTTAGTAAGTTATTATTGAAGCAAATCTGTTATTCAACCTGTTCTAATTACAGAGTTCTTATGCTATCAAATATTACTGTTAGTTTATAAGTGGTAAATTATAAATGTAATCAGATGATAATTGTCAATTTTTTACAAAATAATTGTATTAAATTCTATGAAAAGCAGCAATTTAAGTTAAAAGCTTATATACGAAATGTTTAATTTGATATTTGGCATGCACATTCACACATCATTACTACTTCACATCTACCTACCACCTCAGACTGTTACACTGGATATGAAATTTACTAGACATTCTATCCAAACTATTGATTAGGTTAATATTTTTCCAAACAAAAGTTTAATTTTTTTATTCTTCAATCATTTTGACTTAGAAGCTTGTGCATCTTAGAAGATTCGTTGTCTAGTTCTTAAAAATGTTATATCAAATCAATTCATTATCAAATGTTCTGATCTAGTGTTTTTTCACAGCTGGGAATTGAAATAAGCTTATATTAGCAATAAATTACTCTATCACTGAATCAATTATTACTTATTAAATGCTTTTAAGCTGATATAACTCCTGTGATCATCATTTTTAAGCATTCTACTTTTGTAATGAATTAATCATGACATGATCAAGATAGGACAATTTCAACTGGGTGATTTATGCATTAAGAATTTAAATCTGGTTTGATAAAGTATTTACTTATTTCCCTTGTTGTCCCTGGAATTTTTTGTCAAATCCTAAATTTATAAGCATGAATTTTTATATATTTTTTCAGTATCAGATATACCACAGTTTGATCAATTCCAATCATTCTTCTGAATATTAATAATGGGTAATCACATCATGTATTGAATGTTTACATATGTAAATGAGTTTCATTATAGATATGTGATATTATAGGTCAGGTGTAAAGTTATATTCATAGTGAAAACTAATGTTATTTATATAGTTATTATACTATTTATTATTTACATCAATTAAGTTTTAAATTAATTAACTTGCAATATACCCTCCAATTTCAATGGCAGATAACAAATAGAATGTCTGGCCTATACACCCAAATTATATTTGATCCATGTTGTCTTAATGAAAACTATCATTCATTCAAATGCAGGAATTATATTTCTATTAAATATAATTATAAGCAGATTTGAATTCAGCATAAATTTACATTACAATTAACATGTTTGCATTATTTAATACCTATTTACAATTGTTTTTAAGGACCGCAGTAATCCAGATGCAGTTGATCAAAGTTTTCACTCAATTCCTTTTGAAGCCTACTTTGCTTCTGACAGTCCTTCTTTTGCTTCTCTACAAGAAATGCCAGGAGTAGATGGGTTCACTCTAAAAGTTGATGCTCTCTATAAGGTAAATCTTTGTATATTCCCAACTCTAGTCAATTATACATATTTTACATTAGCAAGATTTATACGTTGTTATAAAACTTATGGGCTCAGAATTAGTAAGAATGAATTTGAAAAGACTAAGATATAGTTATCGTTAGTCATATTATCTATACAGTAAATTTTTTATTCTTAAATACATTTTCATATTATTTTATATTGCTTTTTGATATTTTCTTTCCTACTTTTTTATTATTAGTTTTTATATTGGCAGCAATGATATAGAATGATGATGGATTGAATTAATCCAAAGATGAATTTGATCAAAAACACTAAATCCATTACTGAAAAAAAAAAAAACCCAATATTTTCAGTATTGTTAGTTTGATATGGCTAAAATAAAGCAATCTAAATATATATCTACTTGATGTTGAAAAAGAAAATACAAAACACCATTTGACTGTGGAGTATGAACCAAAAAAAAAAATTGTATGAAGATGGAAATGAATTACATGTACACTAACATTCGAAGAGTTAATGTAGTAAGTTGAAGTTGCTGTCTGCAAATAGAGCTATGAGCAAGATAAAAGGTTTTTATTACCAGCAAGAGTATTTTCAAAGCCCTGTAACCTATCAGTTTAATTTTGTAGGTATTCATCAACATCCAAGAACTACAAATTTATACCATATCAATAAATTTAAATTTTATGATCAGGTTTAAATACAAATTGCCAAAACTTGAAGACAAAATATTTTTCTACAAATCAGTGACTGGATATTACCATTGAGAAAGATAGAAATGTAATTAATATGTGCTTGGAAATAAAACAATTTATCAGTGTTTATGAATTCAATGAATTTTTTTTGTATTTTCCAGTATACTTTCTAAACAAAACTTGGATAGTGCAAGTCAGGAATTGAATAGTTTACATTCTTAGATCTGTGTAACAGATCTATATTCATAACTAAGAGTTATTCATATTTTTAGACTCATTTCTGATGTTTCTCTAATGCCTATTACTCAAATAATAATTACATTATATGATCAAATCATGTATTTATAATCAAAAAATAACAACTTGATATCAAATATAAAGTGGAATCATGGAAATTCATTAAGTTATTAGAAAATTTTTCTTTAGCTAACAGATTCCAAGTGATTGTCAGGATTTTTACTAGTTTTAAATATATCATTTCGAAGTTCATATTTTCCCATTTTTATTTATCTTTTCAACCATATCTTCTACATCAATAATACCAAAAATAAAACATGATTGGCTAACTTCTTTGAAATATCTCAAATTTATCATTTTCTCATATTCATTTTTGTTAAATAAGTCCATTTTTTTTTTTGACATCAAATATTTTTCAAGGTATCCATTTCTTAAAGTGTTAATATAGCCAATCATTTCATCTATTACTTTGTTTTTCTATGCAAGTTCAATTCATTAAGGCTGTTAGTTATATCTATAATGAAAATTAGATCCATTACTATGTCCAACATATATTCCTTAATTTCTTGACTTTAAAAATATTTTACTTTTTATAGTAAATCAGAGTATTTGAAAAAGGTACCCAGATTTAACACCTGCACAATACAGATTAGTATATGAATAACATATATTACTCTTGCCACAAAGCAGGTTATATTAATTTTCTAAATTTTTATTATTAGCCCATTTAAAGGTGAAGGCTTCCAGAATTAAGCCAGTTTTACTGCTAGTGATGTTAAAAGTACAGCTCAGGCTTCATTTCGGTAACTTTTTCTTGAATCCATCTCTACCATTTAAGAGTCACATAACTTTTTTTACTTTTAAATGGGGTGGCAATCAAAATTTATAAGTTAATATAACCTGATTTAGGTGGAGCATGGCTTACACCTTTTCTTGAGATAGATTTTTGACTGCTCTGAGATCTGTTTATAATAATTGAAAAGATACTTTATTAAAGCTTTTAATTTATATTCGGAGAAATCTTTGCACTTACAAATGAAGTTTAATTGTAACAGAATTATCTTATTAATTACTGTTTAAATATTTGAATACAATTAAAATAATAACTATGGATGATTAAAGGTGTAAGTCAATATTAATCAACAGTATTTACATTTACCTATTTTTAATATTCTTTTAGTGAGAAGAGTTATATCATTACAAAAGAAATAAAATTTAAGAGTATCATATATAGATATCAGAAAATTTACATTACATTCAATTAATATATATTACAGTTAAAGGTTCTTGTATATATGCATTATGATTACAAATTGTATTTACATGTTTATGAGTAAAACAAATTATGGAACACAGGTAATACTTTTATAAAAATAGTCTAAATGTCCCCATTTGCATATTTGAATGGATGAAGCTATTACTTATGACAAAAAGTTCCCAAACCTCTCACTCAGTCAAGCTCAACATTTAAATAATGATTGAGAATGCTGTGGGAGAAGTGTAAAATTATCAAAGTGTTTGTTTATCTGTATGGGTTTTTTGAATGGAGTACAATTATCTTGAAAGATGACAGTATTGCTTGAAATCAATTTTGCACTATTGGAATGAACCAAATTCTAAAAAATGTTTAAATAGTTCACATCTGTGCAGAAAAATCACTTGGATAAAGAGAATACCACGATTAGAGCAAGTTTTCTGTTTGATAAATTTCTTTGAAATGTCACCAAATTATTCCAACTATAGGTTATGCTTTTATACTCATGATGCAGTGTTTCTGCATCACATCATTTAAATTGGAAACCAGTGACTGAAATTGACACATGCCCATTAGGTTTTGCTAATCAATGATGTTGATATTGTAATATTATAATAGAATTTTTTCAATGATTGATTCTATTATGATTTTATGTAATCCTCTATATGCCCAAATTTCTAATTAGCAGATCTTATTTTCCAATCTTGAATCATGTTTCAGGAACTTTACATCCTGAAACTTCCTCTTCTTTTGGATTCTATTTGTAAAAATAAAAAATATATTGAAATTTCTAATTGTTGTGTTGTTTGATGTAAAAAATATTGTACTAATAGCTGGTATTATTCTGTCCATCCCTATTTGTCAACTCTATATAGCTATCATTGAAAATAACTCATAAAATTTTTTAATACATATTTTTAAAACATAACTTTTATTAAAATGTAATTATTTTCTCCTTTCAGATTGACTCAGGGCATCAGTGGTATCTTCAAGTTATATATATTATTATACCAGCTGATAATTCTCAAAAACGTTTCAAACGTTCCATAATTAAAAGAGAACTATTTGATGTGCAAAGTATTCCTGAACATCAAAACGGTACTAATATGAGATTTCTGGAACTACACGATAGTGATTTTGAATACTTTCTTGGAACTTCCGACAACAATATGTTAGTAGTTATAATCGTGGCTGGTGCATTATGTGCTCTAGCTTTCATCATTGTTGTAATTGTCATAATTTTCTTACTTTTATTAAGACACAAAAATCAAAAGAAACGATATGTAGAAGAAAATAAAAGTAACATTGAAAAAGCTCAAAGACAAATACAAGTCCAAAAATTATTGGATAATAATAGTTCAGAACTAAACAAAAATTTAAATACCAGAGATATTAATTTATATACTTGTAATGATAAAACTGGGAGCTTAAAAGGAACTGTAAGATTAAAAAATGTTAATCTAAAACTTGTAAATAATTTGATAGAAACCAGTTCAAGTACAGGAACAGAAGTTTAACTGAATTATATATATAAAAAAAAAGCAGCAAAATCACTGCCATCAAGTACTTATATATATATTTTTTTTTATACAAATTGATTATTTATTTTAACCTTTGTTCATTTAACCAATTTAATGGTTTCGAATGAAAGATGATAATATCTGAAAGATGAGAATATTGTGGTTCATCGTTCTAAGCTTTGTAAATTAAATTTTATATATATATTTTTTAAAAGAGCAACTAGAGACATTGGCTGAAAATACTTTTATTATTTATTTTCATGCTTTCCTGTTATTATTGTTTGTTTATAAAGTTTAAAAATGAAATTTTAATGTCATAGATTTTAATTTGCTTGCAATCTGGAAAGCAAATTTAATAAAAAATATTAAATGTATTTCTGTCAAACCAGCTATATGAAATGTTACGAATTCTTGCAAAGTGAGATTAAGGTATGTATGCACTCATCTTCCTGTTTGCAGGCTTTGTTTATTTCAAAGTGAAACTTTACATTTAAATGTATTTTATACTGAAATTTTTACATTAAATTCAAATCTTTAAAAATTTGTAGTATTATTTAAATTTTTTTTGGCATAATCCCATTAAACTCTCTATATAAATATATAAGTAAAATTGCCCACTGCGGAACAGTCTTTTCTAAAAGTTTTCTGAAGAACAATGAACAAGTAATTGCTGATTTGTCTTGCCAACTGAAGATTTTAGCGTTTTCCCATCTTGTTTTACTCTCTAAGAATAAGTAGTATCCATTTATTTACTAACAAATTTTGGATGGCAAAATCCTAACTATAAGCCACCATCTAGTATGTTAGACACCACATGCCATTGTTAAGTGAATTAAGTCTTTTTTTCATTCAAATACTTATAGCAATAAAACATGTTAAAACTAATATATATTAAATTGAACAATATGGCTATAAAATACTCTTATTAAAGCAATAAAAAATATTTTACTTTGCCTTAAAATGTGTATATTTATAATGACAGATAAATATAATTTATTGCAGTCCCATTATATTTAATTCTAAGCCATATCCCTAAAACTGAAGATAGTATCAATTCTTTATCATTTTCATTTTAAAATTTACACATTAAAGTATTAACAAAATTAACAACAAAAGAAATAAAGAATTTAAAAAAAGATAGTACAATAATAATTGAATGGGAAGGCAACTATATGACTGAGTGTACAAGATGAGAAAATGGCCTATAGCTGATTTATGACTTTTCATATAAACAAAGCATTGTGTAATTTTTCCAACTGCAGATGTGGGAGCAATACTTTAAATATATAATTTAAATAATAATAGCTAAATAAAAATATATTAATACTTTAAATATAATTATACTTTTAAAATGTATTTATTTCAAGAATGATGGGGGGTATAGTCATTTTTTATTTTAAAAGCAATTCATTAATGACTTTTTTTTTTTTAATTATAAACACTAAATGTATATCCACATTTTTAGCACAAAAAATTGTTTATATAGTATATAATTTTTATTAAGTTTAGAAAATAGCCAGAAATATCCAAATGCTTTAAACAGAAAAGTATCATAATTCTCAAAAAGAAATGGTCAGCATATTTCTTCCGCTATGATGAAATCACCAAATATAGGAAGGCATAATTTAAAAGTGATAACAATGTAGTAATTCACTACTACGCTTATAGCAATATGTCACTGTAAGAATATATAAATCAATTTAGGATAAAAGTAAAATATTTTGCAGGAGTAAGAAAATTGTTAATCTAGCTAGCTCCAACATAAAATCATAATCCTAATAAACATTTTACTTTTTCTTATAACTTAGTACATACTGTGTGCAAAATAAAAACCTCAGCAAAAAATTTTCTATTGAATTTATATATTGAATGTATGCAATAAAGGAAAAAAGGGCAACAGATTCAGAATTTGTAGAAAAAATGTTAGATATACTGCTAACATTATACTTCTAAACAAAACAAAAATCATTATGGTAGTATCCACAACTATCTTTAAAACTGATAATAAAAGTGTAGAAGTACATAAACCTCATCAAGATTTATAGTAAACTAATAATAAACAGATTTGTATATAAAAAAGGCTGGATAAGAATTTTAAAAGTAGCTATAATTCTTTAAAAAAGATAAAAATTATTCAAACTATAATGTTTCCTGCACATCTTAGGCAGTAAACAAAATAATAAAGGGATTCTACATCAGATTAGACATCAACATCTAATATACCAATGATCTATTTCGATTATATAAGACTATAATTCATTAGAAAAAAATTGGATAGTAAAAGATCATGATGATCAGTGAGATAGATGGTCACCAACATCATTCTGAAAAATGCTATTTATACGAGTCAGTTCCAAAGATTTTACTTTTTCTAGCATTTTAATAAATTACAAATAATTTTGGTTAATTTAATATTGATAAAAATAGTATTCAGATTGAAACCCATTTTTCATTTGTATTATGGAAACCATTCACAAGTAACAAATGGTATATTTTAAATAGTCTATTAAAAAATTGAAAAATTTTTTTTTTCACCCATTATTTTAAATAAATAGTATTTTTTTAATTCCCCAAATAACACTTTCTTAAAAAAAAAAATTAAACTGTTAAAATTTACTATTTAAAATATCCTTCCAAATGGAAAAGAAACAAATGGAATTAAATAAATCACACCAAAATTTTTGTTCACAGCATTTTATTATGAAAACAGTACATTATATACAGTATATTAAAAATGCATAGTCAGGCTTTTCATTTAAAAAAAAAAAAAGAGAATGAATTATAAACCTTATCCTATATGCATTAAAAAAAAAATTTCAAAAATCTAGAGCATTTAATTGCTTTGCAAAATTTTGTCCACTGATATTCCAAATTGATTTCATAAATTACTTGGAAGAAAATTAAACCAATTGCTTAAAAACGATTAAATGGCTGCCTTATATATAAATTCCAAAACATTATTTTCTATGTATATGTGTGTGTATATAGCATATATGTATATTACACACACAAGCACGTTTTGGAAAAATCGTAGGGAAAATCATGGAAGTAGAATAACAATGAACAGCTCACATAAAAGGTTCCAATTAAAACACAAATATGTCGAGCAAGAAAGTAATTATAGAACTATAAACATTATAACTACTAAAACTACTTGAACCTACTCGAAGATGAATTTTTAAAAATGAAATAGATGATAAAAACTGGCAGTAAAGGTTATCAAGACAAGAAGGCAAAAAAAAGGCAGAAATTCAAAGAAGATGCAACAGACATTTCAATTACAAATGAGTTTCAATATCTGCCTTGATGGTACAAAAGGACCCGAGTGTTTACAAACAGTGCTCTTTTCCATATTACAAATTTTCATAAACACAAGACAAACGTGTGTAATAAAAATCATGGAAAAATCCACACATTTGCAGCAGTCACTAAAGGAAAGACAAAGTTGAAGCCAAATTATATATATATATATAAATATGTACAATTGGAATATTTAAAAAAAAAATGGCAGCAAGTCTGTCACATCCTTTATGTCTACTGTGGTCCCTTTGTAGCAAAATTTCAACTTTGTGCCCCGATACATCCTTAGAATGAAAGATGATTTAGAAAACTAATTTTTTGGGAACCTCCCATGTGAATCCTGGGCGTCCAAAATGGCCATAGGCACTGGTCTGCAAATATATAGGATTTCGTAACTTTAGATCTCTGGAAAAAAAAAAAAAGTATGTTATTTATATATTGTAATAAATAAACAAATTATCATATCAAATATTTAAATTTCATTTAGACAAAATATTAGACCAAAACATTTAAATTAATATCCATTTTAATGTAAATGTAATGTATATATGGCACAGATAATAAAACTATTAGCAGAATTGCTGAGGATGAATTACTGCCATTTCTAAAATATTAAACTTGTGTCAAAATAGTAAATGTCCACTATCCATAAAAGATTTTGCATGACACATTTGCTCATAAAATGTTTAAAGTCACCATTATTCACTACTTCTTCCAATGCATTTACATCTATTTATTTTTCAATATGAAATGAAATGTTTGACCAAAGAACTTTTGGAAATTGTTAAAATGGATTTATTAAAAAACAGCCAACTTTAGTTTAAATCTATTTTCAGACAAAAAATTTTATTTAAACAGTTATGTTCTATGTGAAGATTGGGCAAATTATAAGTTTTCCTTTACTTACATATTTATCATTTCCATAGTCTAAACTAGGAAAATATTTTTCCACAAATAAAAATAACCACTGTTATATATTAGATGTTTCTATAAAATGAAATACACAAGAAATAAAAACTGAATTAATTTGAACCTCAAATTTTCACAATTTTTTTAAACTTCTTACATGATTTGAATTGTATTAGAAAAATAAAATTTAAAACATTTCCTTGCCTATTTGTATAATACGGATAACCCAATAAATTAGGAATGAAATTATGGTCAACAGCTATCTTTTCTGAGTGAACTTCCCTCTTTACCATTAAAATGTCATTGAAAAACTCGCAATAATATATTAATTTCTTTGCATTATATTCTGTTTAAGATTCCATTTACATACTTACTCCAGAACATAACCAACCTGAATTAAATGTTGGACTAACAAATAAAAAAATTATATGTAAATAGATGATAAAATTTTATATATAAGAAATGATGACATATTGACTTTTAATAATTGCAGAGGAAAAAAAAACAAAAACATCGTTAACTGATGAGATCTCAAGAAGCAGACACAACTCATTATGTAGTAAATATCAAGAGAATGAAATAAATTACAGTTTTCAAACATCTCCAAATTTTATTAACTTTTTTCTAGCTAAAAATATGATAACTATAAACAAGCTACTTGGATTTTTTTAAATTGTCTTAGATTTGTGTCCATATCACATGCATGGGAGTGACATTGTGCTAACCCAGACCTTTCAACGCTAAATTCATTATTGTGATGATGAAATCCATTCACCTCATTTCTAATCATCATTTTCTCCTTTTACTACCAATCATTACAGGAATTGTACAATTTTTCATAAATCAGAGCATCTTTTAATTGAAATAGCTGAAAAACAACATGAGAACAGATTTAGAAGACTAAAAATTTTCTGGTATAATCATGTATAAGATTATAAAATGCATAATGATCACACTTGGATATGGCTTGCATACTTAAAATATAATTTAAAAAGCTTTACTTTAATACAACATTGAATTCTTTCAACAAAATCAAATGACAGCTTTGGGTTCATTATTGCTGCTCTTGATCAGCAATATATATATGAAAAAACTTAAAATTATTCCATCTCCAATTAAACAAATAAGTCCTTCTGCTCAAATAGCAATGTACTCTATTATTGTGATTATTTATATGACTTCAACAGCCATCTTAATATTTCAGATGCATCTTTGCCATGATTATAATTGGTCAGTCATATTAGAGGCATAACTGTTAATGCTATAATTGATTATTACATACATATAACTAAATGGTATTTAACTATTCTTAAATACATAAAATCAAGGAAGAAATAAAGTAATCTGTTAAAACATTTTTACCATCACACTTCCTACCCCATACTAATGGTATGAAAAGGTTTTGATAGAAATAATAAATAAAAATTAAGAAATGAAAAATAATTTGGCATTCTTTAATTAATGAAATAAAATTAATCCATGTATTTTCTCTCACTTCTATTTTCTGAAACTGGTTTTAACTACATATGGAACAAAAAATATTTGATTACATGAGTTCTATAAATTAAAAATAGCATTACCTTCTAAAAACAATGCTTGTTTAAAAGGATGAACATGGGATCCCAAATTGTTCAAATAATCAAGCTATAATATTGCATCCATGCAAAGTAATAAGGCTAAACCAAAAGAATATCATATATTCATCCAACTCATGAAATTTCCACTATGATTTACAAATGACAAAAGGTAGACTACTTAGATATTTTTATTAATTATTAAACATAAACTGTTTCAGACACTGGGGGTAAGTACGAACTACAATTCAATGCTCCCAAGCATCCACAATTTAATTATCCTCATAATATCACTGTTTTCTCATTTTAGGATTCACATAAGAAAAACAACCTTCAAATATAGTACTTCTAACATAAATATTATGTTATTTGGCTTTAATGCTTATCTTTCACATATATCAATAATAAACACTAACTTCGGTTATTTTCTGCATATTTTGTTTTTACAACTTTACTAAATAAATCTGTCACCTTTGAGTTTAATGATTTTAAAATATTAATTCATTAGCTTTAGGAACTAATTATATGACTTTTTAAACTCTAGGTCTGTAGACATAATAGGTTTATAAAACTGATATCAATCTTTTTAAAGGCATTACTCATCTATTTGAGAGTGCCTTTTCATTTTTATACTATATAATGCCAAAAATTTAGTGCTAACATGACAGTTTTTGTAACTATTTTCTTTTATCCATTGTTCTTATAACATTAAAAAATTATTTCATTAAAAATTAAAATTATACTAAAGTTTTAACTTTTTTCCCTTTTTTTTGGTGACTACATTAAGAAAAAAGCTATAATATATTAAAAAAAAGTTCTCTTCTAACAAACCTATTATATATATATTATAATAAAAATAATAAATTTAACGGTAGCAAACTATTATAAACAATCCTTAAATTCACATAAGTACTTTCGGTTAATTTCTTAAACCTGCCTCAACTGCCATTAAATTAAAAAAAAAATAAAGTGGAAGCAAATGTCATCAATTCAAATCCCACGAATCTTGAATTTTAATGTTGGCAATAAAATGCATTTAATAAATAGACAAGCTGCTAAAATTAAAATACGAGATTCATGGGATTTGAATTGAGGACATTTGCTTCCGCTTTGTGTGTGTGTTTTTTTAATTTAATGGCAGTTGAGGCAGATTTAAGAAATTAATCTAAAGTACATCTGTGGATTTAAGGATTAATAATAGTTTGTTACCGTTAAATTTATTATTTTTATTATAATTACAATTTTGTTTTAATTAACGGACATTTTATTTATATTATATATACCTGGGTCTCGTTTTATGCGGTAGATAGGTTCCACAGAAAACCTGCATTAAAAAAAAATCGCACAAAAATAGACTTAACTTACCTTGAAAAATGGGGGATAGGTGCTGTAATTTTCAGAATTTGCATAAAAGCAAAGCAACATGGAAAAATTACTTTAAAATTCGCATTAAAAATAAGCAATTAACGTATGACTAATAAAAAATTTCAAATATTTGAAAAAAATTAATACAAGACAAACTTTTTTTATTACTACAGTATTTACATTTTTCATACATATTTTAATCATTACCGCTAGCGTTTGTAAACTGGTAAGAAATCAGACTCGATGTGATATATTGTAGCTTCTTAAACGAAGTCAAGAATCTCTCAGCAATTATGCCCAGAGAAACCTGTTAGCCATTTTATTTTTATTCGTGATGTGATGTACAACTAGCGCTACTTTCAGTCTTATGCTGTGTTAATGGTTTTCTGTTTCTATATTAAAAAAATGAGATTGCAATCAAAACAAAATATTATACATTATCATTAGAAAGATTATTTTCAGTTTATAAAATCTTCGTTTTTTTATTTTAAAAATCTAAAAGATTATTTACTTCTGTTACATATATCAAAATACGTTTTAAAAGTTTAAATTTTTTGAATATTTATTGCAATATTTTTATATGTAAGTATAAATCTATTATTTACTCATTAATATAAATGTTATTTACATAGAAGCTAAATATAACATATTTTTGAAAGAAAAAAAAAGTATTTCAAGTGAAACTAAGTTATTAATAATTTAAATTTCTTGATATCTAATAAATATAGTGAAATATGAAAGATATTAAGAAAAAACATGAATCGCATTAAAATAATCCGCATAAAACGAGACCCAGGTGTATATGTTTGTATATAATTTTTAAACAGGATACTTGATATTTATAACCATAAATTTTGCACTACATTCTCCACTGCATTTGAAGTAGATAAAGAATTTTCAGAATACATGACAAATAGTATAAGAAAATAGCTGACATTTCAGTATCATTCATAAAATATCTTTTTTATAGGATTATAATAAAATATTAAGAAATTATTATATTATTTTCATAGGATTACTGATATACTTGAATAAAAAAAAAAATTCTCATCAGTTTTAAAAAACAACAACATCCAAAGTCCTACTTTTCAATAGAAAACAGAGTTTTAACATTCAAAAATCACATTCAAACATCTTTTATTGAACATATATCTTCTACAAATACCTATATATAAAACAAAATATAAAGATCTAATAATGTTTTTGACAATTGTAATTACAAATATTGAATAAAAAACGTTTACACAAGAATCATATATTGTAATTGAAAATCAGTAATTTAGAATTAATATTACTCTGAAGTAAAAAAAAGTAAATTCAACTAATGATTTATTCAAACATTCATAAACTTACAAGACTATTTTCCCAGGCCTCAGATCAAAATTTTCTTTGACAATTTTTAAAAGTTCTTGTTCACTTTTTGTTGAAGTCCCATATGAAAAAACAGAAATTGATACTGGTTCTGCAATTCCAATAGCATATGATATCTAAAAAAAAAAAACTTTATATCAGTAATTTTAATTACATATATTTTACTAAAAATGACTTAAAACTTGTCAAAGTATATTCCAATTTATTGTATAAAATGATTAACCTAAGAACAAAGCATTAATAATCACCCAACTGATGAAATTTAACATATATATTATAATATTTCATTTATTTAAAAAACTGTCCATGTAATCAATTCAATATATTATTGTAATCTAAATAACATTAAAAAATTTACACTTCTAGATTTTTATTTTTTTTTCAAATTCTTTATATAACTCTGAAAATCTCAAATTAACTATTAGCATTTCCCATTTTTATTTCAAAAGATAATATAATTGGTTTAATTTTAGTCCTCATAAATTTAATTTGCCAGATGTACTATGATGATATATAAATGCTAAGTTATAATCTGTATATCCTAATAAGCTTTTATAGACAGTTTTATTTAATTCATATAGAAAATGAACAAAATTACTACAAACTAATACAGGGTTGATGTTCAATGGATACCACTTATGGAATATTTAAATATGACAAACTTTCTCAAATGATGTTTTATGTTCTGTGTACTTCTAAATACTGTATTAATTCTTAAGTACGAAAACTTATATAATTAAAATTTCTATTCAGAATTTCCTATGCTGAAACTGCAAACAGAAATAATTGTTTTCAAACATAGCGCTATTTATGCAATTAATTCTAGAAAAGAAAAAAAAAACTATAAATACATTTTCTTTTGTTACATTGGAAGAAATATCTTGAAAACAATTTTATTATTTACTAATAAAAATTTTTTTTTACATTTAGAGTGCCTTAAACAATATTAGTACAAGGCAGATTTAATATTTTATTAATATCACAATACTAAACGTAAATAATAGCTTCTTAATAAAAGCTATTTCATAATGTCAATTAAGTGACACCCCACATATTTTGTAAAAGAATATACAACTGCTTTGAAAAAAAAGTATTTTTGATCCATTTTTAATCAACACAATCATTCAAATACATATTGATAATTATAATGAGAAAAAAAAAAAACCTACATCTGTTGCTTAAAAAAAAAAAAAAAAAAGACTAATTAAACAAATAGTTAATATTAAAGAAATAAAATTAAAAATATAATTCATTAGCTACTGCTGTTTAAAAAAGGCATGAAAAAAATTAAACAATTTTTATCTAATCTAATGATAATAAAATTACACCATTTTTATAAACTTTTTCACAAAATATACTAACAGAAAAATGAACACAGACAATCCACTATCATTGGTTTTTGATATTTTGAGGACCAAACATTTTGCACAGACTGAATTGCAAACTTTTTGTTTTTGTCTAAGTAATGATTGAACATTAGATTTAAGATTATTTTTATATTTCCTAAACAAACTGCAAATCAATCTATTATTTCCATAGTATATTAATAAAGTGATCTGACTTTTTTAAATATTTCAACATATTCATAAAAAAATAAGTTATGGAAGCTATATGTTTTGTAAAGAAGTTGCTACAACATAATGGCTAAAATAAAAATGCCTGGATATTATGGCTTTGACAAACCTTTAGTATAGAATTGTGACTATTTTTATTTTATATACTGTACATAATTGAGAATTTTTATTTTAAAATGGCCTCCATCAAATGACATTGAAAGTCATGCGAATAACATTTCACTGTTAACCACAGAATTATCTATAAATGAAATACAGTCATAGTGATTAGTTACAATCAAAAAATTATAGTGTGATTAAAATTTTGAAAATTTAAAATATGAACAATTTCTAATGGACCATTTAAAAAAAAACACTTGAAATAAGATAATCATGATATAATGTAGTTTCTTGATAATTCAAAATTTTTATTGTGAGGAAATTAGTCTATATATTTTTGCAATATTATCATTACTGACCTAAATAGATGTATCTTTTTAAGCAATGTTAACTCATTGTCTGCCAAATTATAAAATGAATTGTAATGATGTAAACTCACTTATAACTCATTTAGAAATAAATAAATATATATGAGAATATTTTGTTTTTATTGACAATACATGATTTAATGACAACTGAAATTCTTTTTCATGATATAATGTTTGCTTTTATATAATAGTTATATCTAATTTCAACAACAATTGTAAAATCTAAGGCTCTAATGATTGTCAAAAATGTACTGTAATAATCCAGAATTTACTATTTCATATATTCAAAGGTATATATAATATTCAACTAAATATGATAAAAAATAAAATATTTCTAGCTTATAAAGAAATTATTCATGGCAATGCTTCATGTTTTCCTGCTAAGTTTATGCATTTAAAAAAATATGCTAATCACCAATAGATTGGAATATCTTTGCAATGAAGGCCAGAAGCACACATCTAGCAATAATGAGTTTCTATCATCAATGCAAAGATCGCAAATTAATGTTATTTCTGACAACTTGATACTTTACTGATTGATTGATGCCCAAATGCTAATTGTTTTTGTATTAAATTTTAAAGTACTTGCAAACTTTCAGATAACCAAGATGGCAGTCAATATTTTTGATAAATCTAGTTTGGGGGGAGCTCCAAAGATGTTTATAAAAAAGTGGTTGCTAGGAAGCATCATATTTAATATTTACATTTTTTTTTATTAACTTATATAACAGAAAAATGAATTAAAAATATCTAAAAATACAATTTTTACACTTTATTCATGTCCGCGGCATGCAATCGCTAATGGCCTCCAAAATCGTAAAGCAGGTTTGAGTCAAATCCGTAATTTTTATTCCAATTGTTACTGTTATTTTTAAAAAGTTAAATTTTTTGAAATGAATGTTTAATTCAGAATTGTAAGTCATTGTGAAGCTCTTCTTGAATTATTTTCCTGCTGACTCGCTACCAATTCTGGTTCAAATGTGGGTATTTGTGAGTTTTGAATGTAAAGTTTCATATCATGACCATTATCACACATTTTTTGAGGACAGGATGTCGTCCATTGGAAATTACTTCATTGCATCATGTTCTGTGACAGGAAGATCCCAAATTTTGATCACGATGACAATTTATCTACAAAAAAATGCTGCCAAAAAGAAACATGGCGAATTGAAACATAACTGCCATTTTAAAAAATTGAAATAAAGTTTCTAAATGAAATTTATTGGAATTTCGTACTTTTTTTAAATTTAACAACTAACATATCTTTGCTAGATTATAAATAAGTCTTCAAAACTATATTTATCAACATTTATCAAAAATATATGCTAACATCTTGGTTTACTTGAAAACTTGTAAGTACCAATTTTAATTAACCATAATATATTACATATAAATTGACCGTCATTTATCCATAACCTAAAATCAGTACAAAATTGTAAGTCTTCATTATATCAATAATTTGAATTTAAGATAACCTCATTTTGCATAATGTAAAGATTAAAATGTTTACAGAAACTTAAAATATTAAGAAACACAATAAATTAAAAAATAAAGTACAACAAAGAATTTAAACATTTAAAAATTAGTCTACATTTGTGTTTTTCTGAAGGTTTGTGACGATGGTGTTCTAGCTGTATTTTTATATTGGACTATTTCCATCATCTAATATGTGTGTCGAATGTCTTTAGAAAAGTTTAATTTTTAGTTAAATATTCCAAATGTATTCAACTGTTAGAAATATCACAGCAAACAGGTTAGTATATGCACCAACTGTTAGTAATATCACAGCAAACAGGTTAGTATATGCACTAACTGTTAGTAATATCACAGCAAACAGGTTAGTATATGCACAACGTTTCGAGAGGTATTTTTCTCCCCTCTTCTTCAGGTGTTGCTGGCCTGACCAGTGACAGTACTAGCATGGGATTCGAACCTAGGTCCTTAGATTCTTGATTATTGAAATTTAAGGTAACGCTCTAACCAACTGAGCCATCCTGCCAAAGGCAACAATATGTAGTAATTTCATATACTTATCTATGAGGTTCCTCCTGATTTCTCCACCTTTTCCTCAGAGCAAAGTTGATTAGTGGTTTCCATACATTATGTATAGTCACACTAGGTTGGCTTATGGGATTTTTTGCCATTGTCATGTGAGCAGCTTCTTTAAATTTTCTTCTTTATCTAATATTTTTGTATTTTCCCAATCGAACATATGTTCATTGGTCCATACATGGTCTGCTACCTTAGACACATCTGTTTTCTCCCTTCTAATCATCAGTTTATGTTCTTGCAAGCGCTTTTGAATGGGACAGCTAGTCTCACCAATATATGTTCTTCCACATTCACATGGTATTTCATAGATGCAGTTTTTTTTTTTTGCAGCATTTCAAGTTTAGGCTTTGTAGATGTTAGAATTCCTCGTAGTGTGGTATGGCTCTGGAAAGCTGTTCTGATGTTATACTGATTGCAATTTTCCTTAATTTGTCTGCTATTTTTGGAATGTATGGATACACTACAGTACCAATAATTGTCTTTTCTCTTGATGGTTCTTTTTGTTGTCTATTTAATGTTTTCTTAATAACAGCTGATGGATAACCATTTTTCTTAAGAGTTTGTTCTATATAGATCTTTTCTTTTTCCAAATCACCAGTTTCTGAACAAACTTCTTTTGCTCTGTTCCACAGTGATAGTATAACTCCATGTTTTGTGTTTCTGGTGTGATTAGATGTATAGGCTAGGTATTTTCCTGTATGTGTAGGTTTTCGGTAAACTGTAGTTTTGATTTTGCAATGAGGGAGTCTTGTCACAAGAACATCTAAGAATGCCAATTTTTGTTCATGTTCTGGTTCTATTGTGAATTTAATTGAAGGGGATATGTTGTTGATGTGTGTCCAGAAAGTTTGTAGCAATGCTTCACCATGTGGCCATACAACAAATGTATCACCCACATAGCGAAGCCAAACTTTAGGTGGATAAGGAGTAGTTTTTATGGCTGTGGTTTCAAGTTCTTCCATATAAATATGGCTAATCAGGGGAGACAATGGTGAGCCCATAGCCATTCCTTGATTTTGTTGGAAGAATTCTGTGTTATATTGAAAGTAGGTTGTTTTTATACAGAATGTTAATAGTTCCATTATGCTATCAATAGGAAGAGCTGTTCTGGTTTGTAAACTATTATCATCATTTAATCTTTTCCTTACAATAGGCAATGCTTCTTCACATGGTACATTTGTAAATAAACTTTCCACATCAAAGCTTACCAGTAAATCAGTTCTTTCAATTTTCATGTTCTTGATTAATTCTACAAAGTGTCTAGAATCCCTGACAAATGATTGGGTCTTGTATGCCAAAGGACTTAGAACTTTGAGAAGAAATCTTGCTAAATTCTGGCAAGGTGAATCTCTAGAAGTAACAATAGGTCGTAATGGAACATGATCCTTATGGATTTTAGGTGGACCATAAAGATGAGGAATTTTGCTGAAATATGATGTTATTTTACTCTTTTCTGAATCAGTGAGATACTTGCGATGCTTTCTGAGTAATGCTTGTAACTTTGTTTCCGTACTTGGTATCGGATCTTTTGCCACTTTTCTATATTGGCCTGCTGTGAGGAGTTCTTGTATTTTGTTGTTGTAATCAGTTGTATCCATTGCAACTGTTGCATTGCCTTTGTCAGCAGGGATAATAATTATAGATTTATCTGCTTTGAGAGATTTAATTGCTTTCCTCTCCCCATAGGATATGTTTGACTGCAATTTTTGTTGCTTGTCAAGTGTTCTTTTTATTCTCCAGCGTAATTCTGCTGCTTCTTCTAAAGGCAATTTTTGAATGACTTCCTCAGTGGCTGCCATTATATCTAATAAGGGGATATTAGATGGTGTTATGGCAAAGTTTAATCCTCTTTCAAGAACAGAAATTTCAGTTATCTGTTAGATATTTAGAACTTAGATTTTTAACAGATGAAGCTGTTACATTGCTTGGTACATTAAGATTTTTGATATGCCCATGTAGGTTAGCAAGTTTCTTCTTTTGACATTCTTTTATTTTTCCGTGTAATATAGAATATGATTTTCTTACTGCTTAAAAAACTCTCATGTAGTCATCGTCAGTAAGTTTATTTTTTAGAAGACATTCTACATTATTAATTGAATGCATTGTTTGATACTTAGAAAACCTTTGAGCATTTATTCTTTCTCTTAACAGAGCTTCACTTGCTCTCTGACTAATTTTCTCAGCTCTTTGAGTGTGAATTGGAGGTTTTAGTTGCAAACCTTTAGGAATTATCCCTTCCGATTTACATTTACATAGGAAAGTTAAATGATTTTCTACTTTGGCCAGCTTTAGACATAGTTTTTCATAATGTCTAAAGTTTGATATAGTATTGGGTCCATACTGAATACTTAGTGTTTTTCTGAAGGTTTGTGATAATGGTGTTCTAGCTGTATTTTTATATTGGACTATTTCCATCATCTAATATGTATGTTGAATGTCTTTAGAAAAGTTTAATTTTTAGTTATTAATATTCCAAATGTATTCAACTGTTAGTAATATCACAGCAAACAGGTTAGTATATGCACCAACTGTTAGTAATTTCACAGCAAACAAATATTAGTAATATCACAGCAAACAGGTTAGTATATGCACAATGTTTCGAGGTATTTTTCTCCCCTCTTCTTCGGGTGTTGCTGGCCTGACCAGTGACAGTACTAGCATGGGATTCGAACCTGGGTCCTTAGATTCTCGATTATTGAAACTTAAGGTAACGCTCTAACCAACTGAGCCATCCTGACAAAGGCAACAGTATGTAGTAATTTCATATACTTATCTATGAGGTTCTTCCTGATTTCTCCACCCTTTCCTCAGAGCAAAGTTGATTAGTGGTTTCTATACATTATGTATAGTCACACTAGGTTGGCTTATGGGATTTTTTGCCATTGTCATGTGAGCAGCTTCTTTAAATTTTCTTCTTTGTATCTTTTCTTCTTTATCTAATATTTTTGTATTTTCCCAATCGAACGTATGTTCATTGGTCCATACATGGTCTGCTACCTTAGACACATCCGTTTCCCCCCTTCTAATCATCAGTTTATGTTCTTGCAAGCGCTTGTGAATGGGACAGCTAGTCTCACCAATATATGTTCTTCCATATTCACAAGGTATTTCATAGATGCAGTTTTTTCTTTGCAGCATTTCAAGTTTAGGCTTTGTAGATGTTAGAATTCCTCGTAGTGTGGTATGGCTCTGGAAAGCTGTTACGTTATACTGATCGCAGATTTTCCTTAATTTGTATTTAACTAAAAATTAAACTTTTCTAAAGACATTCAACACACATATTAGATGATGGAAATAGTCTACATTTGTTTATAAAATCAAAATTTTGATGTTTAAATTTGAATTATTATTAGTAGCATTTTTATTATATTCCTCAAAAAATTATGATTAAATATTACATTTATAATAACAAAAAAATTAAAATAAAATGGATAAAATACAATTTTTAAATATATACAATAGCAATATACACACAGATAATATATGTACAGGCATAGATGTCAGATTTATCATTTTTGTTGTTTGCCAACTAAGTATCAATTTCAAAATATATTTTTAAAGTAAAAATTTTTAATAAATTATTCTTTAATTTTTATCATTATCCAATTACCATCAGTTATACAAAAAATGGATTGGGAATTATTAACAAGAAAGCTTGGCCAAAGAATCTTTCTGTCTGGATTAGACTTATCTACAGTATACATATTTAAATTTGTCTGTATTTATCCAATTTTTTTTTTTAAAGGATATAAATAACACATTCAGACAAATAAAAAGCTATTAATAAATTATTCCATTCCTTAAAGATTTCTCATTCACAGCTGTAAACATAAACTATTTTTCATCCTTGCATATAAAACATTTTAAAATTGTTACTATCAGATTTTTTAATCAAATGTCAAAAAGCATAATAAGGGCTGTTAATAAATTAGAATAAGAACACATAAACAAGAATGGATAAAGACTAGTGAGATGTAAATGAAACTGCTGTTTATTATTTTTTAAAAATAAATAAAATGAAACATACAAGCATTGAAATAGATTCAGCAGAGTTTGATTATATTGTCACTAACAAAAAAAAAGTGTATATTTCAAGACACTGATATACTTAAGATTCAACATGGAATGTAAAACAAAAAAACTGAAAAGAATAACCCATTTTAAACGACAATGAAATATTCCAATAAATTTAAAACTTACTAATTGTTTTAAAATATTAAACTGTTATACACTTAACAAATATCAGCCATACAAATCATCAAAATACAAGGAAAAATTTGACAATTTTCTACTGAAACTAAAGCAATACCCAGAAGAAACGCCAAATACAAAAAATAATCCATTCAAAAGAATTGCATATGTGACATTCTAAAAAATAATAAAAGAACTATAACAATCATCATTTTAATATTGAAAAATGATTTCAGCAATAAAAAGAGCATAGTTATTACAACTATGAATGATATCATTAAGTGTGTGAAGATTTCTACACAAATTAAAAACATTAAGAAAAAAATCTATGAATAAAAAAGATTCAAAATTAAGATATTTAATAAATTCAGTAATTATATTTTATCATTTTCTTTCTTAAAAAAAAATTGTAATATATGTGAAAAAATATTTTTTATCATAAATTGTTCTGGAAATTCTTCACAAATATATATTTCTATATATATATATTATAGAAATAATCCTTGACAATGATCAAATAACATAATCAAAATGTTGGAGGAAAATAAAAGCAAAAAATTATTAAAATAAAAAATCAAGATTTGAAAAGAAGTGTTAAATTAATTTTTTTAAATACATTGAAATTAAAACATCATTTTTTTTAAAACAAATCTATGAAGGATAAAAAAGATTCAGGAAATTACAAAAGTATTATAAATATTTTATATGAAAGAGATCAAGAAATTGTAAGCAAAAAATAAACACAAATATCTGAACAAAAAGAATATAATCAGATGTTGATATTACGAATTATAGACTTAGCAGTCTTCTATAAAGTGATGCTTGATAGTGTTAATAAAATTAATATTTATGTTGAAAGACATAAATATTTGATTAGTTTTATTTTTTTTTCACTCATGCATTTAGGAATAAAAGCTATATTATTATCTCACTTCTTTGTTAATAATTCTACAAATAGTATATTCGTAAAGTAGTCATTAAAAAAAAATGTATTTTATAACTTTGCTACTTCTGTTTGAATTGTTTACATAATCAATTGGTATGCAGGCTTATACAAATAATGTATTAAACAAAATTATCTTATTTTCAAGGCAAAGATCTCTCCAGATTTTCCATGGAGAAATAGAATATTCAAACGCTGGGAGATGAGGATTATTCTAACTTTCCTATCTTGTTTTACCCTCTAGGTAATAATAGCTACATATCTATTTATAGATAATTGACAGCTCAATAATCTGGTTTTGAGGCAAGCTATTTGGGAAAAGAAATTTAAGTTTGCTTAGGAATCTTCAGCTGCTTAGAAATTTTTATTAAGTTTCAGATTCAAATATTAATATCATTATTATATCAATTCCCTAAGTCAGGGGTGGGCAATTGTTTTGGCTCGGGGGCCGCAGAGATTGGCAGAGGGCCGCATCGCGGGCCACTTTGTGGAAATGAAGGTTAGCGGAGGGCCACACCTTTTTTTCGTGACACAATAAGCACACTGCTTTATTCCCTGTATTACCAAAGAAATATTTGTTTGTTCATTCTTCATTAAACACACGACATTCATCACCAATTTTACATTTTTTCGGAGGGTTCATGATTTCACTAAAGTTAGAAATGTATATATTTGCTAATGCAAAAACAATTTAAATTAACCAGATCAACTGACAAAGCTCTATACATCGTATCTACACTGCGCATGTGTATTGATGTGGCCATCCTAGTGGAAAATAAGAGACAAATCTTCGGTCGCGCACAGGAAGGAAATCTCAGTTCAAGGCGGATTTTTCTGATTGTCTTGGAGGGCCGCATAAAAACTCTTAGCGGCCGCATGTGGCCCTTGGCCATTTGCCCACCCCTGCCCTAAGTGAATCAAGAAATTCCATTTGATATGTATATATACATGTTTATAAATATATTTGCAAATTAAAAATGATGTAATCAGTTCATATAAAAATTAATTACATAGACAAATTTTTAATTTATTTCCAATTATACAATATAATTTCCAATTTAAAAGATGAGACTTACTTGTACTAAACAACGTCTGCAAAGACCAGCTTTTATGAGAGATTTGGCAACCCAGCGGGCAGCATATGCTGCAGACCGATCTACCTTGGTGTAATCCTTGCCAGAGAACGCACCTCCACCATGAGCCCCCCAACCACCATAGGTATCAACAATAATTTTACGACCAGTCAAACCAGCATCACCCTATACAATATAAAAATTATTAAAAAAATAGTGATAATTTCAACTGAAAATGAAACAAATTATGTCTAAGTAAGTAAACTGATTTTACCATTGGTCCTCCTTGAGTAAAATTCCCACAAGGATTTAAATGATAAGTGGTCCTTTGATCTAAATATTTATTGGGAACTACTACTTTGATGATTTTCTCCATTAATTCTTTTCTTAGACCTTCCAGATCTATATTAGGATCATGCTGAACAGACATTACTACGGTATCAATCCTAAGTGGAATGCATGCACCATGATCAAATTTGTATTCCACAGTTACCTGAAAAGTAAGTCACTATGTTTTAAAATAAATAAAAAAAGTAATAAATTTAGAAAACACATTCTGAAATATTATTTTTTTTAAATATTTTATAATTAAAACCTTAACAAAATACAAACAATACATATTTATATATCATTAAAAAAAAAGGTGATTATTAAAAACTAATCACTGGAAAGTCAGATTTATACAACTCAGCACAATATTTGCATTAATATACAGTTATGCTGTTTAATGTTAGAAGATTGGGTGTACACTGCAATTTTAAAATCTCAATAATCAAATAAAACAATTTGTATTCACATTTAAATTTAAAACTCTCAATGATTAAGGCCACATTCATTATATTACAATTTTTTTAAAAGTGCATTGACATTTATCTTACCATAAATTAGAATCTTTACTCTGTAAAGAATTGAGAACACATAATTATCACAAATTAAATGTAGTAAAAATTTCCTAAAACTACAAATATGAATGACTTGAAGAAGCTATTATATTTGTGTCAAATTCGTTATTGTTTATATATATCAGATTCTGAAGAATGGATTATTTAAAAAGAAATAATTCGATCAGTAAGTGAATGTATTATACAATGTGTCTGCTTATCATCACAATAAAATTGCTTAATAATATTCCTATCAACATAATATACAAGTCCGTTATATTTATGTTGTATTTCAAATAATGATAAATTCTGAAATCATTAGTGTATATATATATACACAAATAAAATATCCATTAATTAAAAACTTGTAATAACAGTAAAAATAATAAATATAATGGTAATTAAGTATAATATAAAGTTCAAACTGCAGAAGTACTTTTGGCTAACTGAAAGTACTTCTGCAGATTGAAAGACTATATAATAGTTAATTACCATTATATTTATTATTTACCATTATATTTATTATTTTTTTTATTACATATATATATATATGTTGTTTCAAAAGCATTAAGTCATTAAATATAATAATTATTATCCTTAATAAAGTTCATAGATGCAATGCTCCAGAAAATATGAAGTAATAAACACAGTTAATAAATTAATATACATACATTTTAAAATAATAAATGTATATATAAACTTATTTTAATAAATAATTGTAAATGATATGAATGCCAAGTCAATTTTTATTTATCTAATTGCTTTACCAATTTATGATTTCATTTGTACTTAGAAGAAATGAAGCAAATAAAAAAATTTTCATTAACTTTCAATATACCATAATTGATTTTATCATAAATTTAAAAAAAACATATTGCTAAACTTAAATAAGATAATATTCATTTTACAACAAATGAAAAATCTGTAAATAAATATTAAATGTATAAAATGTTTTGAAAATACATATTCAATAGATATAATAGTTTTTATATTTTGGATTAATATAAAGATGCTATACCAATATAAAAATAAAAATTATTTAATGCTTGAGTTTCCAACAGCACAAAAGTGCTTTAAAGTAACAATCATTAATCCAATAAAATTAAGGAAATAAAGAAGTAGTGGTTTAATGGTAGGTGTCTATATAATTCTAATATTATTTTAATCAATATCAAATTCAGTCAAAAAAAAAAAAATGAACGAACCTCTTCCATTCTTTTTCATAAGAAATTAAATAAAACATTGTGGAAAGAAAGGGGTATTGTTTTTAAATAAAAAAAAATTATAAAACTATATATCAAACTACTGGATTTAATTGTTTTTAATCTAAATATCTGCTAAATCAGTTTCTGATGTATCACATAAAAAATAAAAAAAATCACACACAAAAAAATAAGTTCATCGCTAATGCTTAAGATAAAATAATCAATACATAAACATACTAAACAAAACTTCAATTGTACAAAATTACTCTATCATGTTTAGGTTAACTACAATAAAAATTCCATCATGCATATGTACAGTATAAGAAAAATTTCAACATGTTCAATTCTATATGCATAATGTAAAATTAATACAGTTGTAACATATTTATAGGAGTATTGCAAGAAGCAACTCTGTTTTGAGAAAATTAATATTGCAGGGATATGAAGAAAATAAACAAATATGTTCATTATGATTTTGGAAAGTTGAATAGAAATTAATAAAAGATTTGAAAGGATAGACTTTACTACATTGCAAAAAATAAATATGTTTAAGACTATTATAAAGACTATCATACATATTAATGGTAGCAAAAACTCAGACAGAATAGATAAATTTCTTAATCTCTGTGGTACTCTACAAAAATATCTAAAAAAGAAGGGTGCAGACATCAGCTTCATGGTTATAAAGATATAACTATATTATAATCAATGTGTGTATGTACATATACATTTGAATATATTATAAGATAACCAGTTAACTTTTTCACTTAGATTAAGTAAAATTATAGAGGATAAAATATGTAGTGCTAAATTTATATAATTATTCCACCAATAATGCACTTACAAAATTTCTGGACCTAAAGTGATAATTAAATAATAATATTAGAATAGCAATCCCCTCCCCCACCCCTTTCCAATAATGTTGCAAACAGATACTAAACTGACTGGTAATGTACAATACCACACCAGCATTTAAAATTTACTTACATTCATCACATACTATATTAATTTCCACAAAAAAAAAAATCTTTAATATACACCAATACAATTAGTTTACTGAGACTGCTTAAAACTTAACAAAGTTTTGACATTTTAAACGCATCTTTATAATAAGAAATACAAAACATTTATTTATATATTCAACTTTTTAAAACAACTTCCATTGAAAGATTTTTTAAAAAAATTACAATTAAATATAAATTTAAAAATGGTAAAAGATACATAACTTCAAAAAACAAAGTGCATACAATTTTATTTAAAAAATAAAACACAGTAAAACATAACAAAAATGAATATGTTTGAAAAAACAAAACAAAAAAACAATGAACTAATTGAGAGTACTCGTCTTGTGATGAAAATTAATAATGAAATGCAATAAATGTATAATGCCTATATTGTTAAATTCATAAATTTCAAACATACTTGTCTGTATATTTAACAACAACCATTTTCTTGTGATTCTGGTACAATTGCAGCAATAGTATTTCCAGTGCAAATTAAAAGGATAAAATTTTGATTAAAATGGCCCCAAAGTGCAAAATAGTAAGTTTGCTAAGTTCCAATAAGTATTTCTTTTAAAATTTATACTGTATGTGAATCTATACAACCATTCTTTACTTTGTAGTACAAAGAATCTTTTAAACAAAGGCAAAAAAAAAAAAGGCTTCCAATATACTTGTATGAAATTTATCAGCAAAATTAAAAGACAATTTAAGTATTTTCTAATAGGGAAAAAAACATTAATAGACAGAAATTTGAAATGTTATTAGTTTTAACTAATCTTATATTTTATAAAACAGAGAAAAATAAGACAAGTTTTTTATTTTCATATGATAATTTCACTTAAAAACTAGTGCTCTAATCTTGCAAATTAATGATTAAATGATTTGATTTTTTTATATAACAAAACAAAATTTTAAAAATAATGCTTTCAATCATAACAATTAATCTTCCATTAATTCCCCCCCCCCCATTCACTCCTAAGTTATTAAGAATCACCCAAGAGAAAAAATTGGCATAATGTTTACTTTTTTAGATCTATTTATGCCAATCAGATTGAACATTAATAAAAATAAACATTAAAAAAAAATTACAAGATTTGGTAATATATGTAATAGCTCAGCTCATTCTGTAATTAATGAATCTGTATTATTTTGATGTTTTGTAAATATTAAACTACTAAATTTGAAAAGAATCAGTTAATGAAAAGTTGAATAGAAGATCCTCATACATCTAAAATTACTTGCAACAAGAATAGTAAAATTAACCTACATTTCAATAGTCAATCAATGGAAATAAATGTAATATTTTGCAATCATGAGCAATTTATATCAATACTAAAAACATAATTTACAAATCAACGACTAAAAAATTCATGTGACTTGAAATGATGTGATTTTATAAATGCTACTGTTTTGGAAACACTTTTATACGCAATTTTAATTTTCAAGAAGTTTGTTGATAGTATAAGCTATCAAATTTTGAGAAAAAAAAAATTTAAATGATAATGTGCTGTGTCCTATGAGCAGCAAATAAATAATTAATAAAGCAGAATTGAGATGGTAAGTTAAGTTTTATTTAAATAACATATGAGCATATTTACAAATGTATATAGCCTATTTAAGATGCATCAAAATCATAAAAGGTTGTGGTGACTTGCACATAGTAAAAACCTAATCCTGCTTTTGGACTTATAGAGGCTGTCAGAAGTCTCTGAATTACAATACCAGAACTTATAGACTAAGTTCTGGGATTTTATATACTCCAAGACTTCTGGAGTCTTTACAAACTTTACCAAATGTGGCATTTTTTCCATACCCCGCTATATATGACCTTTTCTACATACACATGGTATTTTTTACATACCTAACCATATATGGCCTTTTTTAGGATTCTTTACAAGGCCAGGTATCAATTCTATGACCTAAAAACATTGCTACATATTTATTATTACAGTTATTTATATAATCATTATATGTATATAATTATTTCACACAATCATTATACATAATTATTGTACAGTTATTATTTTTATTCTACTCAATTATTATATATTTATTGTTGCACACACATATATTCCTTGCTTGGCCTTGAACACTGCACAATGAGAAAGTAAATAATTTATTAGTTTAACAAGAATTGATCATGTATCATTTATTACAAGTCTATTGTTTTGATTTGAACTTTGTTGGTTAAAAAAAAAGAACAAATAATTAGTTATGACAAAAGTTGACCTACATGACTTTCTTGGCCCTAATAAAGCAATTTGTATTAAAATTTGAAATTCTCATATCTGTCAACCTAAAAAATTATCCATTAATAATTTAACAATTTTTAATTATTAAAATCTTATATCACAGTGTAACAAGAATCTCATTAGTTACAATACAAAATTTCTATTATGACTAAAAATTAATAATGTACCACTGATAGTTATTTCACAAATATCCTTCTTTTTGCCATTGTATTTATTTCCCAAAATCCAACAACATTTAAACTATTTGAAACAGATTATTCAATTTTGGGGAGTTCCTTTCATTTGAATATTCTCTACTTAATAATATTCTCTATGTTCAATGAATATAAATTAACAATTAAAATGTATATATATATAAAGACTAATTTGTTTGATTGTGACAATTTAAAATTTTACTTTCCTCAGAAACTTTTAAAAACACATACCTGAGTAATATATAGAAAATAATTTTTTTATTCATATTAGAATTACTATTAATTATACAAACATTACAATATTAAAAAAACGGTTGTAGTTTTATGGACACAGACGCTGCTGGATGGCGCTGTTTATGTGCTAAAGCACATAAAAATGCCGTTTCCGCGGCCAACATGTTCGAACTCGCGTTTACTATAATACAACTTTTTTGTTGTGTTACAGATTGCAGGCCGTCACAGTACAGCATGTATGCGAACCCGCGTTGAACTATAATACAACATTCGTGTTGTGTTACAGAATGCAGGCTGCTTCGTCGCATCGCAGCAAATAAATTTTGCGCAATTTGTACAGTTTATACAATTTTTATAGCTTGGTGAGAGGATATGTGTATTTGAATTTGATGGAAATGTGTTTTTTTTTTTTTTTAAAGTATTGAAATATTCAGATTTTCTTAATTAATAATTATCCGACTGTTTACACCATTCTGTATTGAAGTTTTAAGTGGCAAATTCTTGTCCAGATAGATGTGTAAAGTCAGTTGGAATTAGGTAACACATCAAATAAAGTACTGTTTGTAACATTCCACGAGACCAACAATATGGCGCAGGAAATCGCACATGTTGTTCGATTCTGAGATTTACCACAACAGAACCCTAACAACTTTTACTTTTTGTTGCCATTGTATTTGAAGTAAAAAATAGCAGTAACACAAAAATATCCAGTAATAAATTTGCAATTGACTTTTTTTAAATACCCCTAAAAAGCATATCAAAAAAAAAAAACAACAACAAAAAAGGCGTAACTCAAAAAAAAAAAAAAAAAAGTCTAATTAAATTGAAATTTGTTGATTTTATTTTACATTTATTGTTGTCATTTAATTTCTTTACGTTAATAAAAAAAAAAGTTTAAAAACCACGATTTTGGTATTTGTTTTTTTTTTCTTTTCGCATAACAAAAAACACATCAAAATGATTAAAATCAACGGCCTGGGAATGTTCATATTTTATAGTAGTGGCGTGATAACGGCGCCATTGAGCGGCATCTTTGTCCATAAAACTAGAACCAAAAAAATGTATTTAGAAAGTAAATGCTGCAATATATAAATAAAATATTAAACTGTTTGATTATTATACAAATAAAATGTAATAACACATTAAATATATTATTCAAATGAAAACACCATAATGTTTTTTTATATAGCTTTATATTTCAACCATATAATTATTATCAAGGCAATCCTCTAAAACAAATACATAAAAAGATAAAAATAGATATTTCAATACAAAATAAAAACATAAATCATTTTAAACTTAAAATCAAAAACAAAAGAAAGCATATTAATTAAACAGATATAAGTCAATATATTTATTCTAATCAGACATTTTTTAGTTTATAAAATAAATTAGATCATTTTACAAATCTAAAAAATGTAGGACTATAAATAAGAGAATAATGGATTAACATGTTTTGTTTTTTAATTTTAAAATGGTTTGTTCTTTTTTTGTTTGGTATTGAAATATCTATTTTATATAATGATTTTGTTTGTTTAATGTAGAAAATTACCTTGAAAAATGAATAAAATATATGGGTGCATATTAAATAAATTTTTAAAGAAACTGTTTTCTTATTTTTATACTTATTAAAGAATAAGTCTAGCAAAAAAAAAAAAAATTATCTGAAGGATTCTAAAATGACTTTCAATTTAACCTACTTTAGCCAAACTACCAGTAATAAATTTTGCCTAAATAAATTAAATTGAAAAAAAAAAAAGCCTTATATATATATCAATAAATTTATATTTCTCTGACTATGTTTTTAAATATTAAGAAGACAAATTAAATATTCTACTTTGACCTGTTACATTTTCTGTATTCTAATTTACAGTTGAATGAATAAACATATTCTACGTGCATCATTTGAATACAAGCATAATGTGGTCAAAAAAAAGGTAACTAAACTTGGTTTAAACATTTCTCTTAATGATATTGAAAGATGTAGATGTGAAACTTTGATGATAGTTATAATTTATTAATCAATGAAAAACATACTAGTTAGGAATAACTTGTTGAGAATTTTAAGTCATGTGACAATCTATCAACATATTCATACCAAGAAAACAAAAACATACTCATATAAGCACTATGCTAATATGAAATCTTAGAAGTTTTGAAAGGAATTTGGTGAAACATCTGCCATGTTTTTCAAGCTCCCAAAATAACTGTTCAAACATAGAAAGAATTTATATTACCTAATCCAAATAATGTACACATGCTTATCAATACACAAACTATAAATTTAATCAACTACATTGAATCTATAAATAATGGCTATCACAATATAAAAAATTAAACCTATAGTATATTATTTTATATAAGATAGCAGAATATATGATCGTTGTTATCCAGAAATGAACAGTTCATCATAAATATATTTAGAATTTTATTCAAGTGTTAAAACTTAAGATTTAAATATAAAATTAATACGAAAACTTTTACTACTATCCTTTCATCAAAATCTCTGAAAATCTATTAAATAGGCTATTATAGATGTTAATATCAACAAATTATAATTAATTTGCTCAGATGAACTATTTAAGACTTTTTATTAATTGTTAAGGAAATTTATTTCACCCAATTTTTGCCACATATATAAATTATTTAAATATAATAAAAATTGATGAATAAAATTAGAATTTCAGCATAATCACACACTTTCGAAAACAAACAAACAAAAAAAAAAAAAGAATACAAATTATTTAATCAGTTTTTAAAAAACGTCCTAGAATAGAAAAAAGTGCAAATTACCTGAGATTTTCCATCAGGTCTGGCCCACCACAGAGTACCATCATGTCGTAATTGAGCATACTTTTCCATAAGTCTGTGTGCAAGAACAACTGTAAGAGGCATGCATTCTTCAGTTTCGTCTGTAGCATAACCAAACATTATACCCTAATTAAAAATTATATATATATGTCAATGATGTAACATACAACACTTTTTTAGTATTGGCATTCACACATAAAACACACACTTATATACTTATTAAAAGTCTGATTTGAAAGTCTCTTTAGCATTTAAAAATTTACACAAATTTTAATTAAAATTATATAAACTGCAATGCTATCAGCTCAATAGTTTTATGTTTTTTTTTTAAATCTAAAAAAAATATTTTTTATCTATTTCTAATCTTTTGAGATCTAATTTAAAATTTCAATTGACCATCTATTGGCATGTTTTCCTAACATCATACTAAGTATAACCCCATAACAGCCTCTTAATTCTTTCAATGATACCTGTTTATTCTCATATATTTTGCGGTTGGTCCCTGTTATTCCCATCATATTTCTTGATACTTTTCCTGTCATGTTGGAATTCTCTATTGCCCTTCTCTTAAGTATTTCTACTTCAGTTTACATATAAACACTGGTTAAATACATGTATTAAAAATCATTTTCAAACACTGCATATTTCCTATTATTATTTTTAACAAAGCATTCCTGTTTCACCCAACTTTAATTCTATATTAATTTTACCCAAGTTTCCATCTGTATTAATAATCTCAGCAAGATATTTTTTGTTAACTTCTAATTCAATATATCGATCTTTATTTTCGTTTTTGAAAAGTTTTTATTAGAGTTTTAGTTCTAATATTTTTGTTTCATATGATTAACTTATGTAACATTTCTAAAAACTCTGGATAATTATTTGCAGAACAACTAGCAATGACTACAGAATCTAGATTTCTATTTATTTTTATTCCCTTAGCCCCTTATTTTAATCTTCAATATACTTTTAAACTATGATAATAAATTCTGAAAATATGAAATTATATACCATCCTTATCAATATTTAACCATGTAATCTAATTATTGCTGTTGTATTTCAATAAATATATTTCTTAATTTGACAACATCAGGATCTATATCTTGATACTTCAAAGATTTAAAAACTGTCTAAATACTTATAAAGTCAAATGTCTTTCCATAATCTAAAAGTATTTAAAGTATAAAAGATAATTCAAACTCATTGGTCCTATCAATAATTCCTCTTAATATTTGGATGAAATCTAATGTACTAAAACCAGTTTTAAATTCAGCTTGTAATTATCTTAGTAAAAATCTTGTAAACAATTTAAAAAGCTGATGTTATAATTTCAATATCTTTTTAACTTTTATTAACTATCAAAGTCACTATTAATTTTTATAAATTATCTGTAATATCTTTATTATTTAATCATTTGACATATATCTTTACCAACAATTCTCTATTTCTTCATCCGTTTCGTTTAAAATAATTCTTCATTTCATTTAATCATTAAAATCCTTAGCAACTCAGAAAATACTATAAATGCAGAAAATACTATAAATGAAGAAGTTAATGTTTTTTTGTTATTATTATGTGATTCTTTATAGCACCCTTCCATACACTTATTTTAAGACATCATATTTCTTTTTAACAAGAACACAAATTTTTATTCTTTCTGCTGAAATATTCTGCTTTCCAATATCCAGACAATATATTAGACTTTTGTTCTTTTTTATACCTTTCCTTCATTTCAATTAGATTTCCTTACATTATCATTACTTCTTTTTAATAAATACCATTATTGCTGTTATATTTTGATAAAATACTTTTCAGAATTTAAAATATCAGGAATATATATTTAGGTGCTCAACAGCTATAATCACTGCAGAAAGATTTATACAGTCAAATGCCTATTTATATTTTGTTGTAAACAGATCATTTTAAATATTTTCATATAACTTCTTTATTTCATACACTGCTTTATTTCAATTTAAAATCTGATGGTGAATTGTTGCTTTTTTTATACAGATTATACACACAAAATCCTTAGAATATCAGTTATTCAAGTCTAAGTCATCATCGAAGTAAGCTAAAAATTTTAAATAACTTACAAGTTGTAGCTGAAATTCATTGGTTTTTGAAGATTAGGAATTGCAGTCTGGAAATACATATTTTGTTGACTAAATATAATCATGTTTTGCTTTATTTTCATTTGGATGCTTCTACATCCAATCCATTTTGAATTTTTCTCAAAAAATTTTTTTTTATCATTTCCTGAAAATTCTGTCTTTTTATTTTTATTTCAATAGTTTCTAATTCTAGCATCACAATCTTCCATGACAATTTTAAAATAACATTTAATCTGATCAAATGCATTTTATAAATTTAAATAAAAATGATATGTTCATCAGAATAAGAACATGAAAGAATATAAACTAGAATTATCTGAATTTGGCTTCTTTCATCAAATAGAAATAATTGTGCAATTATCTGATATATTTATCTCCAATGTTGTATTTCCCATTTTATTACTAATGAATTTCCATTCTTCTTCATCATACAATTTTTCTATCTTTATAGTAAAATACATAGCCACTTTTCAAATTAATTGTCTATCCATTTTTTTTTCTAATTTCACAAAGTTCAACAATATTCCATTTAATATTAGACAATTTCAATTCATATAATCCTCCACGATTTGAAAATGATCTGTAGTAGTGGACAGTTATATAAAAGGTATCTAAAATGGTGATTCTTGCCCCTTCTGCCTTCAGTCATTAATCATTGCCTGCTACAGATTTTACAGTTTCTGGGATAAAAACAAAATATATATATATTTTTTTCTGTCATGATTCAAAATATAAAAAATTAAGCAATTACACAAATACTTATTTGTTTTAAAATAAATCCAATTTAAATATATTAAAAAAAACATTAGGCATCCGAAAAAACCATGGCATTTTCTTGATCTTAAATTCAGAGATAAAAGCCAGTAAACTAAGCTTACCAAAATAATACATATTATAGGCAGCTCATTGATCTTTATTTATCATACGAACAAGTGCAAAATAGTAATAGCTATAATGATAGGAATTCAGTGTAAACTTCAAAAGAAATCAAAGTTAATAATAAATAACTTTTTGAATCCAATTCAAAGTTTTCAATAGCCAGCTATAACAATAAAAAACAATCAAAAATTGTACAAAACAAATGAGCAATACCATATGCCTGAAGTACAACTCCTACCACAGGATCGTATAGGATCTAATTTAAAAATTTCAGATAAGCTTATATTAATCACTTAATCAATTATATAGCAATATATAGAACAATTCTTCCCCTATTCTTCTAATTACCAAGAGTTAAAATTTCGAGGAACTCATTCTAAACAAATGTCATGGCAATCATCCAATACTTTACTTACTACAAATAAAAAAGTATTTCTTCTTTAACATTAATATAGAGTATTGCAACTAACTCACTGCAATAACAATTTATATCACACAAAATACAAAGATTAACAGTCATAAAGGCAAATATCAAAATATTTAATGTAAAATTACAGAAATTTCTACTAAACATATACCTGGTCCCCTGCTCCAACATCATCCTCTTGTCTATTAATATGAACCCCTTGAGCAATTTCAGAACTTTGCTGTTCTAATGCCATCAAAACATTACATGTTTTGTAATCAAAACCTAAAAAATATATATTTTGCATATGTTTAGAAATTAATCTAATAGTCCAAGATATTTCCATAATATAGATATATACCTTTTGAAGAATCATCATATCCTATTGCCTTGACAGTATCTCGAATCAGTTGCTGGTAATCCACTTGTGCATCAGATGTGATTTCTCCACAAACTAAAATCATACCAGTTTTGGTAACAGTTTCACATGCTACTTTAGCAAATGGGTCAAGTCTAAGATGTGCATCAAGAACAGCATCACTGATTTGGTCACACAGTTTATCTTTAAAAAAATAAATAAATACTGAATTAAACTAAAAATATATTTATATAAAAACTAAGAAGAATCCTTTTTTTCTATAAGAATTCTTAAGTCACCTATCAGTATTTTTTGAATTTTCAAAACAATTTGTTTATCACTACCAATTTTAGTCTTCTGAATTGATTTATATTAAAATTAACAAAAAAATTAATAATAGAGAATTATAATCACAATAAACATAGCAAATAGATAAAACAACAACTACAAATGTACAAAGATTATACATAAAAATCAAATATTATTACAGGCAAATCATCAAGATATATAATAAACTGAATTTATTAAATTACATAGTATTGAATATGAATACAAAATGGTATTATGAATATGTTTCAACTTTTTCAAATCCATATTTTTGATGTTTACATAATGCTATTAAAAAGTAATATAATTAAAAATTAACTAAGTTTATTTCACAGATGTATAAAATATAAAAAAAAAATGAATTTTTGATTAGAAAATAAATTTAAAAAGTTGTGAATAGTTCATAACTGAAATGATATTACTAATAAGCGGAGTTATTATGAATTATATTTTTTTTAAAGTTTAGAAATATTATTCTCACTATATAAAAATGGTAACCTTAATTAAGAATTATTCCACAAGAAAATCTGTAGATTTACTTGTGTACTTTTTTTTTTTGCATCAAATACAGGTTTGAATGGATCCCATATATATATATAACACTTTATAATGCACTAAAAATTAATAAATAAATTTTCTTCAACTTATCTAATATTAATGATTTTTATTTTATTTTAATGGTGGTCAGATTTATGATACGCAATACCTCAATAAAATGTGCAAACAAGAGAAAAAATAAAAATATCTGAATAAAATTCAACTAAAAATTATAAATTACTGAAACATATAAAAGATTTATTAGCAAAGAATAAAATAAAAGTGTATAAATTTTACATGTAGTGGTTACAAATTGGCAAATCTGCAATTATAGTCATTTGTATTATAAACTGTTAATAGGGAATGACAGCAAAAACAACCTATTTAATATTTAACAATTTAATATACACTGTTTGTTGTTACAGAGCTAGAATTATTTTTAAAAAATCTTAACATAAAAATTAATGCTCTAGTTAATCCAGATTTTAGGCATACTTTAAAAAAAAACCTAATTACTAATTAATGAACCTATTACTGAAAAAAAAAAAGAAATGTATAAAAAAAAAATTAAATTCTAACCTGATAAAAAATATTTGTTGATATTTTCCAATGAAATGAATGTTATATGTAAAACAGAATGTTTACAAAAAGATGCAAGAGGAACTAATGAGAAAACATTTGTAAAAAGATTAGCAACAAAGTTAAAACGAAAGATTTAAAAAAAAAAAAAATCCAGTGATCGCACAGTTATTGCTAGGAAGTTCATAAAGTTCAAGCACAGCTGCCTGAGATCTACAAATCTTGAAGCTCTAACATCTGCAACACTACAACTGTACCAAATGAAGCCAAACAAATGAATCTATCAATGATTAGTCAATGCAAACATTTTTTAGATTGAATCAAAAAATGAAGATTATATGTGCTCACACTAAATAAGAGACAAACATTCAACACAAAGTTAAATTTGGGCTTTATAAAAATAAAATAATTTTTTGGTTATAAATAAAAGATCAAGTTTTACTAATAGAGGTAAAATGATAGCAAGAAAAAAATCAACAAAAAAGAGGTATCTAGATAAAGTTCAAAAATAATCTAGGCACATTTTCATACACAGTAATTTTCTGAAATAAGTTTATATTTATTATTGACAATATTATTTTAATTAAATTTTAATTTAGAACTTACAATAAATTCAACTATTCTTGGATGTCCTACATTATTATTATTATTTGCATTATATAATAAAGAATTTATTTACTGGTGTCAAACATAACGTTTTAATAAATATATACATCAAAATCTTGGCTCAAAAATTATTTTTTTTTTAAATAGTAATTTTTTAAGTTTTAACACAGTAAATATGACTAGTTTTAATGGACTAGAAATTTTTGCATCAAACATTTCTGCTATAAATGCTGCACATAATATTATAATCGCAAAAAAAAAATAATTTATTTTCAAAATTAATTTTTGCAACTAACACTAATAAATATCAATCCAGCTTTAATAATTTTTTTTATAATTGAATAAAATCCTACTGTATAACATCAATCTGTTCCATACATTCTCTGCAGTTAATAGTTATTATTTGTTTTTAAAAAATATCTAATATATAAAAATGGAGCATCATGAATTATTTATACTACAATGGTACTTGAACATTTCATAATTTAATAGAAAAGTCTAAACTACAGATTGTAGCAAAAAAAATTATTACTGAATTAAAAAATTGACTTTTTCACTAAGGTATTCCAAAACACTAGAATTAAAGTGATTATAAAATACATTTTTTCCATCACCAGTTGTGAAGACCGTAATATATTACAATGCTATTTTTGTTTTTAGTCAGAGCATCAATATTTATCTATCCAATCAAATTAATCAAGAATCATTAAGTTCCAGACTAATAATCATTAAATATTTAATAATCAATAATGAATGGTTAGATCCTAAGCTTATTTGTAATCTGAAGAAATTTTCAAAATTTAATGCTAAAGCAGATAGATGTGATAACTATCATATAACAAAGTTTTTTAAAATACTATAAATATCTACAAAATCATCTCATTTCTGATAGCAATACTGCAATAATTAATCACAAATACTAGTTTAAGATTTACTATTGGTTTCACAAATTAAGTTTGAGTATCTGAATATATTTCTAACATTGTGAAATTAAAAAAGAATTATTTTGGCAAATGTATAGAAATAGATCTTATATTTGCTAAGTTAAATCTATTTTTAAAATGTTTATGAACAGCCTTATATTTTTCAAGCAATTAAAAAGTAAGGTGAGTAAATTACTTTTGCTAAAATATTATTGATAAAGTAGATATTTACTAACTCTACATTAATTATATTTTTATACATCCAGTCAATATAAAGATAATGGCAATCTTTCTAAAGTTTATATATATATATTTTAAAAATAAAACAATCTTTAAAATTCTGTATCTATAAATCTATAGAACACTCACTCATTTTCAAAACAAGAAAATTACAAGAACGTTCATTTAATTAAATTTTATTAATTACTTTGGAGTTTAAAAAATTTTAAATTGAAATTATAAAGAAAAAAAACAAAATCAACTAATTAGAGATTTTTTATTCTTTAAAATTGATAGATTTTAGGAAAATGCAGTGAAAGAATTGGTACTAAATAAGAGGAGAGGAGGAATATTAAGTCAAATTCCCATAGAAATGTCGATATGCAATAACAGCTGTATATTTATATTTAATTTTACAATACATTTAAATATATGATTATTAATGTTTTCTATTGTACTATAAACAAAGAAAGGATTAAATAAACACAAAAGTTAAAAGTAAATAAAAATTTTAAATTAAAAAAACTCCCACAAATGTTGGTATTACCCCCCACATGCACACACGAATATACATGACTTTTTTCTCTTACACTATTATAAAATTAATTTTCAAATAATTTATAACAATTTGGTAATAGTTTTTATGCTGTTTTTTCTATCCCTATACACAGTCAAAAAAAGTTACCTTTTTTTAGTGCTTTAAAATACAAATATCTTTTGCAGTTTTTATCAAATATCTCAATTAAACATTTGTTTTGGATTGTAATCATTTTCAATAGTACAGTTTATTTTAACTGGAAAAGTTTATTAATTTTTTATTTGCACAACAGTGTATCTTGTCCTTGAATTTTTATTAAGATGTAATCTTTTCAGATGAACATTTATTTCTTATCATAAATCCTGATAGTGGTTGCCCCTATTATAATCAGCTATTGATAACTAATTCGGCATTCAGTTGCACATATAATAATTATTTTTTTAAGTTTAAGATAATTAAAAAATGCATTATAGAAACATATAAATACCTAATATAATATTTAAACATAAACATCTGAAAATTATTTACATTTTTTATTAGGTTAATACTAAGAGCTTTAGTTTATAAATTTCAATTTTTTGCCAGCAACAAAATCTGTTCCTTAAACATTGTCATGCAAAACTTGTTAAATTAAGACATGTTCAATGAGATGTCTTCTGTTAATTAATATAATGCAAACAATTTGCAAATGTTAAAAAAAGATTAAATAATTTTTCCCATCTATAAATTTTATTTTTCTTCTTTAAAATTCTTAATTTGATTTTAAAATAGTGAATTTAAGAACTTTTTTGCGATTTTGTATTTAAAAAATTAAAATCTGAGTTAGTATTTGCGACATACCCAGTTTTTGTAGACATAAAATTCAAAAATTAATTATTTTAAAGGACCAATATTGGAATATCAGACTTCCATCAAACAGGAAAGCTTGTACATTAATGATATTTGGAATAATCTGCTAATCCTGAGAAACAACTAACATTTTAAATTTTACTACTGCAACACATTTATTTTCCTTAAACTAAAACCACTCTCAACTAAAACATACACAATGTGCCTGAAATATTTCCAACTACTCAAATCTTTCAAACCAATCATTCTTATTACAGATATATTTTATTAAGAAATCCTGATTTATCAGATGAGCTAGACATTTGAAATACCTAAGCTGCCATATACAAATAATAGTCAAATTTTTATCTGTCTAATTATATTATGATGGATTAAATATTATAAAATATATACAACCAAATGCTAAAAACATTTTAACCTGGAAAATCAAATTTAATATAATTACATATAGATAGAAAATCTTAAATGATTGTTTCGTGTATTTCAAATCTATAAACTCATCTTACAATATGGGATTTCTGATAAAATATAATCAATCAGAGTTAATTGATTAAATATATATATATATTTTTTAAAAATCACAAAAAATAAACACAATAGCAATCAAAACTTTTCTTTGGATTTTATTTATTATCAGAATTTATATAGTATTAATATTTATTGTTAAAAAAATAATAACACTGATTTTTTTTTTAAATACATATTTCTAAACAAACAAAACACTATAAAAGAAAGCAAGTATTAAAGGATGAGAAATGGGGAAGGAAGATTAGAAAATTATAAATTATTATCAAAAGAGATCAAGCATTATTATAATGAAATATCTTATTGTCATTACTTGCAGTTCCCCAGACAGAATTTATGTCTTATGAAACCAAAATTATTTAAGGAATCAAGATTATCTCCTTAGAATTTATTTTTTACAATTTCAATATTTGACACTGAAAAAGTTTTCAAAATAATAAATCTGCAATAACTTTTCATTGGATACTATCCTCATTTTCTTTTAATTTTTTTTCATATTTACCACATTCTGCTTCATTTTACGCTTTCTATAATACATTCTCTTAAAATTCTAAGAACAAATGGCAGAAATTGTTGAAAATCATCTATAAAAATAACTTTCCATCTAAATATCATAATTCATTAAAGATTTGCTGCAAATTGATGGGAATATATTAATAATTTTATTAGTCATTTGTTAGATTAGAAATTATCCATTTAATGAATAATATTTCTTTAGTGTTCATTCATCATCACCAACCATTATCAATCCACTCCAGGATGAAGGTCTCTCCAAGTTCAATCCATCTTTTCCGACCTTTAGCTTTTCTCCACATCATCCCTGCACCCTTTCTTATTTCATCCATCCATCTCACATGTGGTCTCTTTCTGGGTCTTTTACAACCTCTTAGAATCCAGTTTAAGATTTCAATTGTCCATCTATTATCATCTCTTCTAGCAATATGTCCAGTCCAACTCCACTTCAGTCTTTCAATTTTTTCAATGAGGTCAATAACACGTTTGTTTTCTTACCCATATATTGCGTTTTCGATTTCTTGTTACGCCCAACATGCATCTCTCCATACTTCTTTGAGTGGTCTGAAGTCTCTGTATTGCTCTTCTATTAAGTGTCCAAGTCTCAGATCCATAAGTAAGAACTGATAAAACACATTTATTAAAAACCTTCCTTTTCAAACACATAGGCATATTTCCTTTTAGTATCATTAAATTATTATAAATTGAATTGTATAACATTAGTAGCAAATATATTTTGTAAGGTTTAGCCGTATATTTGAACATGTAGTTAATACATATGTAAAATAATTCTAGATATAAGTGAAAAAGAATTTACAAAGCTAATTACCAATGACATTAAAAAAAATAATTTCCTAAAAAGAAATCGTAAAATAGTCATAAATTTAAGTGCTAAAAATATATTGATTAAATCAACTAAAGCATATGCTACAATCAATGCCATTAATTACTCTAATATGTAAAAGATGTTTGAGCTTTACTATTTCAGCAATATAATTGGTGAAATCACTTCAGTTTGTTTACAAGAAAGATGATTCTTTGTGTTTTTTATGCACATACGATTTTTTTTATCCTTTTGAAAGTTTGATTATAGTTTCACTAAGAAAAGATTGTTTAGATTTTTCAAATTTATATTACAGAAAGTTAAAATTAAACTAAACACACCTATAGTATAGTGATCAAACAAATATTTCCAGCATTGTAAGTTGAAATGTCATTTCAATGGGTAAATTGAAGTGACATCAAAGCTTCAAAAAGTCATCTTTGAATTTTATAATTTTTGTTTACATTATTATTAGATTTTTTATAGTGATAAGATTTTTATTTTTTTAAAAGTTCAATTTGTTTATGCTTTTCAAATTTATGCGCAAAATTAGTGGAAAGCTTAGGATTAGCATCAGTCCAATCTTTAAAATATCTGATCTTAAAAAAAAAAATTAAATTAAGTAAGGGGGAAAATGTCTTATAATTTCCTCACATATTTATAATTGTATATATTGTTGTAAAAGAAATCCAATATAATAATTTAATTTCATGCTTGCATTTGTTTTTAAAATATTATAAAATCTTTTTTGTTGTTATTATTTACTAAAGTAAATATTTTATTTACATTTAAATGTTTTAAATGCAGCATTAACATAATAGGGCATTTAATTATAGGTTGAATTACTATTAATAATCACTTTAGTTATAATAATAGCAATAGAATGTGTATGTGTGGATATGAGGTAAAATATGGAGAATGCTTTATTAATTTTATAAAATTTGTTTAAAATTATTTTATTTTTATTAAATATAAATATTTTGATGTTTAACTCTGTTTATAACAATAGACTGTTACAAAATGCAAAGATCAAGCTATATGTTCGAAGGATATCATGGAAATGTTTACGTAAACAGAAAATTTGACAGAAATAAAAGAAATATTTGAAGAGGGATTACTTTATTCTTTTCTTTTTGTCATTGACAATTCTTCTTGATATTTTGCCATTATACTCCTAAATTACAAAAATTATTATAATGTATGAACAAATAATAAATGTGCAACTAAAAAGCAAAGTTGTCTGAAGTTTTACCAGTACTTATTACTTAGTCAAGCTTGGTCGCTTAATGGCATGAGTTTTCGCGTAAGCTCGACCAAATCGTGTTCGGCCCTACCCTTTACCAATGCTTTGCACATTCCAAGTTGTGTAGAGAAGGATGGGGACGGTGTGACATTTCTTAGTGAGTCAGACTGTGTGGTTTAAGTAAAAATGAAATTACTCTGCTATGGACATATCAAAACTTGTGGCCACTTGAAAACCAAACACTGTCAGACGATGCGGTAGCAACCAGTGAATTGTGCGAATTCGCATAATGTGTCATGAAGCCCAAAACAGGTTGTAATGTTTCTATGCAATGCCATCAAGCGACCTGCAATGGCTAAGATCAACATAAACTGTTTTCTTAGTCGTGTTAGGCTGCGTAAACGGCATTTGTAGCTGTTTTGCAATGCCAACAGGCGGCCAAGCCCAGCTAAGTAATAAGTACCGTTTTATGAAACCTTTATCAGTTGCTCTGCCAATTCCATCGGACATGAGAAATCTTTTCAAGAGGTTCAAAAAGAAAAAGAAAAAATAATCTATTCCAATATCTCTAGGAGAAAGATGTCAACATCTCTATTTGAATTTTCTAAGCATTTCCAACAACTGTTAATTAGTTATTTGCTTGCTGTAATTATTTTTAAAAATATGCGCTTAAACAATAGACTTTGTACTCTTAAAACTATCCATCGTTCAAGTAATGGTTCCTTTTCTGCAATCTTCATATCTATCCATTTGCTTTTCCTAAATCGCCATGGTACAAAGATTTGAAAACAGCTTATGAACTTTATTTAATTAGAACTTTTAAAACTAAGAAAAAATAGAAGTCAAAGTATTATTTTTTTGTATGTTTTATTTTAGCATTCTCCAGTGAAAGTTTATGAAAATGAAGAGATATTTATATTTATTTAATATTAGTATGATCTACTCCATATACAACCCACATATTTGTGAACATGAATAAATTAACTTTAGATGCATGTAATTTAATTATTGAACAAGGATTACTTAGATTATAATTTTTTTTATAACTTATAATAATTTAGGCTATCATTTATGTTTTCAAATGTGAATGAAGTTTGCAATAGTTCCTTTCATACTGGAATGGTAGAGGTAAAGCATCTATAAACTTGGATGTTCTTCGTATATTTATAATGTTAGTTGCTATGTCTTGGTTGCATCATTGCATGTATTTTTATATATATATTTAGTGAAGCATAGAATTTTTTTTTTATATTTTAGCCAATCAATAAAATCATGTGTCGTAATGGTCTTGGTGTTCACAAGAATCATATATGTAAGATTAGAGCAGTATAATTGAAGGAGTTAGATATGAATTATTAGACATTCACCTGAGAAAACATATTCATAATATTATTTTAATTTATCCTATGCTTAAGCAAAATTTTTTTTTTTTTTAAATCTTAATAAAATAGATCTTTTGTTAAATACTTTACGAGTCAAGATATAAGATATTCCTTGAACCAAAATAATCATGCTTTTATAAACTTTATTTCTTTATAATAAATTGGAAATAGTAAAGAAATTACAATTAAGTGGAAAATCAATAATTTAACATTAGTATCCTGTTATTTAATGTAAGTAAAATATGGACTTATTAAACTTGACTCATATTTTTTTATTTATAAGATTATATCACTTATCACAAGTTTGGTTCACATGATTATAATCGATTATTATCAGATATTTCATTTACCTTGAGATAGTAGAACTAACATTTAAATATATTTCAAATCTAATTAGAATACATTTTATCATAATAGTTTACAAGATGCACATAAATTTAAAAGCAATTAAGGATTTAAGAGATTAATTTATTAAAGTTTATTAGATTGTTTATTTATTGAGTGTAGTTTGGATTCAATAAAATGCTCTTTGACTCCGAATTATGTTAACAATCTCAGCATTTAGATTTATTTAGTTACAATTTTATCTGCTAGTTGAGTCACTTATTTTATATAATAGTTTAGTAGATTTAAAATTTACTAAAAATTGGCTTGCTCAATTCGAGAACCATGAAGCCAAACCATATTCAGCTTCAATTGGCACTCAGACATGATGGCAAGATAAAAATTATTTTATAAAAGTTAACATGGCTGCCACTCATTCATTTGAAATTAAAATTTATCTTTTTAAAATTGTGGGAAAATCGAGTGGACTATATGTTTCAATACATCATTCTCTGCGGTTCAAGTTCCTTTTTAAAATGGTGTATGGCATGTTAAAATTGGACAAAATTCCTATTTTTTATTAATATTTCTAAAAAGTTTTTTTTTTCCTACTCAATTTATTAAATTGTATGAAGAAAACAAGGTGTAAATGTTTCAATGGCTCGAGTTAATAATAAATTGAATTCAACATGCTTTGATAATTGTGCAATTTCAAGACCATCACAAAAATAAATTTAACAGTATATTATATGTAAGTATTCAATTTTAGATTTTGTCTATTATTTGAATATTATTATTTAAAATTTTTTTATTTGATAAATGTACAATTTATTAATGTTTTTGTATGAGTGTACCTATGTAGTACATAAATTACATTTGTATTCAAATGTAACGAAAATATAATTTATATACAATATAAGTTTGGGGTTCTGATCAAAGTTTGAGGCAACCTTATTTTATAGACAATGATTCTCAAAATGTTTAATAATTTATTAGTGTCTATATCTGTATTAGTGTTTGTATTTGCATGTCTGTTTGTATAACAAGTAATGACTTTCACTACATATACAAAATTAGGTTATTATAGAGCAGTGCAATGTAAATTTTAAGGCTGATTATCAGACTACCAGTAAGATTGCAATTGATAAAGCAATCACAAAATTTATTGGACATAGTATCATGTGGAAATATAAACTCTTAAAACCAATAAAGAGAGGTTTCAAGTGGTAGGTGTAGTGATATCCATAATGGTTATGTATACCACATAGAATTGTATTCAAGCAAAGGATCAAATCCAGATTCTTGGCTACACCTTGGTAATCATGTTGTGGAATCAGTTTTGCAATATCTTGCATCATTATTTTCAAGTATATAGCTAGCAAATGAGCTATATGCAAATAATTTATATCTGTGAGACAATAAATATAACAAGATAGCATCACTGGTGTGCACAAAAAATATAAAATAAAGAAAATAATACTCATTTTATCATTGATACAGACATTGACTTTCAATTTCTAGTTTTGGATAGACAAGAAGCCAATTGTTATAGCTACAAATGCATATCCACCTCCTGGAAATGATTTATTTTGTATCTTTTATTAGGATGAATCTTTTTCTTATAGATGCCTTGACATTTTTTAACTTTTGGGGTACAAGAAAAAAATGAAGAATTCTTATACTATTACTTTTCTAAGTTCTAAAGCTATGGATTATCTCAGGTAAGAAGTATTATATATGCTTTGAATGAGAATTTTGTGAGGAGTACAAAGAAATTATCAATGAAGATGTAATTTTAAACATAGTTAATAAATTAGAAATTACGAACAAGCAATAAAGTAATATTTTTTTAAGATAATGAAAATTTCTTTTTTTTCCCCTTAACTTTTTTAATGGTAATCACTATCTTCTCTTAGCCTTACTTTTTCTAGTTTCCATCAATGTAAAGTTTTTGCTCTAATATTATTAAAACTGAAGTTATTGTGAAAATTGGTCTCAAATCAATTTTTTAAAAATTCAATATGATGCCAAATACCTATAAAAGTTAATTAAACAATTTCTTCCTACTATATCAAATGAAGAATGAATCCTGCTGTAACTAGAAGTTATATGACTAATTTACATTAAAATAGTTTATGCTTTTTGTTTTTTACATTTTTATTGTAGAAAGTTGGGAACGATTATTCACATATTCAAATTTACATTATTTTTATGCTTGAATTTTTTTGATTTAGCATTGTATTTCTCCTGTTTCAATGGTTGTGTTGGTAACTTTGCTCTAGACTGTGGCCCTCAAATTACAATGAAGCAGTGAATTATACTTTATTTCAAGCCCCCTCCCCCATTGTAAACCATAAAAGCTCACATTTTGTTAATAAATTTTGATTAGAATAGAATATGTATTGTTTAAACAAAATTTTAAAATATATTTATTAATAATAAATTGAGGCAACACATTTAAATATATTTTACTGAAGAGTTCACTCATTCATTCACTGAAACAATAATAACAAAAAAAAAAAAATCTTACTGAACTATATTTTTATTTTTTAAATAAAGAAAATAGTGAAATGTCTAACTTTTGTTGCTATTAAATATACTCTGGTCGATTTTTTTTTTTTTTTCAATAATTTCTTCCTCTTATAGAAATGTGATAGTAATATTATTATTAAGAAATTAGGATATCTAATAGTTTTGATGCTTTTAGTCAGTATCAACTTTTAGTATGTTCTAAAATTTTGTAAACTTATAACATTACACTTAGAAAGTATTTTATTATGCAAAATACTACAAGTCAAATTAGAAAATAATAATAAAGGAAGAATAAAATATATGTGCTTTCAACATATATTATAAAATATATTTACAAATTTTAATTTTTTTAAATTTGATTATATACAGACGGAAAAATTGTTCACGCATTGTTGTCTGTTTAGATTTGTGTTTGCTTACATTTTTTACTGGATAGCAAATTATTGAAGTTGTATATTTTGATACAGTATAGTTCAAGGCATTACTGTATCTGTAATTACATGTATTTCAATATATACTATAATAAATAAACTTCTGGAATTAATTACAACTGCTATAACAGATTCTACTATATATCAGTTTTTATTAAGATATTTATTATGTTTCTAATGAATCAGACACTGCAGAAATCATTCCTTACAAAGAGAATTTTTTTTTTTTTAAATATTTACATTTTTTAAAATATTATTTAAAGTTTTTTTTAAAGAAATAAAAAATATATATTATTTTTGTGATAAAGACTACACTATATACTTCCATTATCTGACAATAGATTCAAATATTATAATTTATGTGTGTTTAATGTTGGAGATTCAAATTTCATTTAAAGACTACTATATTTAATTTATAATGCTTACTTTTTTTTAATAACAATCACTCGACAGATATACCACTCATAAGAAAAATGTAATTAAGGTTCCAATTGGGCACTCAAAGTAAATAAACAAAGATAACTTCAAAAAAATTTACTTTAGACTGAAACATTAACTGTACATTTATTTTTTGATGTGCTTCATACAAAATGGCTTGTTACAAATTTTGCATACATAAAGTTTTTCTTTTCAACTGGGATCAGTTAGATGCATTCTTTTAATAAAATTAGGATCATTGATAATGAAATATATATTTTTATTATTATTATAAGCATTACTTATAAAAAATATATTTACATAACAAACTAGAAAAGTATAACTATAGAGTACAAAAAATGAAGAAATAAAATTATTTATCTTTAAAGTACAAACAGTATGAGATAACATGCAAAATAAGACATAAATATGATATGAGCAAAATGCATACTAATTATTTTTTTTGCAAAATACAGGTATACATACAAAGCTATTGAAATGGACACTGTTCAATTCACAAAATTCTAAGAAATCAAGCATATTACAAGTTTGTGTAGTAGGATATACTGCTTCTAGCCATTGAGGATTAACAATGTTAGTTGCCAATGACAAATATGAGTATTTATTAACTTGAAATATTTTGTATTTACTTAAAAGTATGGTATGCTTATGTTAATACAAGGTTGCCTACACGCTGTTTTATCAGTGTTTGAGAAAATGTGTTGCTGTTAGGTGTTCAGATTTATAGGTTATTTCACTTTCATACTCATATCAATTTCTTTATTAATACAATAAATATTTAATTAAAAGTTAAACTAAAAATTTAATTTGAATAAAAACTTGTGGAAATATAATCTTTTAGAAACTAATATTTAAATTAAATTATGATTGTGACATGGAGAGGTATTTCTGTAAAGAGATAGTTGAAATTTAATTTTGTTTGAAAATTTTTATTTATTGTTTATTGAGTTACCATTTGTTTGTATTATTGATTTATTATTTTAATGAAGTTATTTATTAAATAGTAATCTCATATTTAATAAAGTTTAATCATATTTTTCTAATCTAATAATATATAAAATGCAGAGAGACTATAGGATGGAAGGGAAAAAATTACTAATATTAGAAATTTAACAACTAATTATTATTATAATTAAAAAGCTATCTTTTAAAATCATTCTATTTAATAGTCCATTTATTTATTTTTTTTAATTATTTCTCAATATTTAAATTTTATACATATTTGAAATAAGAATTTTTCTGTTTTATTCATGACTCATTGTAAGCATTCAAAAAAAGCCTATTATATTTATTAAAATTATGTTAAGATTATTGATTGACAAGTATGCAGCCATTTCCATAATTTGGTATGAAAGGTGGAGTAACCAACATGTCTCTATCTTACTGATTATTACAGTAAATATTAATATGACTGAGAAAGCAAATTTTTTATTTTTAATGCTCAATTACAAAGTTATCTCACGTTATAACTATGCTAACTATTTTTCATTATTAAAAATAAATAAATCACAAATTCATTTTTTTAGGGCTACTCGGGAATTTATTTTAAAGTCTACTTACCCTTATGGCGAGTACCAATTACATTTTTAAAAAAAAATTATTTCTATCGATATTCTTTACTCAAAATGTTAAGATTAGATTTTCCAGAATTATAATTATATTTGCACTGCATTAATGGCACCTTACATATAATTACTACTTGCTGTATCGCCACATTTATATATACAACTAGAAAATGACTTTTTCTTTTTAAAAAAGGAAATATCTTCAAGTAATCACAAGTTAAAAAAAAAAATTCTTATTTAATTACACTTAAATAAAATTTAGTTAGTAAAAATAAATAACTTAATTTAGCTTATATGCAATATTCTCAGAATGAACTTACTACATGAATAGAGGCACACAGTTCATATATATCCAACATACTAAATTATTATATTTAAATTATAGACTCAACATTATCTGACTAAAAACATTTACTAAAGATAAACTGTTTGCATTTGATGATGGTATATTATTTCCATTATCTATCAATAAATATTGAATGTATAGAAAATTTTAAACTTTATTTAAACTTTTCAAATACAAACAATTTAGTAATGACACAATGTTTGGAGTAGTATTATTCTTTACTCTTCTTCAGGTGTTGTTGGTCTGACCAGTGCCAGTATTAGCATAGGAGTGGAAGTGTGCAGCACTTTTAGATTCTCGAATATAGAATTTAAGACAATGCTCTAACTAATTGAGCTATGACCAATGACCATATTAGCATAGAGTTAAATTATTTGAGGGTGAAAATTAAAATTTCATTGGTTTAAATAATGTCTATGTTCAATTCAAAATTTTAAATAAATTATAAATAGGTTGTTTTTTCTTGTAATTAAATCCTTTTTTTTTTGTTAAACAGATTTAATTAATGTTTATTTCAACTGATTCAAAATCAGTTTTAATTAAATGATTTTGGTAATTATGTTTTTGAAAAACAGGATACAGTGGAACTGTGAACTACACTGTATCTAATTATGCAACTTCAATTATCTGCTATCCAAAGAAAAATGTAAGCAAACAATCAAAAATGTTAAAAATAAACCCATTAAAATTCTCAAATTTTATGATGCTCTAACCCCCCCCCCCTTCTGAGTGATGTTTATGTTGAAAGTACATATATTTTATACTTTTGTTAATTGTACAAAATTTTAAAAAGTACTTAAAGATAATATTATTGATTTTTAAAAAAGGGGAGTAATTTCTATAAAAAAGTTTTTTTTTCTAAAAAAAGAAAATCTATTTTAAAAATAAAGGTATAATAGTTAGATTTTTTTTTCTTATTTTTAATTGCTTCAGTGAATGCATGAGTGAATGAATACACATTTAGAAAAATATATGTAAGTGTATCCCCCCTCAATTTTTTTTTAATAATAATTATATTTATTTTTTTTTAATTTTGTGTATAGATATATATAAAAAAGTATCTGGGTTATGTTGAAAAGTAATATATACTTATAGTTCGATAAATAATACATATTCTATTCTAATCAATGTTTATCAACAAAATCTAAGCTATTACACAGTATGCTTGGAACAAAATAGTCTAGTTCACAGCTCCACTGTAATTAATTATGTTTAAGAAAAGATGCTATATGAAGTTATCATACAAAATGAAAAAAACTACCCTGATAAAGAAACCCAAAAAGTGTTTTTAATTAGCTCTGCTATCAGCTATAGAAGGAAATAAAGACTTATTTTTTCTGGCTAATTCTTCACAATTAGAAATAGTTTACAAAGAACCACTAAAAAGCACCAGCCAAAACTTTAATGCCAACTAAAATATCTGGTGAATGGAAAAGCAATAAATAAGTAAATAAAAAATTTATAGGATCTCTCAAACTATCAGCCTCAGTCAAAGTGGTATCCTGAATATTATTTTCTACGTTTACTTCTGTTAATTGTCCTTAAACCAGACTTAATATTTTTGTATTTGCAAGAATAAAATTGTTGATAATACATTAAATACTACTAGTTTTCGGAGTTAATTTAAGCGAATAATCAAAAATCACCTGGAAATCCAAGCCATGAATCCAAACTAAGTTATTTATATATGTATTTTACACATATCTTCTTATATAAACTTTAGAAAAGGACTCTATCATTAAAAGACTAACCAATAGATTCCAGATGTAAATTTATTACTTTAAAAAAAGTTTTCTTTTTATGTAATCTTATGTTTATACAATTTAATAATGTATATTTCTTTTATTATTGTCAAAAATACATTCCAAAATTTTTAAGAATACACACTGAGACAGAAAGAAAGAATCAAAATAATAATAATGTCATTTACCATAATGTTCAATACGAACTTAATTTTAAACTTTGTGCGTTTGTTTAATATACTGTAATTCAATACTAGCGCTATAAACACAAAACTAATATTTAACATTCTATTAAACCATAGGCTGAGCGCTCTCATAAACATAGCTCTTTGTGAAGTAACTGATTGTATAATGTTATGCAAAGTTCAAGTATTCCATTTCCTGGATATAGAATAATACATTGCTATCTATTGTGTTTATAGCGCTAGTATTGAATTACATGAATGAGTTAATTGTAATTGAAGAAAACAAATAATAAAATAAAGATTTTGAAATATATTTCATTATAATATCCAATTGTTTGTACATTATCATATAAAGTCATAAACTAGAAACTAGTCTGGGGATATTGGATGAGTAGGTACTAGATAGGGATTTTATGCACAAGCCTTCTGGCATTCATTGACTACTCTGGCTTGCACTGAGTAGCACTATTGTATGGAGAATTTGACCTATTTTAATATATGTTGTTTCATTAACATGTATGAAGAAAATTTTCTATATAAAAAAATTAAAAAGGTTTAAATAAAAATGATGTATATTAAAATGCCATAATTACTAGAATAAAGTTAAAAGTATAAATGCACACATATAAAGCAGAATTTAATTTATTAGGTGCCTGCTTTTGGAAATAAATTGAATTATTGATTATAAAAATTTATATTGACATCTGAAATTACTTGATCCCAATTTACTTAATTGAAGTGATAAAAAATGCTGAATAATTAGAATTTATTTTTACAACAATAAGCATAATTTATCAGCAGTATTGTATAAGGTTTTGATTGATCATAGTTAAGTAGTGTTAACCATGTCCACTCATGAATTAAGTTTATTGTGGATTTATTTTTATATAGTTTTTGTAAGCAATTTATATAGTGCTGTACCAAGGACTTTATGTGGATGTTTGAATAATAAATAGTTAATAAAGTTATATCTAAACATCACATGACCACCATCTACTTGTTATATGAAGTAGCTATGCTTTATGTGTTGAAAAAAAAAATATTGGCTATAATGTCATTCATTATTTGTACCATATCTCTTTCCCAGCATTCTAAACATCTATTATAATGGGAATTACCTTAACTTTACTTGTCTGATTAGACTATTTGATACTATGAGCACAATTTCATTCATTGTCTAAAAAACTTGTGAAAAATAAAAAGCAGGATATGATGAATCTTTATAAAGAAAAGAATGTGCATGTATGCAGGATATAATTAATCTTTATAAAGAAAAAATAAGCATGTATTAAGTTGTAACTGTGAGAATAAAATAAAGGTGAAACTACATAAATGTAAATAGTGGAAAAAAATTTGATCTACATAAATGTAAATAGTAGAAAAAAATTTGATAATTTTATTTTTCTAAATGAGATAATTAAAATCAGTTTGATTTTATATTTTTTATTATTATTTTGTAATTTTTTAATCAAAATAGTTTTTACTTTTGGTAGATTATAATGTTTATCATCAGAAACAATTCTTTGGGGACTTGAAAAACAAATCCAGCAACAAAAGAATATAATTTTTTTAGAAAATGCATAAATCAAGATAACATTTTTCTAATCATTACAATAAATATAGATTGAGGTAGTCTATTAATCCATTTAATGCCAAAATAGATTAATCAATTTTTTTTTATCCATGTTGTACAGCAGTCATTAAAAAATAATTGTAAATATAAGATGCTAAACAGATGGTAATATAGTGGAGTTAAAATTGATTTAATTCTTCAGTTGAATATAAAAGTATTAATAAAGTTTTGATAAATAACCTCTTCAGTTGAATATAAAAGTATTAATAGTTTTGATAAATAACCATTACTTTGCAAAAAATCAAAGAAATGCTATATTTTTCTTTCTTCTATAGATATTAAGATTATAAAGATATAAGACTACAACAAAACTGGATCACATAAAATTAGAACTATATATATAGAGAGACAAAGAAATATAGGTCTATGTTATTTTGTTAATTATGTATTGGTGCACTGAATTTTATTGATGGATATGTGAAGATTTAGAAATAAGATTAGAACCAAACTGGAAAAAAAAAAAATTATAATACATTTTATTGAATAATAATGTGATTTTTTTTTATATCTATCAAACAGTGATGTAATATTTTTATGATTTGCCTATTAGTGTAATAATTACGATGAAATTTTAATAATGTAAATTTACTATATTTGGCCAGTTATAAAATTTTTATTACAATTTAAGACAGATTTGAATAATCTAAAAGCTTGGTTTTAATGACTGATTATTTTATTCACTCAGCAATCTCAACATATCAAAATCTAATTCTGCATACTAAAATTGTGTGTATAAAAGTGAATTTTGTAAGATTTTGAGACTACTATTTTAAGATTATAATACATAAAACAATAGAACTGTATGTAAACATAAACAAAGCCACATAAGCAATAACAAGAATAAAGACTACATATTTTATATCATGAACAAACTAAACTGTAATCTCAAGATATCTAATTAATAAATATTTTATAAAATAAAGATTTATTTAAAACAATCATACACAAACTAATAAAGCCAATTCAAATCCAAAAAAAGTAATTAAAAAGCACACTAGTTTCATGACGATTATTTAGCCCAATTCATAGACAAAATTATAAACATACAGCCTGTGCTGAGCCATTAGTTTATATTTTAAATTTTTTTAAAACTTCTATAACAAATTTTTTCCTGAATGACTTCAATACTTTGTCTAATTGTAAATCATTGTACTCTATAGTAATATCTTCTAAACAAAAGCAATTAATAATGAACATTAATGATTTGAGATAATCTTTATAACACAAATAAAACAATCTGCCTCTCTCACAATGCCCATGCTCAAGTTCACCATAAAATACTTTTTAAAAGGCTTGTTCATTTGTTTCATAATATCCAAATATGATTTTTCAATAAGACTCCATAGTATCACATCCAATAAATCTAAAGAAAATGTTGATTGGATTTATGATCTTGCGATTATATTTTTAGAATTTCATTATGAAATTTTTCTAATGCTTTTAAGTTTAAAAAAAAAATCCTAATCTTATTTCACTATGACAAATTAGGCAAAGTAACAACAGCTCTATATTCAGTTATTTAGTTCAGCATGCATTAGCCAGCGTGGTGAGTTTATTGGCTTTTTACCTCCGAGTTTAAAATCAAAAAACATCATGGTCTTCCTTCTCAGTTGCCTGATAAGGCAGAATGAATGTTTGTGTAAATGATAAATATTTTTCCAATATATACAATTATGACAGACAAAAATAAACCATGGCCTTATTCCCCAGAGGCTGTAAAGTCACCAACCAAGCAGCAGCCGTTAGTGGCCGAAGGTGGAAGATGCTAAGAATCCACTGATTGCGGACCCAGGCTGCCATTTGATGACGACTTTTTATTTAGGTACTTACAACTGCAATCACTTTCAAGTGAAGGAAGATTGCAAGAATTAGAAGAAGAACTGTCTTATACTAAATAGGACATTATTGGACTTTGTGAAGTTAGAAGAAAAGGTGAAGAGACAATTGATTTAAAAAGTGGACATGTACTCTATTATAAAGGTACAAATATTGGAAATACAAGTGAAGTAGGATTCATTATAAATAAAAAGTGGAAGAACATTGTGAAGATTGATGGTGTATCGGACAGTGTCAAGATTAATTATACAACTTAATAGCAGATACCAAATGCAGATATTTCAGATTTATGCCCCAATAAGTTCTCATAGTGATGAAGTAGTAGATTTTTATATGGATGTACAAAAGGCTTTGATCAGAGTAAACAACATTTTAAAATTGTTATGGGAGACTTTAATGCTAGAATTGGTAAACATATGAAAGATGAAAGTGCTGTAGGTAATTTTGATTACGGTAATAGAAATGAGAGAGGACATAGACTTGTAGAGTTTGCAGAAAAAGAAAAACTTTATATTATGAATTCTTTTTTTGAGAAAAATATTAAAAGGAAATGGACATGGAAGCATCCAAATGAAGGTACAGCAGAATTGCATTATATTTTGACCAACAGAAAATACACATTTCAAGATTGTAATGTTCTTAATAAATTTAACACAGGAAGTGATTATCGTTTAATAAGATATAAGATAAGTGTTAATGCAAAACTAGAGAGACAAAAATTATTAAGAAAAACAATATTTACAGTTGATATTCCTAATCAGAAACATTCTAATAAATTTAAATTAGAACTTACAAATCGGTTTCAAGTATTAGTAGATTTTGAACATGATTCAGATTTGAATGAAATTAATATGAAAATAACCGATACACTTTTAAAAACTGCAACAAAGATAGCTGGTAGAAAAAATCAGCAATTGACTAATAAAATTTCTACTAAGACTAGAGAATTTATGAAGAAAAGAAAGAATATGAAGATATACAAAAATGATGTGTTAAAAAGAATTGAATATCTGGAATTTTATAAAATGGGGTGGAAAAGAGTTGAATATGATATAAGAAAGTATAACTGTGAACTAGCAAGGAAAGCTGTAGAAGAGAATAAGTCTCAAGAGTGTAAAACAACATTTCGGTATTGGTAGGAAATTTATATCTGCAATAAGAAAAAAAGATGGAATTATTACTAAAAAGAGAGATGACATCATGAAATGGGTAGAAGACTTTTATCAAGAATTATATAGTAATAAAGAACAAGTACCTCCTATAACTATTACATCTGAATTACCCATAATTTTAAATGAAGAAATAACATATGCAATTAAATGTATGAAGAAAGGAAAGGCTCTAGTTTATGGTGGAATTATAATTGATATATTAAAAGAAGCAGGTGAAGAAATAGAAAAAGTTTTAGCAAAGTTATATACCAAATGTCTAATTGATAAAGATGTATCAGATGATTGGAAGAATGCAGTATTAATATTAATATTTTAAAAATGTAACAAAGATATTAAAAATTGCAGACCTATCAGTTTTATACAAAATTTTTACCAAGATAATTACAACTCGTTAACAGAGAACATTGGATTTCCACCAACCAATAGAACAAGCTGGATTTAAAAGTGGTTTTAGTACAGTAGATCATATCCGGGTATTGAAAGAAGTTATAGAAAGGACAAATCAATATGAGTTGCCATTATGCTTAAGATTTGTAGATTATGAAAAGGCATTTGATTCTATAAACATTTCTTCAGTGATTAAAGCATTGGATCATCAAGGTATAGATCCAGGATATTGTCATAATTTAAAAAATATTTATAAAAATGCAACAGCAACAATTAGATTATACAATGATACTAGGAAAGGCAACATTGAGAAGGGTGTAAGACAGGGTGACTCCATATCTCCAAAACTTTTTACAGCAGTGCTGAAATACGTATTTTGTGGATTAAAATGGGAAGCTAAAGGAGTGAAAATAAATGGAGATTATTTAAGTCATTTAGATTTTGCAGATGATGTAGTTGTTTTTGCAAATAATGCTTTAGAGCTGCAGGAGTTAATCAGATGAAAGTAGGACTAAAGATAAATGTTAAAAAGACTAAAGCAATGTTTAAAGGATTTTCTCAAAATATGAAAATAAAGATTGATTGTGATTAGTTAGAAGTTAACAGTTACAAATACCTTGGTCAGATTATTAATATAGATGGAAACATAATGGATAAAATTAATCATAGAATTAAACTTTGTTGGAGTGCCTTTGGTAGAAATAACTTGATACTAAAAGGAAATATGCCTATGTGTTTGAAAAGAAAGGTTTTTAATAAATGTGTTTTACCAGTCATGGATCTGAGACTTGAACACTTAATAGAAGAGCAATACAGAGACTTCAGACCACTCAAAGAAGTATGGAGAGATGCATGTTGGGAGTAACAAGAAGAGATCGAAAACACAATATATCGGTAAGAGAACAAACAGATGTTACTGGCCTCATTGAAAAAATTAAAAGACTGAAGTGGAGTTGGGTTGGACATATTGCTAGAAGATATGATAATTGATGGACAATTGAAATCTTAAACGGGATTCCAAGAGATTGTAAAAGACCCAGAAAGAGACAGCATGTGAGATGGATGGATGGAATAAGAAAGTGTGCAGGGGTGATGTGGAGAAGAGAAGCTAAAGATAGGAGAAGATGGATTGAACTTGGAGAGACCTTCATCCTGCAATGGATTGATAATGGTTGATGATGATAATGAATGAAATACTTGTATTTTTTAATTTAAAAACAGCAGCAGTAGCACATTAGTTTCTTTAAATTAGCTCATATTCTCAAGTTAATAAATCATCCAAATTAAAAATAGTCAAGATTTTTCTTCCATCATGGCATAATAAAGGATTAGTTTTTTAGACCTTAATTACAAAAACAAACATTTGTTACATTCTAAACATTATGTATATTCTATAAATTATCTTTAAAATTAGTAAAGCTGGAGCAATCATCAGCATATTATAAATTTATTCAGAAGCCAAAATCAAATTTTTCTTTTAAATTAAACATTCCACCATCCAACTTCTATAGCATATTATCCCTGTTTTATAAAGCAGCTATAGTTAGATTATTGTCATAAAATTAAAAACAAAGTTTAAACAAATACATATACTTGTTTTAAATACTGTACACATCTTTGTTTAATATTAGTTTCATTTCAAATGCCTGATTTTCCACTTGTAATAACCCTTTCTTTCTATAAAGGTAGAAGCTATATATTATGAATAAACTTTGCTATAGTAGATAGTAATAGTATTTCAAAATCAAGTTTTTTTTTCAAAACTGGAACAATATCATTCTTGATTAGGAAGTACAACTAAATCATCATCACTTTTAAACATTTCTACAATGTCATCTCTCTTCTCCATAACACACCAGAAAATGTCAACACATCTATTAAAACTTTTCAACCCCTTAGGCAATCTAGGGATTCCATCCAAATTTAATTTGATGACTAATTTTATCCATTATGTTGTCATCTGTAGCAATAATCTAGGTATACCATAATCTAACTATAAGATATTTGCAGTTGTTAACTTAGAATTTATTTTCAATATTTTTTCTTCTGAGAAAATTCATTGAAAATTACTTCTCCTTGGGTCCATTTATTTTGCGAAGTACATATCATTTGCAAAATCTAAATGATTTAAATAATCTCCATTTACTTTTATTACCTTAGCTTCCCATTTTAATTCATAAATATCTTATAAAACTGCTCTAACAAGTTCACTAGTCCATATACTTCTAAAAAATTCCAAAATCTTTAAATCTAACATACTATATTTTAAAACCTCTAGATATTTCATCGGGATAGAACTTTCCAATTTTAAAACTATTACGAACCATTCGAATCTAAATATGTAAATAAAATGAATATATAATTTCAATTGCATCATTATTAAAAAAAATTATCAAAATATTCTCTCTATCTGTTCAAAATATCGTCATCATTTAATGACATTGATAGCTTTAATAGGAATAATTATATCGTTCTTTAGGCCCGTATATTAATAAAGGCTTATAAATATCTCTTGGAAAAATGTGAATAAAATGTCATTTCAATAAAACAAATACAGTAATTGAAAAACAAAAGTATTAAACGTTTAATGAAATGCATTTAGTAATTAGATTTGAAATGCTTATAATTTTATCTAACTTTTAATTAAGATAACTATAACAATATGCACATAATGAACGTTATTATTTTGCTCATTTCATAATCTAAATAAAATACAAATTTGGTGTATAATCTATAAATTATAAAATTAAATAATCTATAATCAAATGTTTACAATAATTTTTTTGGAGAGTGGGGGGGGGGGGATACTTTATAACACAAATGCTTAGATGTTAGCCTTCGTAAACAATTCATAAACAAACTTTGAAAAAGCTTTAAGCTAACAAAATAACTGTCACTTGAGATTCTTTTAGCTGTTTTTATTAAACATTTCAAAAGTTTTAATATTTACTTTACACAATAACTCGCAATTTTCTTACAATTAATTTTTTACGACGTAAGCGGGGTGTTTATTAACACAACGCATGTCAGTAAGAAGAAAAGCGCCAAAAGATATATAGCGTTACGTAATGTTGTAAAAGCTAATTTTTTGTAAATCTTTCACTTTAAAATAAAAAAGCAATCATCACAATATTATTAAATATTTTTTTGTGGAAAAAATAAAAAATACTGTAAAAATAAAGATATTTACAAACAATTCAGTATAATCTGCAGGATCATAAGCACATGTGCGCTATTATTTTTACAATTTAATAATTTTAAATTAAACGAATAATAAAAATTACACAATAATTAACTTACCAGGATGTCCTTCTGCTACCGATTCAGATGTGAAGAGAAAACTATTTTCTTCATCGTTGTTATGGTTGCAAGTCTCATAGTGGTTACTAATAATTGTATCCGCCATGTCTTCCCTAGAAATTTCGAAATGGAAAAGAGACTGAATGACTATCAGGTTTTGCTTTTATAGTAAAATATCACGTGATACAATAACCTTTCTTATAATAAATTTTTTGTTCTTTTTCACAAATCTAACACTGTTTTTCTTAAATTAAATAGTTTTAACTATATATGAATGTAAGATATCAACTATATATCAATGTACTTTTTAATTTATCGAATTTTTAATTCGATAAATTTAAAAAATGGCTGAAAGACACTGTAATAAAATCACAATATATACAAATGTTCTTATACAAATAGAAAAAATAATGTTAATATACATACATTACACACTCATTTATATTATTAATTGATGATTTTCAGTAATATGTTAAAATATTGATAAGATGATTTCTAATGATATATCCATTTGTTCTATTTATTTAAATTTGGGCAAAGATGTCTAGTTTAATAAAATCAAAACAGCTTTTTGTAATTTTAAAAACAGGAAGGCTGCAAATCGTGATGAAATACCTGGAGAAGTTTTAAAATATAGTAGTGATATGTTAGCTTCAGAAATATTGAAATTCTTTAGGAATATATGAATCAATGAAAATGTACCATCTGATCTTAATGCTTTTATTGCTTCAATTTTTAAAAAACAAAGAGAGTAGACAATATTGTGCACTATGGCAAATGTACTTTCAAGGATTTTGTAGAATAGGTTGCTTCCAGTTAAAGGTAAATAGTTGTTTTGATGCCTGGAAAATGCAAGAAAAACATACGAACTAGTGATTTAGATATTGCTTTTATTGATTTGGTCAAGACATTTGTTTCAATTAATAGGACAGATCTATAGCATTGTATGAAATTAGTTGGTTGTCCACCAAAATTTATTTGCATTATACAGATTTAACATGATGGAATAAAAATAATTGATATTTCTGTGTAAGGAAAATGAGGCATTTGAAATGAATGTTAAATAATAATATGTATTAGCTTCAATATTGCTTCAATTTTTATGACAGTGGTCTTTAGAATTGTTTATACACTGCTTAATGAAAGAAAGATCAAGATAGAGGGGTTTTTTTTTAATCAATTAAAACTGAAAACAAGATATAGATATTGATTAATGAAGTATTATTTCATTTATTAAATACCATTTTTAGTATTTTTGAGGTTTTTAATGATAATAAGTGTGATGGTAGTCTTATCACATTATTGCCCTTGTATAGGCTATAGTAAGCTAATAAGCCTAATAATAATAATGAAACAAAAAATTATTTTCTTTTAAAATTTAACAATAATAAGTTTATTTAAATATTATCTGAGTTTGCCCTTTTATAAAGCAAATAAGGACACCAGTTTTGAAACAAATAAGGATGCCAAGAAAAAACCATGGTAAACATGAAATAGCAATGTCATTTTTTTCATTAGCCATTTGCCAAAAAAATTTCAAAAATTAAATTGCTGAATAAGCACTGAATATATCTTTACCTATGCAAATATAGGAAATTTTACAACATAGCCTGAATTGTGCTATTGCTATGAAGAAATAAAATTCTTTATGCTAGTTTTCAAAATTCAGATAGAATTATAAAAAAAAATTATAACAATAATAAGATGAAAAAAAACCCTATGTGATGTATTAACTTGAAATGAAAGGATAGGTACATACAATTTTTTTAACATTATATTAAGTTTTGAAATATAGATTTTGCAGGAAGAACAAGAAGTGCATATTGAAAAATGAGATATTTAAATGATATTAAAAGATATTGATAAATTCCAGAGACAATTTGAAATTAATTTGAGAAAGTACATTGTCACTAGTGCTTCTTTCATTAACAAATTTACATGATCTGTAAATTCAGTCCAATCCACTAGTATTACTAATAATAGGATTATGATACAAGACATTTTTTCAGATAAAATATAATGTTGATAGATAGATGAGGCAAAATTATTTTGTGTAAACTACTTGGTTAAAGCATTACTCTGCTCCCACACTTGACAACCAGATTAGGACATTTTACAATAGACACAAAATGTCAGACTGCCTGACCCAAAATCGTGGATCAATATGCCATTTATTGCCAACATCCACTTGAAATTAAAGTCCATTCTTTCTAAAGACTTCAATATTGGCTTCAGATGCCCTCCATTCCTCAACACATATCAATAATTTGAATGACAAAAGTTTGCAGTGATGACAAGGCACAGTTACTATATGCCATAGATTCTCCATCCTGCAATAGAAGATATTATGGTGAAACTCATGCCAATTTAAAATTAAGAATTTCTCAACATGCCTATTTATATAACAGAGCAAAAATAAATCCATTATATAGCTAAATGTTTTTGGGGTACAAGATAATTGCTAGCATATTTTTAAACCTGCATCTGCCAGGATTGTTTGCTTCTAGAGCAATCACAAAAAATACAAGTTTGCTTGGCACATAATTAATTCCACATACACAATAAATATATGAGCAATAGGGTTTCCTTGATAGACATTGGTTATTTAATCTGACAATGTAGTTGGTGCTTTGCAATTACCTATTATACATGTATTCATGCAAATCTATTGAACACCACCAAGTTTAATCTTTTACAGTCAGAATTACTATCATACTTTGTTAATTATCTACCAGTTATGCTTTGAAACAAACATATCTGTGTCAAAAGTTAATTCAGCAGATTAATAAACAAATTTATTTTTAACATCATTTTGGCCTTATTACTTATTTCTCTATTAACAGTGATAAATAATGGTCCACAAAATTCTAAAATGTAGGAAGAATTATGCCAAGAATTGTATTTTTGATGTTAACTTATTATTTTTTATTTGGTATCACTCTTTATCAATATACTTGTCTTTTTTATGTGTATGATCACACAAACTTTGTTAATAAAATAAGCTGGTACCATGTTTTGACTAGGAATGCATAATCCAAATCCATTTTGGTTTTGTAGAAGTTTAAAAAATGAAAACAAAGTCAATAAGTGAAGCATCAATGTTAGGCTGGAAACAATTTCTTTTTAAAGAACTATAGGAATGTAGCATTTACATGTAGTCTTAATAAATAAAATTAAAAGTGTGTGTAGTACTTGAAAGAGAAGCTATAACGAATGCACAAATATTAAACACTTAGCGATGAATATGAGGCAACCTGCCTCAAAAGCGCTAAGCATTTAATATTTGTACATTTATTACAGCTTCTCTTTCAAGTGCTACACATGCTTTTAATTTTATTTATTATAATATTAAGAGAGAAGTTTAAAATTCTTAATAATGTAATCTTAAAGAAATTTCATCATAATCAATTTTAAGTGAAAGGAGTTCATTGATGTGAGACATGCTGACTCAAGAACAATTATTTATCAGACTCATTAATGATAATAATAATATTTTCAAATTATGGCTATGAAGTGTTCTCAGATGGCAAACTGGAGTAAAGCAGTGTCCCCAGCATTTTAGCAACTATAATAGAAAGTTGAAACATTGAACTGATATACTTCTGATAGCATCCAGGCATATTCAGACTTGATAACTAAAACATTTCTGATGGATAAATTCATTTTATATAAGGCTTAATAAAATACTTGTAATCAAGCCAGACTTACATTGAGAAAGAGAGATGAAGGAAGAAAAAAACAAATTAAAAATATGATTTTATTAGACAAACATAAGCAGCAAAATGTCTAATAGCATATTAGTAGGGAAAGGATTGTACAACTTTTATTAGTAAATTAAGCTGAATACATGCATGGTCAACTGGCACTCAATACAGATCAAATTTTGCCTTTGCAAAAGTTTGAATTGAAGAAAAAATTACTTAATGAGGAATTATTAAAACCAATAAAGCAATAGAAGAAGAATTATTACAAGTGAAATGGTAATAGACTGATGGGATATAGTGCTGGTAATTGAAATAACATTTTTGAAACCACATAGATAAAATTAAATGCCTTTCAAGCATGATAGTTTTTGGTATTTGAATGTTTTGTTTGAGCTTTATGCAAATCAGAAGAAATGCTTTTAGCTTTATCAGAGAAATAATAAACATATTAAACATATGCTAAATGATTATTATTTTTGAATAGAATGATATATTCTTTAACTGTTTATTATCTTTGTGAGATTCTGCATGAAATCTTTATTTCTGTCATGATGTGAATATCAACAAATATTTAATTTAAATAATTGTTGGAACTATTAGTATCTTCAATGATTGTTGCAATTCATTAACAGTCCATTGATATAATTTGCTAATCTTTTTGAAGCATTTTTTTTGTATGACTTATTTTGCATTGGCATTCTTTTTTAATGTTCATATATCTGATTGTATATCTATCATTTGCTAATAGTTTAGATCTGGGTTTGAGTGATTAATTGAAATCAATATATGAATGTCTATTCTGAGCTTATGAGTCATGAATTGATTTGATGTGGTAGTAATTTGTCTTTATTTATTTATGTTAATTTATTGGTTTGGCCAAAGTTTAACTAGAGTGCATCATGTTTTGTACAAAATTTTAATATAAATTTAATAAAACACTTTTTTTTTTCAGAAAATCTTTACCAAAGATAACTATATATATTTTTTATGTACAATTTACAAATACATTCAATGTAGATTATAACTAAAAACAGAAATAAATAAATTATAAACAGTGTCTAAATATTACATTATACAAGCATACCAAAAATTTGAAAATGATAGAAAATGTTAAATATTTGAATGAAAAAATTATTAAGAAACTTATATAGAAAAAGAAATAAAACATTATATGAATAAAACAAAAAATAAGATTATTTAAAACAAAAATATTTTTATAATGCAATTAATTAAATAATTAGATTTTAAGAATGCATAAAATTAAAACTTGTTTTGAATATTTATTTATAATAAGATTCTTGTGAGTAAACTTTTCTTCTTTTTTTTTTTCAGAATTAAAACATTCACATGGTCATTATCCTGCTATGCCATGAAATTATTGTTTGAAAACTTTTACTTTTGACAGCATTTCATTAGTCTTGGTCCAATTTCTTTCTATTTCTTTTATTTAAAAAAATAAATATTGTACTTTAACAGGGACAAAACAATAAAAGAAATAAAATATAATAAACTAGATTTTTGTGATGGACATGGGTGCACACAAAAACAATTACCACGCATTAACATTTAAAAATATGCATTCATATCTATTCTTAATGAAGCACAATTCTTAATAAAAGTGTTTCCATATTGTAATTTAATCCAAGGAAAAGAATAGAGGACAAAGAATATTATATGCCATTTCGATTTTTTTTTTAAAAAGTTATCAAACAAAAAAATATTACATTCATGACCTTGATTTTTTTAATGATTGTTCTAACAAATCAGCAATTTTTCTGAAGGATAAAGTCTTCTGCTGTGTCTCCCTAAATCTTGGTGCTGGCTTTAGAACAAAAAAAAGTTAGATGAAAGTTATAAAAAATGATATATGGAGAACAATGGATAAAATTTCCCTGTATAGAATTTATACAGGAATTATTGAAACAGTAAGATTCGTATTCGAATCTTAAGTTTCACCTTTTTCTGTCGTCTCTCACTGACCGGTCTATCCCGCCCAAATTTAAACTTTTTGATATCGAATTGTGTGTGTAACAATATTAAAAATGTATAAATATGTGTAGAATTCAGCTTAAACACGCACACATTTCGATCTCAAATTAAACGCAATAAATAGGGATAAAATAATATAATTTAGATTTCTTTTAGTTATATAATTTTGTATAATTTTAATCATTTATTTTGGATTATAAGGTTCGTATTTATTGCTTTGTTTAAATTTCGTTTAATAATAATTCTAAAAATATCTGATGTAATATTTAATTAAAAGTTAAAATAATCTTATGTTCCCTTTTTGTTTTTGAAATTTAAAAGCATCGGTCAGTGATAGATAATAGATTAATTAAAGAAAAAATTCCCCAAAATTAATTAGTAAATGTAAAATGTAAACAATAGAATGGCAGCTTTCTTTAATTAAAAACCAACTAAATGCATTGATTATCCTCAGGGCAGATTAAATAGAACCTAAAAATATCTTAACAAAAATGTGAAAGATCAAGATAAAAAAAGAGGCCATCTTAGACTTGCTGGAGACATTCACTAAAACTTTAGCTTTGCTCTCGATCACTGAGAGTCTCCAAAAATATAAAAATAATTTATTCCTGCCAAGGTATGACCGAGTAAAGCACCTAGATTATTCTCCATCAGGTTATGGCCCACCGGATGCTGAACTTTCCATTGCCCGTCATAAATTCACCATGAAGATCTGCTGCCTGAAATAAATGAAAAGGCTGCTGCTGTTGTGAAATTAAATGAAATATCTAAATACAAGAAAGACTTGCCACTCGTGAACTTTTTGCTGCTAAACTAATGGAATCAGAAAACTTCTTATAAAACAGGTACCTGTCTGTGTTCAAACTCTAGAGTACTCTAATAATATGCTATAGCTATTCTTCATATTACTTATCTAAATTTATAAAATGTAAAAACTATCATTTGTATAACTAAAACTGAATAATTAACTTAATGTGTAAATTTCTCTACTAATCTAGCTTACCTCATTCTGTCTTGGGTGCGTATTTCTATAATCTACATTTCTATCTATAGTTATTATTTAATTATTGCATGCTCATAATTATTTCAATTTTCAAAGTTTAAATCTATGATCGCTTAAAACAATGAATGCGTGTCAAATTTTCATTAATATTTACTTTCTTTAATAACTTAACTTTCATATAAATCGACACGCATTCAATGCTTCATTTATTGTAATGCAGGGGTCTACTACTTCGCAAATGGCTGACATATTAGTTATAATAATTCCCAAGTTATATATGTTTCGTATTTATTAAATAATCAGTGAATCATTCCAGAAAATTACATTTCTTTGAGAGTCACCAACGTTCTTTAGTAAATGTTGATAATGTAGAGCCGAATTAGAAATCTATTTAAATCTCATCATAATCAATTATCAGTATACATGTGTTACGTTTTAGAGATGCGATGACCCATTCCGCCGGGAAATTTCCGGATTCTTCAGGGTTGAAATTAACCCCAGTCGTCCTACACAAGCGGGCATAATGGGTGCTCCCGTAGGATTTGACAATGTCATGCAGCCAGCCGGCAAATCGTGCCACGTACCGCTTGTCCCTGGTTATGCTTATGTGACACCTTACTTCGTCGGACCGAGGCAGAGACCAGTCTGATATTCTTATAAACCCATTCGCGGCATTGCAGTTTCGATATACTGCCATTCCATATCGCCTTTCTAAAGCGTACCACGTGTTCCTTTGCTTAATTTTATTATTCTATATATCACTCCGCCTCTGCATTATCTTCGTAATTCACTCTCAAATAAATGTTGGCCCTTAGTTATAAATAAGTATTTTAATTAAATAAATGTATGTCTGCCATTACTCTTATAACCCATACTTTAGACTCTTGCATTGCAAAGGTATAAATACCTCCAGGCATGCATTAGAAATACTTACTCGAGAATTTTAGGTAGCTAGATTACGCTTTCAAATAAATGTATTCCTTTTGTAAACATTTCAGTATCGGAAATACCGCTACTGAAATCCTCAATATAAAATAATGTCTAAATAAATCAATGTATTCTTTAAAATATAATCATGTCGCAAATCCCGCTACTGAAGCTTTAAATCCACAAATATTATTAGTAAATGATTGTTTTATTAAAATGTATTAATAAATAATTTTAAACTATATGTCTGCAGTTACGTTTCATTTATTCGATACCCATTCTATATAATATTTCCTCGATTATGTAAATATGAATGTTTAATTAATATTAGTTTGATTATTGGCTAACTCGAGAATAAAATCATGAGTCTCTTGCATATCCCTGACCACCGTGCCTAAGGAAATATTTACTAATGTCGCATCAGATGCGTTGTTTCGTGGATTGTATTGTGGAACCGATAAACTATGTTCGAACTCAGTACAACGGGTGGCTTCGCTACTCGATGGTGCTGCTGTTCTGTATGGTGGTCGAATTCTGCACTATGTTTAGGAGTCACACGTTTTCTGACCGTTACATTATGTGTAATTTTAATACCATAAATTAATGTTTCTTTTTGATATTTTTAGTATAAATAAAATCTTTTTCAATTATCAGTGGCATCTTTCCTCGATATAATTTCCTATAATTCAGAAACTATCAGATATAATTATCCTATTTGAGTCTTTACGTTTTATTGTTTATTCATCAGGATTTGGCAAATATGTAATATATAAATGAGGTAAGAGAATGAGAAGAGCATATTTATGTACTATATTAAATACTCATGTATTTAAAAAGTTGAGCCACTAAGCATCACATTATCACCATTCCTTATGTTCACACAAGCTGCTCACACAGAGGTTAAACTATCTATACAATAGTGCCACTCAGTGCAAGCCAGAGTAACCAATGGATGCAGGAAGGTTTGTACATAAATTCCCTATCTAGAGCTTATCCAATATTCCCAGACTAGTTTCATCACTGATGAAAGTCACAAGCTAGAAACTAATCTGGGGATATTGGATGCGTATGCACTAGATAGGGATTTTATGCGCAAACCTTCCTGAATCCATTGATTACTCTGGCTTTGCACTGAGTGGTGCTATTGTACAAAGAGTTTAGCCTCTGTGTTTAAAAGTTAGTGATTATATAATACAGTTTAACTATATATATTGTAACAGTCAGAATCGTCTATCTCACTAACACACTGCAGAATTCAAACCCCAGACACGAAACTGAACATTCTAGGAGGGGTTGCCTTCTAGATATACTAAGTTCGAATCTAAAGTCCAAATTTCACAGCGTCATCGACGCATCTGATGCCACTACTAGTATAACCTTTGACCGGTGCCTGGTGGTCAGGGAGAAACAAAAGACTCTATACTAAAAGAAGTTTGGGTGGCTAATTAACGTCTATGGATTTACAAAAGAAATGCAGGAAATATATATATAGACCGAGACAGTGATAAGAATCAAATAAAATAAGAGATCAAATTTAGTTTTAAATAATTTCACAAAATTTATTTATATAAATTATATATATAATGCCACTGTCTGCTTATATGAGACAGGGACGCGTATTAAATAATTGTTGGCATTATATTCCAATAAATGACAAAAGGGTTTTAAAGCAAAGTGATATATTCTATTCCTCAGGATAATAGCATTACGATAATGTGCTTGATGAGATAGGAACATGTGCGAGGTGCTTTGAGCAATTATACAAGTTTAAGAAAATATTTGAAAATTAAGTGTTCTAAAATATTTATTGATTTCGAGAATAGCACAGACTAAAGCTTACTAAGCAACAAAGTGGGAATGTGATCAAAGCATTTATTTGAGAATAATAATAATAGAGTTGCATTGGGAGGTCAGTATTGCTGATAATGAATTTATTAAAGTTGGAGGGTGTGACACGTTTAAGTCACGGATGCTTTGTAAAATAAATATAAAATAAAACAATAATGGAATATTTGGAATGATTACGGAAAGCATCTTGCTGCTAACCTGTAGGAAAGTATTTTATGAACAGCCAAAACTTAGCGACTGGGTGACGATTGCGTTTAATTCCCAGGTGTGTCATTTATGGACACACTCTGCCTGGAAACTGCAATAAGCGAAGAGAACGGACTTGGCCATGTAAAGAATCCTTGGAAAAGTAAAACAAAGCGGTCTCAACAACCATTTCATTTACCAGCAATACAAGACTAGTGTATATAAAACATACTGAATGGGTTTTACTTGGATTAAGAGAAATGCTCAATCAAATTCCCAGAAATTCATTTAAAAGGGTCCGCATATTCTCGACATCAATGATGAACTTTGTAATTAAAGTAGAACACGGTATTTAAAATAGAAAATGCATGCTTGCAGGTTTGAAAGGAAAGCATAGGTTTATTTATACAATCATGCATTTGGGGAAACATTTAAATCATTGACCTCACACATACTCTCATATTAGATTAAAATCAATAACATGTAGATTTTAAACTATGTGATTATATTATATATTAAAGAAAAGAATCGCCCTCGAACGAGTGATTTGCAAGATAATAAAATTGGAAATTATTTAGAAATTTAAAATATGCCTTCATAGCGGCGTCTTATTTTCAACAAAATGAATAATTCACTCGGTCAAAGACAATTCTGACACATTATCATAATAAAATAACAGAAAGCTTAAGCAATAGCAAATATTAACCCAAGGATAGAGAGCAAAATGTTGATTATATTTAAAAGAAATACATAATGACGTTATGTGAAATATAAGAAAACAATTTAAAATAGCTATAGCATGTTAGTTATCACAAGAGCTCTTGGGTTCATTTAGGGTTACCTCTGGAGAAGCATTTTTAGGTAGATTGATGGTCGGCAGGTTTTTATATAATTTAACAGCAAAATCTGGAAATCTTCATATTTGTGGCAGCAGCAGTTCTGGGGTTCCTTGTGTGATAACTTCCGATGGTCTACGGCAGCATATGACCATTCCGGAGAGAAATAGCCTTCATGCACTCTAATCAGTCATGTCAAGATTTACAAATTACTACAATAATTTTGGTTAGAAACATTAGACCTCAGAATGATTTCTCTTAGAAACATTAGAATAGAGAACAAAAGAAAACCCTCCTTTTTATATTACAAATTAACAATAGAACTGCCCTGGAGCATTACAAAAATATATCGGACTTATCAGCTGTAATTAAATCTATCCAAATGTCTAAAGGAATTCAACATTCATTAATTTCTTTTGTTAATTTCCCTATCGACATTCGAATTACAAACTAGATTTAAATCAGTATTTATTTTTTATAGCGTCTGCATACAATTGTAATCACATTCATATCGGCTTTTTCAAACCAAATTGTGCAAACGCTTTTTGCGAGTGTTAAATAATAAATGAATACCCTCTGACCCATACAAGATATAGAATTTATGCAGCAATAAAAGGAATCCTCTTATTACTATGACTCAAATATTTATATATGAGCAAATCTGAAGTACTGGCACAGAAGGTGTGACTATAGAACAGTTACTTTGAATTACTATATATAACTTATGAATGAATGACGCCGAAGAAATTTACTAGAATTTACTGAACGTCATTCCAACTGAAATTAATCATATATATAAATCAGCATTACTAATTTAAAAAAACCTTAAGTGGACATCTGCTGTTTTTAGGTAAACTTATATAACATTAACTAATTAAACTATTGTTCCTCATTTATTTTAACAGAAATATTTGGAATGACTTTTATTAAATTAAATGAAAATTACTTTTAAACTGCAATATTTGAATCTATTTACTAAACGAATATTTACTAAATGAATTTTATTTAAATCAAAAATATATTACGACGGTAATATATATTTGTAAATAGATTCAAACAAAATAACTTTAACAATTTATAATTTTGATATGTTTTAAAATGCATATCATAGTGTGTGCGCAATTACAACTTATATAACCTACTTTTTAATAAATCAAAATTCTGTGAACATATACATAATCCATAATATTTTGTTTTATTTGGGAATGAGTTATATATATAATATGAGCATTGTACTCGTGGTTTAAAATTAGGTGGGATTTTCGGTATATAAGCATATTGCAGACACCCTACGATAGATTGGGGTTCAAACTAAGGTATGAGGGTAGGAAGTAGGTGAGAAAAGGTGAAACGAGGATCTGCAAAGCAGACCTTACTATTTCACATTCCCTTAGTGATGGAACAAAAAAAATTGTAAAAAAAAAAAAGATCTTACAACAGGTGTCCACCTATGAAGCCTGCATAAACAAAATTTACAAGATAACCCATAATGTACAGGATATAAATATAATGAAGAAACGAAACTGAATTATATACCCGGATCATATTAATAAATCTACCATCTAGTGAACATTTTCTCTTATCCCCACCCCTTCAACAAAATTTTATTTAAAAAAATCTAATAGTTTAACATTGTTTATATCCGATCTCCTTTCTCATTTATCCTGTGACATGTCCATTTAATTTTTTTTTGTTGTTGTTTTAAAAAAACTACTATAATCCTGGATCTGGTGGGTAATATACAAGGGGTTTTAGACTCCTAGCATTGCAAGTCCCTCTTTTGGTCCCATCGTCCTCCAGTAAATATGCATTTGGGCCGCTTACCCATTTTATCACATATGGCCCTTGATACAGTGGGAAAAACTTCTTGTATTTACACTGGTCCCGGCTACTGGGCTTTGGAGTTCTGACCCTTACATGATCCCCAACTTGAAATTGGTAGGACCTTGTTTCCTTTAATTGTTTTTTTTCCGCCCAGGCTTTCAGACGATGATGGACTGCCTTCCAGTCCTCTTCTCTGTCAACTTCTTGATCATCCTTGGGCAGGGGTATTTTAATTAATGGTTGCTCTGGCTTACCAAAATGAAGACACATTGGTGTTAGCCCTGTAGCTTCATTAATGGTTCCATTAATATACTGAAAAATTTCTTCCGTTTGGTTGACCCAGCCCCAGTGGTTATCATGGATGTACGTCCGAAACAGTCGGTTAATTTCCTGCCTGACCCTCTCACAGGGGTTGGATTGGGGGTTTCTAATGGATGTCATCACATGCCTGAGACCTTGGCTCTTTATCCAGGTCTGCCATTCTCGTGAAGTGAAAGCCGAGCCATGATCTGAGAGTATTGCTTCGGGCTTGCCAATGGTCACAAATTGCTTGCACTGTAATGCCCTAATTGCACTTTTTGAATCTGCCCTTATGACTGGGTAGGCCCATGCATACTTAGAAAATATGTCATAGGTGACAAAAAGGTACCGACATCTACGATAGGATGGTAGTGGCCCATAGTGGTCTACTGCCCATACCTTGTTGGATCCCAATGGGATAATGGAGGCAGGGGTACCACTGAAGATCTTATTTGGGGGTTTGCTTTTAGCGCATGTATTACATTTCTGGAGGGTATGTAATATATCACTATACATCTGTGGCCAATGAAACTGCTGCCTCAGGGCTTCTTCGGTTTTTCTGGGACCATAATGTCCCACCAGGCTGTGCATATAAGTGATTAGTGGGCTTCTTAAATCAGGTGGTATGAAAATTTTCCACAATCTATTCTCATTTTGTTGCAGCAAAAGTCCATTTTGCAATCTGTATCTCCTTTTCCCCCTACCAGTGGTACATCCTTGAGCAGGGTTTCCTTGCCTTTGGACTTCTTGCATTAAATCTCTGTACTGGGGCTGCTTTTCCTGCCAATACTGCAAATTCTTAAGTTTCTTTTCAATTTCCTGGTCCAACACATTAGTCATAATTATTAATGGCTAGTCTGATATCATAGGGTTGCAAAGTTTAACTTCCACAGGATGACGACTCAATACATCGGCCACAATATTTTCAGGGCCTGGGCAATAAATTATCTTGTAGTGGTATTTCTGCAGTGACCAGCTCCATCGTATAAGGCGATCGTTGTTTAGATAACTTTTATTCAGAAATTACAAGCACCGGTGGTCTGTAATTATAATTACTTCCAATCCCAGCAATATCTGCTTGAATTTGTTGCACGCCCATACAATGGCTAAAGTCTCTTGTTCCATGACAGTATAATTTTTCTCTGCACCTCTTAATGTATGGCTACTGAAGTACAAGACCTGATGTTGACCTGCTTGATTAACCTAAAACATAACATCACAGTCTGGAGGAAATTGTGCTTGATTTTCTGGAAATCTTGCTCGTGCTGTTCATTCCATTCCCACCGACGGTGTTGCTTCAATAGTTCAAATGTGGAGGTATCTTTTGCAAAGCCTGGATAGAACTTATGGTAGTAATTGCAGAGGCCTAAAAAGGATCTAATCTGCTTTCTATTGATAGGCCTTGGGAAGTTCTGGATTGCTTCTACCTTATCCGGATGAGTCCAAATTCCTTGTCCATTTACGATGTGTCCCAAAAATGCAATTTCTTTTAGAGCAAAGTGACTCTTTTCCAGATTCACAGTAATATTCTTTTGGGCACATTCAGAAAAGAGGTGCTCCAGGTGTTCCTGAGGGTTGCGCGATGCAATGACCACATCGTCGAGATAGCATACTAATTTTTTTTAGATCTTTGGATAGAACTTGGTCCAAGCACCTCATTAGTCCAGCGCCACTGTTTATGAGCCCAAAAGGTACTCTCTTAAATAAATGTTGTTTGCCCATTGTGATGGAAGGCCGTGTATTTTCTGTCTTGGGGGTGTAATATCATCTGCCAATAGCTAGCAATTAAGTCTAATGTGGAAAAATTATTCTTTGTAGATAATTTGAGGAAAACTTCCTGCACAGGTGGTGGGATATCCCGTTCTGGTATCGTGATATTGTTGAGCATTCTGGCATCTAAACACAGTCTTATAGACCGATTTTTCTTTTTCACAACCACTAATGAGTTATTATAGGCAAAGATCTTTTCTCAATTACCCCCCATATAATCATCTGTTGGATCTGAGTGCTCACTTCATCTTGATATTGGAAAGGAATGGGGTATGTCCGGGCCTGGAAGTGGGTTTCCTTCTTTACACGAATCCGGTGGACATAACCTTTAATTTCTCCAGGGATTGGAGAGAAGATTTGCTGACTTGCCAATAATAGTTGATGCAATTGGGACTGATTCTCAATGGTTTCTAGTGATGATTCTTTGACCTTATCTTTGATGGTGCTTTCATCGATGCTGGCCTCCATACACTGAACTTGGACTCCAGGTAAGACATTGGCTTCATTAAAATCTATCTTCCCTTGCTGGACCATGATTGAATTCATGGCATAGTCAAGGATACACTTATTTTGGGTCAGAAAATTGGATCCAATTATAACATCATGGACCAATCCTTTTATAACTAGGAAAGTGTGCCCAATGGTTATTTTCCTGAACATACTTGGTATGCTTTCAGTCTTGGTTCTTTTTCCATCAGCCAGTTTCATCTGGATGGGATGCATTGGTAACCTGGGTATACATCCGCTCCATTCTTCCATTCGTAGCAACCATCCCTTTGAAATGCAGGAAATCTGACTGCCAGTGTCAATGAGGGCAGAAATTTCAATGGATCCCACTTCAATGTTTATTACTGGACACGGACCAATAGGAACTCCACAGGTGGGGTCCTCTTCTCGGATAACCATTGACACAAGGTTCACATCCCCTAAGAGGCTTCCTTTTGTTGGAGGATGAGAGTAGTGGGGTTGTGCTAACAGGGTTCTTTTGGGTCTCGTATTTCCTACCATCATATTTTGTTCTGATTGACGGTGGGGATTTCATGGGCCAGAGTTGATCATCATCAAAAATTCTGCCATGACTTCCACATCTTTGATCCTGCTGCTGACCATAAGCCATTGGATAGGTCATGGAATATTCTGTTGGATTGTATGAATGATGTAGGAATCTGAAAACTTGAACGCGGTGAGTGATCTAAATCGGTTTACCAGATGGATGAAAAATTGCCTGCAAGTTTCTTTGATTGCTTCATACTTCTCCTGGCAAACCATATTTAGAATCCCACTCTGACGATCCTCACTCCAATAATACTTCAATAATGTGTTACAGTAATTGGCAAAGTCGCTCGGTTTTTTAGTCAACATGCCCCACCAATCTCTTGCATAGCCATATAAGTAATGGCTAGTGATCACAGTCTGTTCACGACAGTTCATCTTACAAAGAGAAAAAAAATCCCACACGCTATCCAAGTGTGAGTGAGGATTTTCTCCTATTTCTCCACGAAATATCTGAATGGTGATTATTTTATCAATCTGGGTTTGAATCCTGAGGTCTGAAATTAATGTACTGCAGGCTGCATCTCTTATACTATTGTTGATTTGAGAAATTGGTCTATTGCTGTCAAAGGTCTGACAGCTCTGATTTGTAGTTCTGTCCTCTTTCCAGTTTTCTAGGTAGCATTCTTCAATATTAAGTTCAAGAGCCCTTTGTTCTTTTTTTACTTTGACAATTTCATCGAGGAACAGCCTGTTAAATATTTTATACTCTTCCTCTTTTCTTTGGGCTTCCTCTTCATGCTCTCTTGCCCTCTCTTCGCTTCTCCTATACAATTCCTCCAGATATTTCCGATTGAAATCTCCCTGGCTCATTTGCTGGACAGGTCTCATACTTATTGGAGGAGATTCAAGAAATCCGGATGGGTCCAGTTCTTGTTCATCATGGTTGTTCTCCATATTATCCATGGCCTTGGATGATTATCATGATCGATGATGATGATGACTTTTTCCTTTTATTTTATTGCTAACTATTTAATATATCCTAAAAAAAAAATTTCTTAACGAATAGGTGTACTTTTAAAACACAATATATAGCACTGATAAAGAAAACTTTTAAGCTGTTTTAAGGTTGAACTTACTAAAACTAATACAGTAAAAAAAATACTATTATTATATTTTCCTTGTTTGACTCTGCGATTATTATGTTTGACTTCAAATTATATTAATAGCTAATAGGCTATCTTCCTCTTGGTTCTGTTGGCCTAATTGCTGCTTTTACATTTATCACTAAAACCCCAACTACTGCCCTCTTACTACTGCTAAAATTTCTCGCTTAAATCTGCTGCCAACATATATATTTTTAACTGCCCATATATATAAAAATCTCTTAAATTCTACCTGTCAAAATATTTCGCTAACATATATATTTTTCAACTCAAGCAATTTTATTTATATATGTTAACATTCGCTATATCCGGGTATACTTATTTCGTTCCTTCTTATTTAAGATTAGCATACATATAATTTTATTTACATAATTATTGATCCGATTCACATCTCATTATTTGGTCTAAGAAAAATTTACACACGTTGGAAAAAAACAAATTACATATAAAAGAATTTAGCCTGGTGACAAAATTTATTTTAGAAGTAACTCCGTTTAATGAAATTACCCTTGGGCGCCATGTCACCAGTTAAAAGGATCCATAGACTGTTAGCTTCCCAAAATTAATTTTAATAACTATTCCATTTAACTACGGGCACTCGTTAAAACATTCGCATTTTTATTGATTACAAAATTTTTTTATTTTTACATTTCTGAATTCCATATGATAGCCTATTATATCTAGGTCATTACCATACAAAATTATTATTATGCTATCTTGCGCATTGAGCCGATAAAACTTTATTTTGAGAGTAAAATACATGATTTGAAATATTCATAGATTGTCACAATATTCACTTGGGACAATATTTAAATAATTCACGACGTGCGTATATAGTGTGACTTAAATGAAACAACAAATACAGATAAATACAGATGGCTTGTATCGCACTATAGCAAGTTTGGACAAGTTCTGATTATATAGAATAAGTAATTGAATGCCCGAGTCAAACAAAATATATGAAATATACACGCAAATAAACAATAGATAATATAGAGTTTGAAAAATTATTATATATATCAAAACATAATGGATTTGGGTGATTAAATACGAATACAAAATGCTAAAATTAAGCTACAGGGATGTGGGTGTTTAACTAATTAAGATCTACAGGGATGTGGGTGTTTAAATATTCGAGGCTCCACGTTTGGGCAAGCCATGGACCCGGAAAAAAAATACTATGTAACAGTCAGAATCGTCTATCTCGCTAACACACTGCAGAATTCAAACCCCAGACACGAAACTGAACATTCTAGGAGGGGTTGCCTTCTAGATATACTAAGTTCGAATCTAAAGTCCAAATTTCACAGCGCCATCTACGTGATAACGCATCTGATGCCACTACTAGTATAACCTTTGACCGGTGCCTGGTGGTCAGGGAGAAACAAAAGACTCTATACTAAAAGAAGCTTGGGTGGCTAATTAACATCTATGGATTTACAAAAGAAATGCAGAAAATATATATATAGACCGAGACAGTGATAGGAATCAAATAAAATAAGAGATCAAATTTAGTTTTAAATAATTTCACAAAATTTATTTATATAAATTATATATATAATGCCACTGTCTGCTTATATGAGACAGGGACATGTATTAAATAATTGTTGGCATTATATTCCAATAAATGACAAAAAGGTTTTAAAGCAAAGTGATATATTCTATTCCTCGGGCTAATAGCATTACGATAATGTGCTTGATGAGATAGGAACATGTGCGAGGTGCTTTGAGCAATTATACAAGTTTAAGAAAATATTTGAAAATTAAGTGTTCTAAAATATTTATTGATTTCGAGAATAGCACGGACTAAAGCTTACTAAGCAACAAAGTGGGAATGTGATCAAAGCATTTATTTGAGAATAATAATAATAGTGTTGCATTGGGATGTCAGTATTGCTGATAATGAATTTATTAAAGTTGGAGGGTGTGACATGTTTAAGTCACGGATGCTTTGTAAAATAAATATAAAATAAAACAATAATGGAATATTTGGAATGATTACGGAGGGCATCTCACTGCTAACCCATAGGAAAGTATTTTATGAACAGCCAAAACTTAGCGACTGGGTGACGATTGCATTTAATTCCCAGGTGTGTCATTTATGGACACACTCTGCCTGGAAACTGCAATAAGTGAAGAGAACGGACTTGGCCGTGTAAAGAATCCTTGGAAAAGTAAAACAAAGCGGTCTCAACAACCAATTCATTTACCAGCAATATGAGACTAGTGTATATAAAACATACTGAATGGGTTTTACTTGGATTAAGAGAAATGCCCAATCAAATTCCCAGAAATTCATTTAAAAGGGTCCATACATTCTCGACGTCAATGATGAACTTTGTAATTAAAGTAGAACACGGTATTTAAAATAGAAAATGCATGCTTGCAGGTTTGAAAGGAAAGCATAGGTTTATTTATACAATCATGCATTTGGGGAAACATTTAAATCATTGACCTCGCACCTACTATCATATTAGATTAAAATCAATAACATGTAGATTTTAAACTATGTGATTATATTATATATTAAAGAAAAGAATCGCCCTCGAACGAGTGATTTGCAAGATAATAAAATTGGAAATTATTTAGAAATTTAAAATATGCCTTCATAGCGGCGTCTTATTTTCAACAAAAGGAATAATTCACTCGGTCAAAGACGATTCTGACACATTATCATAATAAAATAACAGAAAGCTTAATCAATAGAAAATATTAACCCAAGGATAGAGAGCAAAATGTTGATTATATTTAAAAGAAATACATAATGACGTTATGTGAAATATAAGAAAACAATTTAAAATAGCTATAGCATGTTAGTTATCACAAGAGCTCTTGGGTTAATTTAGGTTACCTCTGGAGAAGCATTTTAGGTAGATTGATGGTCAGCAGGTGTTTATATAATTTAACAGCAAAATCTGGAAATGTTCATATTTTTGGCAGCAGCAGCAGCAGTTCCAGTTCCTTGTGTGATAACTTCCGATGGTCTACGGCAGCATATGACCATTCAGGAGAGAAATAGCCTTCTTGCACTCTACTCAGTCATGTCAAGGTTTACAAATTACTACAATAATTTTGGTTAGAAACATTAGACCTCAGAATGATTTCTCTTAGAAACATTAGAATGGAGAACAAAAGAAAACCCTCCTTTTTATAGTAGAAATTAACAATAGAACTGCCCTGGAGCATTACAAAAATATATCGGACTTATCAGCTGTAATTAAATCTATCCGAATGTCTAAAGGAATTCAACATTAATTAATTTCTTTTGTTAATTTCCCTGTCGACATTCGAATTACAAACTAGATTTAATTAAAAATTACTTTTACTAATTAAAGAAAACCTTAAGTGGACATCTGCTGTTTTTAGATAAACTTATATAACATTAACTAATTAAACTATTGTCCCTCATTTATTTTAACAGAAATATTTGGAATGACTTTTATTAAATTAAACGAAAATTACTTTACTTTTAAATTGCAATATTTGAATCTATTTACTAAACGAATATTTACTAAATTAATTTTATTTAAATCAAAAATATATTATGATGGTAATATATATTTGTAAATAGATTCAAACAAAATAACTTTAACAATTTATAATTTTGATATGTTTTAAAATGCATATCATAGTGTGTGTGCAATTACGACTTATATAACCTACTTTTTAATAAATCAAAATTCTGTGAACATATACATAATCCATAATATTTTGTTTTATTTGGGAATGAGTTATATATATATAATACGAGCATTGTACTCGTGGTTTAAAATAAGGCGGGATTTTCGGTATATAAGCGTATTGCAGACACACTACGATAGATTGAGGTTCAAACTAAGGTATGAGGGTAGGAAGTAGGTGAGAAAAGGTGAAACGAAGATCTGCAAAGCAGACCTTACTGTTTCAATATATATATATATTTTATATATATTTATTATTTCAATTATAATTACAATTTTGTTTTAATTAACGGACATTTTATAATGTAACAGTTTACAACCTATTATAAGCAATCCTTAAATCTGCAGAAGTACTTTTGGTTAATTTCTTAAACCTGCCTCAACTGCCATTAAATTTTTTTTTTTTTTTTAAATTTAATGGCAATTGAGGCAAGTTTAAGATATTAACCAAAAGTACTTCTGCAGATTTAAGGATTGTTTATAATAGTTTGTAACCCGTTAAATTTATTATTTTTATTATAAATATATATATTATAATATTATCCGTTATATTTTATTTTATATCGCCATTGTACGCTTCTACCCATAGCTTCGAGTGAGGATATTTGTGAGCATGGTCTGATTCCATCTCACGCGCCAATCTTACACATGGATAAGAATTATCTCATCGAAAACGTAAATAAGGGTTCGGGTATATATATATACCTCTATTTATGGTAGCGCATCCGTACCAGCTCAATCTCAGGGTTTGGGGACTATAGTCTAACTAGAGAACAAAGCTAAACACTACCCAACTAAGTCTTATGTGTCTATCTATTCTGTCCGATAATTTATCCGTTATAAATCTAATAACCCAACCCGAATGTTATCATACAATTTACTCTATTTATTACCATACTTAATACCGATAAAATCTCATTTATCCACGCATATAAATATATCAATATTCAAGCGCACAGCCCATTTACCCTGATACACACATATATATAATTCATATACGCATCAAAATAGTGCAATTATACATCAGAGCTGTTTATTTAAAGTTGTTATTTTATTTAATTTAAAAGAGATTTATTATAGCAATTAATATTGAGGTAACACTAGTTTCTTTACCAAGACGCATTCATTGAACATATATTTAGTGTAAACGTCAATTACCTTAAGTACCGTCGACCGTTCACACGGTCAAAGACAAGTCCGCATTTATAATTCTCCACGAATACTGGTCTGGTTGATATAACGGATGGCAAGTATTTCCAATATGGTATATCGAATAGCTTATTCTGGAGGTGGAGTAGATGATTCACTCACTTTATGAAAGGGTCCCATTTCATAGATCTTTCGTCGCCATTACACTTGATGAACAAGAACTCTTTTGTATAGCGAAGTTCGTAGGTCCACTTCAGATGGGTTCCACGACAACTGTCCACTGGATCGGTTAACGAAACTAGCGCTATGGAATTACCCCGACATTTTGGGTGAGAAATATTAATAAACTTCTTAAGAAAATTTTATACGTCCACACACTCCGTAGTCCAAGCCGCGTTTTTTTTCTTTTTTTCCTATCTCCCTTCGAGCCCACAAAAAAGTTCTTTTGTTTTCACTCTTTAACTTTGTAAAATTTTCTTCCAATATCCCTACGCCACTGTCCCGTTCTTCTATTGTTTTCCAAAAATACCCACCTGACCCGTTTTCGGACTTCTTGACGCCAGTTATTACTAAACCGCCTACAGCAACTGATTTATTTCTATTTCTATCTTCATATGTTCAAAAGATTAATTAGCAAAAGAAAACACGTGTTACCGACAATATTATTAAAACCAGACTTAAAGAAAAATTTTAACGGATAAAATATATACGAATAATCAATTACAACTTATACAGCTCCGTATATAATTGCTTGTAACCATCACCGTTAATACATACACACATTTTATACTCACATATACAAATATATTTATATAAGCATACCCACCTAACATTCACACTATTTGTAACAGGGTTCGAATGACTATTTACATATATATCTTTTCGTATATAGTCGCTCAACATTAACACTCGCAATTAGTAATATATTACATACGCTTGTATTCGAACCCCGTTTGTTACATACCCCCCTGGTGCGATAGCCTTCAAATACCTTCTGTGTATTTGAACGGCTTCTTAAATGACTCTTCCTTATCCTTTGTTCCCCTCGGTACCACCTTTCTGTTTCGGTGACCACGGTCCCTTTTCTTGGACGAACTTTGGCTTATCTGGCGGACGTCGAGCTTCCGGTTCGTATTGCCATCTCGGTCTGTGACTATCATCACCACCTTTTCTATGCATGGCATCCCCGCTAGTGTGTCCTTCTTCCATCCCAAATTTAATATTTTGCATATCTTTAACTTCCTTCCCTCGCTCCAACGGTGTGTTATGGTCATATATACTCATATCCAGAGCATTAAGCAGCTCTGCCACTTCTCCGATGGATGCCTTCCTCACCCCCAACATCATTCTTTCCACATTCATAGGCATATTGTGCCTTACAATTCGAATGATGTGGCTTTCAGATAGGTGACACGCGTCCAGTGTCCTTAGTCTCGCCACTTGGCGATGAAAAAATTGAGAGAAATTTTCTTCCTTTCCTTCCTCATATTTCTCTCGCATCACTTGGTACTGCACGAGTTCCTGGCGGTCTTCCGACCAGAAAGTCTCTCGTATCTTCTTCTGGTACTCCTCGAAGGTTGTGGGCTGTTGGGACAATGAGTCCCACCACTCTTGGGCATTCCCACTTAGATGGCTGTACGCTACCACCAATTTACCTTCCTCTGGCATGGGATTCATGCCAAAGTATCTTCGTAGGCTTTGTAGATGTTCCACGGGAGCTTCCCCCATTTGGCCTTCAAACTGCCGTATCTTTAAAAAATGGTTCACGTGGGTGTGTACCGCCACACCCCTACATTTACCCATATGCTCCGGTCTTTCCGTCTCACTAGACTTCGGCCCCTGTTTTATATTCTTCTCTCCTTCATCTAAACTTCCTTTTACTTCTTTATCGTCAGACTTCTCCGCCCTTTCCTTGCTTTCTATCCCTAGTCTCCGTTCTATCTCCTGAAATCTCCGTTCGAACCTCTCGTCCATTTCCTGAAATCGGAGTTCTAGACCTTCTAATCTTTCTAAAATCCTCTCCAATACATTTACTTCCTTCTCTTCCGTCGCCTTCTGCTTTTCCCCATTCTGTTTATTTTTTGGCTTCATTTTCTCTCTATTACTATTTTAATTACGTGCCAGGTTCGTCACCCCGGTTTCCAGTGGTCCACTGCATGACCCACCCGATAGACCTTTGCCCCTCCTTATTATCATATTGAACGATATTGTTTTATAATATCCCAATGTTAGATAAATTCTTCAACCTCGATTTATAAACTATGACTTTATATATATACACAGGACATACCTCAACGCTATTTTCCCCCTTGACCACTCGAGAACTTTTCTATCCGTATATTCACACCGCCAAATATGCCCATCTACTATATTACCAATATGTATTCAAACTCTTTCTGATTTATAACAAACTATCGCTTTTATTTTTCCCTTTTTCTTTTTTTTTTTAAAAAAAAAATCTCCAACTCTCGTTTGTACGCTCTTTTTACGTTACGTTAGGATGCCCTTTTAAATGCCCGTTCTCTAACATTCGCAGCCCCGTTAGTTGGGACGCCATTATAATATTACCCGTTATATTTTATATCGCCATTGTACGCTTCTACCCGTAGCTTCGAGTGAGGATATTTGTGAGCATGGTCTGATTCCATCTCACGCGCCAATCTTACACATGGATAAGAATTATCTCATCGAAAACGTAAATAAGGGTTCGGGTATATATATATATACCTCTATTTATGGTAGCGCATCCGTACCAGCTCAATCTCAGGGTTTGGGGACTATAGTCTAACTAGAGAACAAAGCTAAACACTACCCAACTAAGTCTTATGTGTCTATCTATTCTGTCCGATAATTTATCCGTTATAAATCTAATAACCCAACCCGAATGTTATCATACAATTTACTCTATTTATTACCATACTTAATACCGATAAAATCTCATTTATCCACGCATATAAATATATCAATATTCAAGCGCACAGCCCATTTACCCTGATACACACATATATAATTCATATACGCATCAAAATAGTGCAATTATACATCAGAGCTGTTTATTTAAAGTTGTTATTTTATTTAATTTAAAAGAGATTTATTATAGCAATTAATATTGAGGTAACACTAGTTTCTTTACCAAGACGCATTCATTGAACATATATTTAGTGTAAACGTCAATTACCTTAAGTACCGTCGACCGTTCACACGGTCAAAGACAAGTCCGCATTTATAATTCTCCACGAATACTGGTCTGGTTGATATAACGGATGGCAAGTATTTCCAATATGGTATATCGAATAGCTTATTCTGGAGGTGGAGTAGATGATTCACTCACTTTATGAAAGGGTCCCATTTCATAGATCTTTCGTCGCCATTACACTTGATGAACAAGAACTCTTTTGTATAGCGAAGTTCGTAGGTCCACTTCAGATGGGTTCCACGACAACTGTCCACTGGATCGGTTAATGAAACTAGCGCTATTGAATTACCCCGACATTTTGGGTGAGAAATATTAATAAACTTCTTAAGAAAATTTTATACGTCCACACACTCCGTAGTCCAAGCCGCGTTTTTTTTTTTTTTTTTTTCTATCTCCTTTCGAGCCCACAAAAAAGTTCTTTTGTTTTCACTCTTTAACTTTGTAAAATTTTCTTCCAATATCCCTACGCCACTGTCCCGTTCTTCTATTGTTTTCCAAAAATACCCACCTGACCCGTTTTCGGACTTCTTGATGCCAGTTATTACTAAACCGCCTACAGCAACTGATTTATTTCTATTTCTATCTTCATATGTTCAAAAGATTAATTAGCAAAAGAAAACACGTGTTACCGACAATATTATTAAAACCAGACTTAAAGAAAAATTTTAACGGATAAAATATATACGAATAATCAATTACAACTTATACAGCTCCGTATATAATTGCTTGTAACCATCACCGTTAATACATACACACATTTTATACTCACATATACAAATATATTTATATAAGCATACCCACCTAACATTCACACTCTTTGTAACAGGGTTCGAATGACTATTTACATATATATCTTTTCGTATATAGTCGCTCAACATTAACACTTGCAATTAGTAATATATTACATATGCTTGTATTCGAACCCCGTTTGTTACAATATATAGTGTTTAATTTCATCAATATCAATGATAATAATCATATGGTTCATAAGACTGGGAAGTTGTATGAATTTTGAGCATCCAAATAACAAGTTGAATATAACAATTTCATTCAAATGACCAAATTGAGAATTTTTATGTTTTACTTAACTGAGAAACAATCCAAGAAACAAACTTTTATGCCTTCCCCTCACTTTTGTGCTAAGTCGTACCGTGCTTGAATTCTATAATACATTGATTTTGATCAAATTGACATATAAATGTTATTTTTATAATCATAACTGTTTTCAGTTTTACTCTTTTACTTTACATAACAAACATTTAAATTTGATTTTGTATCTAATCTCTTTTAAATTAATCATCTTGATAAAGTGCTGATTTTGGAGAATTCTTTTAAATAACTATTTTAATAGTTTTTTTAATAATATAAACATGTAATACAATGTAATGGTTGGTTGTATTGACTGCATAATTATGGTTGAAAGCTGTAACGTAAAAAAAGTAAGTGCTTTATTGACATGCTGCTTTATTTTGCTACCATTATTTAAACATTTTTAATTTTATGTGTTAAATGATCTGTTCTTCCATACCATAGTTGAAATAAAATATATAGGCAGCATATTCTTCAGCTTGTCTTTAGTTAAAAAATATTGAAAGTAAGTTACTTATTAAAACTCTTATTCTAAGGCATTAATTATTAAATATATTAGATAAATCAATAAGTTTTTCTGTAATTATTGATTTTCTAAATATAGCCCAATTTATAATGTTAAAATTAGATATAAGACAAAACTGCTAAACTTTATAATTAAATAATTTACAATTGCCTTAGTCCCAATTTTGAGATTAAAATTAAAATATAAATAAGATCATTATATTTGTGAAATGGAGTATAAAATAGTGACAACGTAATATTGTAGATTAATATCAAGCACATGCAATATAAGGTCATTTACATTTTTGTTATCATTTCAGTTAAGTAAGCATTCATATTTACAATAATAAAATTCAGATATCAAACGAACATCACATGACCCTTCTCCTAGCTTACATATCTCCATTATCACCACATGACTCACTTAGCTTAGATTTAAAATATACATTATTATCTGTAATTCAATTTACATTATTCTATTATGTAGCTATCTATATAAATAATTGATGGATAGCAGATGGTAGTGCTATCATTGCATATTAAGTTTTGGCTATTGTTTTTTATCAGTGAGAAGCACTGGCATACTGTTATTTATTCAAAATCCACTTTTATTTCTAGTATGCTATTCAGGGTAATGACTTGAATATATTCAAATATCCTAACATTTGAAACTTAAATTAATTATTCATAACAATGTAGATTGTCTGCATATTTATATTCTATATATGATTGTAGTGACCTCAGTTGTAAGCTAGCTGAAAGCACTTTTGAAAAAGTCATATTCAACCAAAACAGGCAAAACTTTCTATACAGTAATGCCACTCAGTGCAAACCAGAATAATCAATGGATGCCAGAAGGCTTGGACATAAAATCCCTACCTAGTGTCTACTCATCCAATATCCCCAGGCTAGTTTCTAGTTTGTGGCTTTCATCAGTGAGGAGCCTTGGATATGAGAGCACTGCACCTAGATCTTATGATCTAATACAACCCTCCAGCAGCCACCTTTTATCTTTACTTAACTACAAAACTATGAGAATAAAATTGAAATCACAATATTTTCAATCCAAGCTCATTAGCTTCTATAGTCATATAGGTCTGAACTAAGTTCAGTACCCACATATTTTGGTGTCTTTGGTTCTTTAATAACCATAGCCACCACTATCCTATTAGGATACTACTATATGGAGAGTTTTTCCTGTTTTAATAATAATTATGAGCAAGCATAAGAAATGGTGATCATGTGACATGTCAACAACTAAATTTTTAGTGGCCTCAGTTATAAGCTTACATTAACCTCTTAGCAAAAGATTTATAAAGTTAGTTTGTAGTTGACATAATTAAAATACATAACTACTGATACAATCTTTTGCCAAATATTCCAAGGTCTTTTATAATTAGCTTATAACTGAGCTCAGGACAGGAAATTGGTTTTGGTTCCAATATCTTAAAAAGTTTAATATTTTACAAACATTTTTTTGGATAGTGTAGTAGACAAAAGTCAATAACTAATCTAGAATTTTATTGGTGTGATCATCAGGTGTGACTTGCTTAATCATATAGATGGCTCTAGAAAAGAGTGCAATAAAGTATATTGCTGTTACCAAAAATAAGAAAATTTCAATTTTTCACAATTTCTTTTGAATTATTTTAAAGCAATGATATAAATAGTATATGTCACAGCTTCCTTATCAATGATGACAACTAAGTGTAGAATTCATCTGAATAACTTTGATAATTCTGGAACTTTATTCTCTAGTAAAGAGCAGCTAAATATTCATTTATCAATTGATACTGAATGAGTAATTATGCTGGATATGGGATGATTTCTAACAAATTTTAAATTTGTAAGCCCAGATTTGAAGCTTATGTTATAGGCATGACAGATGAATGCATTATCTATTATAGTTCAAGATCTTTTTTTTTATTTATCCTTTGTTATGATATAAGTATTATTTTACAATACTATCATTATTACTAATGATAGTATTGCCCACGAGTGAAGTGAGTTCTTTAATTTGAATGACTTTAAGTTTAATATAAGACAAATTTTTCACACAACTTTTCTATTCTGAAATTTGTAACATAAATTATGGTATTACTGAAAGTGAAAATAATGCAAAAATATAAAGAAGTATGAAGTTTATTTTGTTAGCATTATTTAATAAAATATTTCCTTTAAGATAAAGATAAGCTTTATTCTTGCAAATTTAAAGTATGAACATCAATAGCTACTATTCATTAATTGTTATAGCTATAGATATTATAGTCAGAATTACTTTTAAGCTGGAATAGTTTTTCTTTAATTCTAAAATAAATGAAGAAAGTTATATATGATATAAACAGGGAACGAAGCAGCCATTTAATATATTAAAGCTTCATATTAAGATTGCAATCTATCATGCAATTAACGCTGATATAATTCATAGAAGATATTTATAAATGTGTTAGTAAATAAATTTACGACAAATTCGAGTAGATTTAAATTAAATATTTATTCTATAATGAGTTACATCATAAAGCATCTTTCAAATAGTAATATATATATTTTTTCAAATATTAATATTTCTCTCATTACAAATTTTAGGATAACTATGAAATTCCAGAGCATCATCTAAGAATTCGATAACAGTAGTTAGCATTCCCATTTAACATAGTGGAGAGAGTGGCAGATTTAAGAATTAAATGTTGCTAGATCAATTCCTAGCTAGGAAAAGTAAAACAAAATCTCAATTTGGACATTTAAATACAATTGTCATGATTGGCTAGGCCATTCGCAACCTGTGGGTAGTGACCCTTTGAGAGTCGAACAACCTTTTCATAGGGATCACCTAAGACCATTGGAAAATACATTTTCGATTCATAACAGTAGCAAAATTAAATGTTGGGAGTCAACGCAACATAAGGAACTGTATTAAAGTGTCGCGGCATTAGGAAGGTTGAGAGCCACTGGGCTAGGCATTTTGCAGCTCAAATGACATTTGATATCCTGAAATATTGATCATTTATATCATGCGCTATTATTTATTTATTTTTTTTCAAAATAATGTTTTTCAAGCAAAATACCAATTTCCGAAGCTAATGGTACGTACATCTTGGTCAAAATCCCATGGCGAAGTAAAAACTTATGACCGCATTTAATTCAAAATTTACAAAAAAAAAAAAATACTAATAATAATCTTAATAACTGAAACACACGGGTTTATTATATACCTGTGTCTATTATATGTAATATATAGGGTATATGAGCACAGACTTTCACACGACCCACCACTCTCCACATTATCTCATAACATTGACACACTTGAACACATATATGTTGAAAAGATAAATATGTGTTCAAGTGTAACAGTGTTACGAGATAGTGTGGAGAGTGGTGGGTCGTGTGAAAGTCTGTGCTAATAATAATCTTAGCTAAAATTAGATGACTATAGCTTTTATAAAAATTATTTTTCTAATTAAAAAAAAATGTTTTGGGTATTTTTTCATTAAAGAGATTTCAAACTACTGTATTTGTTAGACTGATTAATTTAAATTTTCTTCTTTTTTACCCCACAAATGTTTTATGTCATGTCCGCTTTAATTATGTTTACATTCAATGCGCATTAATTAAAAAAAAAAAAAAACATTAGAAAATTTATAAGTTCTGTGTATTTTACCATATAGTAGACTCACACAATCCAAAATCGATTATTATTTAATTGAATAATATTTTTTAAAAAAGTCTTAGATTAATTGAATTGAATTATCAGATAACCAGTCTGACATTAGGATGCTTGAATGCCCCATAAATAATAAATGCGCTATTATAAAATATATTGACAAATAATTAACATTCCATATATACACACTAGACTTTCTGTATTCATTATGTTTGGCTCCAAGTTATGTTGCAGATACTGAAATTCAAGGATAATAGTAAACTCTATTCAAATATGCATATGTGTGTGCAAATATATATATATAGATAAGACAAGAGCTTTCCATTTTAGTGATACTTAATGTAAACTTGATTAGATAATGATATTAAGTGCATATGAAATCCCTTTCCTTAATATTTAAATCCCCATTCCCAGATTAGTTTCCAGCATTTGCCTTTATTATTGGAGCTTGAGATTCAAAGTTGGAAAGAATGCAGTAGTAGAACTAAAAATTTAAAATTCAAATCAGTCTTAAGATGTGGTCTTGTCTCATTCTATTGTTTATGGTAGATAATTTGATGATTTATTTGTTATCATATATGTAAATATTGAAAATATGTGCAACACATAAATAAATACATTTTTGTAAATACTGTATAAACTGTAAACAAAAAAAAAATTAATATTTAAAAATGAAAACTTTTTTTTTATTAATTTCTAATTTTTTATATATTTTGTGTACTAATTTTCTTTTTCATTTATGCAAGTGAAAAGTGACTGTAGAAACCATTGATACAGAAAATTATTGAATATATATATTTGACCTACTTTATTATTTTCAAAACTTATTCTCAAATAATCATATTTAGTTAAAACATTGAATAATAATAAGAATTCTGTTGATAAAAATAAAAGTAAATTTATGTGGCAAAAATGATTGGCAAGAAATAAAAAAGAATTAGTCAATAATTATAATGTGGACTTTTTTAAAATGTTTCTTATAAATAAAATTCATGTAATAAAGTCATCCAAACTTTATTTACTTCAGTCAAGTTTAAGTTATAAAGCAGATTACAGAGGGTGATTAACAATTAGACCATAGGTACATGAGTTAGTTATGAATAAAAAATAATCCAACTAAGCAATCCCAAACTAAATTGGTTTTTATCATGAGATCCTATCATATAAATGCCAACATAGAGACAACCTTAGAATAACTTGAAAAGAACTATAAAGAAGACTAGAAATGGAAAAGTTATGGGATGAGATTAAATAAAGAAAAATCTGCTGCAAACCTATGCTACTCATAAGGAGTTAATAAAAAATAACATCTTATTTATTACATTTTTATGAATACATACTATATCAAATATAGTATTATTTAACTTAAGATACTTGATGTGTTTTTTAGAGAAATATTCAATTGGTCTATAAGTAGAATAGCTATGCCAATTGTTAAAATTTAACCCTACTACTGAAACAATTAACAATTTTAGTAAAAATTAATATCTATGAAAAACAGTAAAAAGTGTTTTTATGTTGTTATGAAAATGCTTTAGAACACACTTTCTTTACTTTGTAAACATAACTTTTAATTTTTTAGAAAAAATAAAAAGATCATAACAGTAATGACAAAAATCAGGCTAATCTTTTCAGAGCAGTTTGGCCCAGTAATGAATGGCAGAGTTAAGAAATAAAGCTTCTGCAACAATTCCAAATAAGTTAAACAAAAATCTATCATTCTGTTGTTTTAAAAAAGCTATAATTTCCTGAGTAACAGATCATATGCTAAAGAAATAAAATATCCTAGAAATCTTTTAATGCTTTACAAACTATCAGGAGCATTTTTATTATTAAAAAAATTATAATATGATTATTGTTGTTATTGACAAAAATCAAAAACAATAAAATATCTATCCTGCATACATGGTCACATATTGTTTTAACTTATAGTTCAATTATGCATGGATATTTTGGAATAATATATATCTTAAAAGCCACTACCATTTGTTAAGATAAAATTGACTACTCCAATGTAAACTATAGATTATTTGGTTTGCTTAATAAATGTGAATATTATAAGTTTGGAGACCTAATATATAATAAATAAATGAATAATATATTGATAATCATTGGCACAACTCAGATTAATGTGGAACCTTTATCCTCGAGCTAAGAATAACTAGAAATATATTTAATAACAATATTAAATGATTAGAAAAGATTACTTTTGATCTAGACAACTGATAAAAGTTTCAGCTTTCTTATATACTGAAAAAATGTCTATATTGTGACATTGTTGGTGGAAGCACTAACCATTATTTCATAAAGTTTTCCATTAATTAATCCACAAATTGGTATCACATACCAATACAAATTTTTAAATGCCTTAATTTTATATAAATTTTTTTAATTAAACATTTCCATCTCAATATTTTCCTAAAGATGCCTTTAATATGCAAAAATCAAATTAGTTTAAATTTAATTTGCTTAGTTTAAATTTTATGCTCACTCCCTTTCCAGTTGTAGTCTAGACAGGTGTAAATTTAAATCATCTTTTGCAAAAAAAATTGCTACTTTTTTTATTATTTTTAAAACATATATAATAAAACTTATTGTAACTAAATAGCAACAATAATAAAAAGCAAATTTATTTCATTATATTAATTGATTATAAAAAGTAATCAACTGATGATTAAAAAGCTGTTATAATCTAGACAGTTGTAAATTATTTTTTCCAAAAAAATTGCTATTTTTTTTTTTCTATTTTCTAAGACAAATATGGACGAACTGATGAGTACTGGTTCAGCATGAAATTTTCACATGTATGTGGTCATTTGTATTGATTATATAGGACAGAGGGAGCTTTAAAATCTGTTCAAACCCCCTTTAATTATATCTAGCTTAAATATATGCACTATATTTGTAAATATTACATATTCAGCCTGTATACTGACCATCCCTCTTCAGTCTATTTAAATGGACATATTAAGGTCCTACCTACAAGAGGTCAGAATGACTTAAGGTCAACATGGATATGACAATAAAATTGACACCAATACAGGCTTTGAGCATTTCATAATCAGACTTTTAATGATATGGATGAAGAGTTGGAGAGTGGAGAGAATTGAAGCCTGCCCATTAAAGTTTGTAAATTTGCTATCTTGATATAAACTGAGTACTGATAATATATGTGTGTGGGGGAAATAATGAGCTGGACCAACTGATGAATGCTGCTTTAGCATGAATTATGTATATTGGAGATCATTTATCTTTTTCACATGTGTGTGGGTGGGTGTGGTCATGTGTATCAGTTATATAGGATAAGTGGTTGATTGAAGGAAGCTTGAAAGTCTGTATTCAAATCCCCTTTTGATAAAACTTATTGTAACAGACAATAATAAGAAGCAAATTTATTTCATTGTATTAACTGATTATAAGAAAGCAATCAACATTATAAAAAAGCTGCAACTAAATCCAATTAAATAAAAGTCGCTTTTTTTATTTTAACTGTGTTTAATTTTTTATACAAATAATTTAATATTTATTATAAATAAATGCTTATAAAAATGATCAAATTTGAGGTGATAATTATATAAAACAAATACAATATATATCTTAGCAGGGGCATGAGATGTCAGTTTGGGTTGCTATCACAAAATCGCATTGTAGCGGTTGGGGTTAACTGTGCATAAATATATATTTTATTAAAACCAATATATATATATATATATGTTTTTAATGAAATTAATTTAAAAAATATTAATAATTATATGTATAATTTACTTTAAAATGGAGAAACGTTAAATATTTGTTTTGTTCATTGTATTGTGATTTATAGTTAAAGGATTAATCAATCTCTCCTGCCCCCCTTTCATCATATAAATATCAGTCTTAGAAAGCAAACAATAATTACATTCTTTCTTTCTTTTTTTTTTGACTATATATTTCCATAGTTTATTAATACTGAAACATCTTTCATAGTTTGGTCCAGTAGTAGAATGGTTTATTCTGGAGCTCAAGATTCCAGTTTTAAGCTTCTTATGAATTCCTGAATAATAAACTATTTGATTATGTTGGTTGTTTTTTTTTAATTATTGAAACAACTATAATGTTTTAAATGAATAGTACAAATATAGTGAGCATCTGGTTCTGTCAAATTTGTAAAGAAAGTTCATTAACTAAAAAAAAAAAAAATCCTAAAAAATTATTATTAGCAGTTATTTACCATTCAAAATAAAATACTATTATTTATTTAAGTTTCATTTTATCACTAAATAAATGGAAAAAGTTTCATTCTAAAATCATGTTTCCTTAATCTTAGTTGCAAAAAATCTATCATATGGAGCTCATTCAAAACAATGAGTAGCTGCAGAAAGATATCATTGGAATAATTAATACTTTAATTAAATGTGCAGAGAATATGATCACAAACAAAATAATTTCAAATTTTAAAATCAAATTGATTAAAAAAGATAATTCTAGTTTTTCTTGTTGTTTACAAAAATTATTTGGCGAAAAAAAAACATTCAAGGAAAATCTCTTATCAACTATGTATTAATGCCTTTTACTAGTGAATAAATTGTTGGGCATTAAGAGTAGGAGTGTATCATTAATAGACTACAACTTCAACAATGCTTTGAAAATGCATGTAATGATTTTTTTAAGTTAGTGAAATTGATTATAACACTAAAATATTTGTTAACATTTACAGATAAAGTGACTGGTTAAATGTTTAATTGGATGTACCTAATACTTTATGATTATAAATGGTGGTAGTAGGGATGGAAAATAAATTTAAAATAAAGCCAATTTTAAAAGACTAAGAATTAAATTTACACTGTCATTACATGAAATGCATGATGTCAAATAGAAGCAGCTGAATCACACAATGCCAACAAAATGCAGCAGTCATCATATTTAAAGGAGAAATATGAAAATGAAAATATTAAAAATTATAAATAATCGGTTTTGTGTAGGACATTTAAAGAAAATTACAGAAAAATTTGACTCAAGATAAGCAAGAGAACAAGCAGAATTTAAAAGAAGTTATAACATAATAAACTATAAGGAAAGATTAAGAAAAGTTATAAAAAAAAAAAATGAGTATAAAATGCTATTTTATGCTGGATTACTGATTAGCAAATTCTGAAAACTATCAAAATGCAATAACAATGATTAACATTAAGAAGATTACCATTAGTAATGCTGTTTATAGAATGATTTATCCCAAAACTTATTTACCAGAAGTATTTTCAAGATTAAGATGGAATGTGAATTAAAAATAAATGAACATTACTTAAGTTATCTTAATTTGACAGATAGTATAATTGTTTTCATAAACAATGTGTCAGAACTATATAAAATATTGCAAGAACTTTCAGATGAAAGAACATTAGCATAAAAATAAATATTAAGAACATCTAAAATAATGTTGAATAGCTTCTCAAAAAAAAAAATTGACAATAATGAATTAGAAATTAACAATTATAAATTCTTTGATCAAATTATTAATACAAGTGGAAACAATGAATGACAGATTGCATGAAAAGAAAAGTTTTAATGAATATATAATGCTTAAACATGGGTCTGGAATTTAAACATAATAGAAAATCAATTGAAACTGTAGACCTCAAAACAAAATATGATGTTTTATAAGGATAGATCAAAAGCAAAAGACATGGGTGAGAGAACAAACAGATGTTGCTGATATTAATAGAAATAAGAAGTAGGCTAGATATGATATCAGAAAAAATGAGAATAACCAATTAAAGTACTAAATTAGATGCCAAAAATTTATAAGAAATTTATAGATTTAAAAAAAAGTATCCATTTATTGACCAATAGATTGTATTTAAAAAATTACTTTCAGCCATGAAAACCTTATCATACTCTAAACAATTTTTCTTGAAGATTATGACAAATGTGCTATTTTTTTCAAGCATATTATCATAGAAAAAAAGAATAATCAGGCTTCCATAGCAATAGTTTAAAAAACTGGAGAGATGGGGTGGGGGGGGTACACAAAGAAAAACTAATTGTTATTAATGGATTGGAAAAAACATTTGTGATATTTAGGGGAAATGATTTTGATGAATTTTTAAGGAAATCAGAAATTTAGACATAACTATTGCCATAATCAAATTCTAACTTTCATTAATAAAATAACAATAAAAATTATATATACAATATATGACAAATTAGTATATAAAATTATATTTATATTTATTGACTTAAGGCAAAAAAAACTTGATTTCTCTATATATGATTTATTATATATCTGTCAAAGTTAAAAGTTTGTTGACAAAAAAAAAAAAAATTAACTCTTAACAAACAGAATGTCATTTTAATTAGAATTAATTAAAGCAATTGAAATTGTACTTCAAAAATGAGTAGCTTGGTTACATTGAGAATAAAACAAACTAATAAGATATTATTATATACAGTAACTGCATGCAAAAGTGATTGGAAGACATAGAGAATAAATTATGATATAATGATATGCTAAATACATTGATGCAAGATCAAAGGAAAGATAGTCATATTTTATGTGAATGGAATACCATTATATATTTTTTAAGTATCAAAAACCTGTACTCAATAATTAATATATAAATAACAGTTTCATTATTCAGAGAACAGATCAAGAAAATGCAATTTAAAAAGCAAAAAATGCAAGAAACTATCAAGACTTTAATCAAATTATTCAAGATAACAATGAAGCATTACTTCAATTAAATTTTCAACAATATACTTCAAAATGTGACAAAATTAATATAGTTATTAATAATTTTAAGACCTAGTTAATAATAATTAGAGATATATATTTGTCCCATTTGTTTAAAAAAAAAGTGCTGTGTAGTTAGCCAATCATAAAGTAATAACATGTTCAATGGTTTTAATACCAATCCTATCCAATAGAATGAAAAGACAACAAAAAGTATGGATGCTGAACTCAGTTCAGATCTGTAGAACTATACAAGCTAATGAGATTAGCTTGATTACATTTTCATTTTGGACTCAAAGCTTTATAGTTAGCTAAAAAAGTAAAAGGTGGCTGCTGGAGGGTTGCATTAGATCCTAAGATCTAGTTACAGGGCTCTCTGATCCAAGGCTCCTCACTGATGAAAACCACAAGTTAGAAACTAGTCTGGGGATATTGGATGAGTATACACTAGATAGGGATTAATGCACAAACCTTCCTGCATTCATTGATTACTCTGTTTTGCACTGAGTGGCGCTACTGTATGGAGAGTTTTGCCTCTGCAAAAACAGCTTGCATAAGCATAAAGAATGGTGATCAGGTGATGCTTGATACTTTAATACCAATCCTGTCCAATAGGATTATGGTGACTGTGGTTATTAAGAATCAAAGACACCAAAATGTATGAATGTTGAACTGAGTTCAGATCTATATGACTATACAAGTTAAAGAGCTAGGTACAGTGCTTTCAGATCCAAAGCTCCTCGCTGATGAAAACTACTAGCTAGAAATTAGTCTGGAGATATTGGATGAGTAGGCACTAGATAGGAATTAATGGATAAACATTTCTGCATTCATTGATTACTCTGGCTTGCACTGAGTGGCACTACTGTATAGAGAGTTTTGCCTCTGTGAAAACAGCTTGCGCAAGCATAAAGAATAGTGATCATGTGATGTTTGATGGTTTAATACCAATTCTGTTCAAGACATCAAAAAGTATGGATGCTAAACTGAATTAATATCTATACAACTATACAAACTAATGAGTTTATCTTAAAAACATTATTGTGTTATTATTTTGGACTCAAAGTTTTATAGTTAGCTAAAAAAGTAAAAGATGGCTTCTGGAAGGTTGCATTAGATCCTAAGGTGCAGTGCTCTCAGATCCAAGTCTCCTCACTGATGAAAGCCACAAGCTAGAAATTAGTCTGGTGATATTGGATGAGTAGGCACTAAATAGGGATTAATGTACAAATCTTCCTGCATCCATTGATTACTTTGACTTGCATTGAGTGACAATACTGTATGGAGAATTTTGCTTCTGTGAAAACAGCTTGTGTAAGCATAAAGAATGGTGATCATGTGATATTTGATGGCATAAAGTAATAAACTAAAGTTTTAAAATTGATTCCCAACTGAGCAATATTAGGGAAAAAATAGATCAGATGAATGAGATTGTTGTGCATAAACTCATCACATTGATGCTCAAATGCCACATGACTCTTTATCAACTGCTTTTATGGTGTTTTTTTAGAGAGAAATCTTTAATGCAGTCAAATACTGAAAAAATACATATTATTTTACTAGTATGATTCACACTAATAAAGAAAAAGCATGATTAATTAAGGAAAGTTGTCTTTTTATTGACATTATTATATGATTTAAAAATAATAAATATAGATTTATTTACTAATGTGAACTGAAAGCATGCACATACACATGTGAGTCAAAAAGTTTAGATTGATGTAGTTTAGAAGTAGGAGATTAGAAATGATGATTAGTGCAATAAAGATTAAGAATATAAATAAGTTTGTAAAAGACATGAGAAACGTTTGATGAAAGTATATAAAAAATGATATGAAAATAAACTATTGTGGCATTGAGTTATCTCAAAATTTTAAAATAATTAAATGTGTTGAATGGCATTAAATTATGGGATTGTTTTAGATAGTTGATATGGTCAGTGAAGGTTGTTTTTTTTTTTTTGATAATTTAATGCCAAACAGCCATATATGTATCTCCTTCAAATCTCAAGTACTATACTAAAAAGAAATATGGAACAAATCTCACAAGTATACAGATATTTAGACCTGAATTAAGATAAAAATTAAATATTATAAAACCTATAACCTGAAATACTCAATGAAGAGATAACATGTCCTAAGTTAAATGCAACCAATTAAAAAGTTTATAAAAACTGAAAAATAGCTAGACAATCCACTTATCTATATACTACTGTATATACAATTTTAATCAAATTATTTTTCCATTCTTTAGTAATGATGATAATAAGTCTGTACATGTTAGAATTTAAATTATTCTTGATTAATTATTATTTACATTTTGTACATAATGTCTTTATTTATTTATTTTAATTTAATGCATTATTAGTTGAAGCCAGATACTTCAGAAAAACATTGACATTTATTTAATATAAACAATTTGTTTATTATTGTAACATAGATATTATATTTCTTCCACATGTCTAAACGATAAAGACAGTTCAATATTTATATGGTTCTTTATGGTGACAATATATATATATAGTGCAAGTAAATATATGGATTAATATATTTGTGTCTATTGTAGTATATTATCCTCATGTCAAAATTTGTAGAGAAAGCTTAAATATATATATATGTGTGTGTGTATGCACTGTTAGTGGTGATTTCGTATATATACTTTACATCCACATATTCAAATTAATTGACAACTAAGATAGTTGTAAATATTATCTGTGACAATTTCATTATATGTATATATTCTAAGTGACAAGAATAATTAAGTATATGTGTTTAGTGTTTATGATGACTTCATACGTATTATATCCTCCAATTAAGGATAACTCAGTATATTTATGTTTTTCTCTGACAACTTCCACTTGAGCAAATTATAAGAGATGTGTGTTGTTTCTTGCAATATCATTATATATCGTATATTGTAATTGTAAATTGAATGAGAAATTGATTTATAGATAGTGGAAAGGGGATATGAATTAAAATAAAGAAGTTCAGAATTAATTTAATTAATGTTTGTGAAGATCAAATTATCAACCCTCCACCCATTCAAGCATCTACCAAATGAACACATTTTATATTAACCAAAAGAAATCAGCAGACCCATCGCTTAATCATGTATCTTTTATAACAATGAGTACTTGGTGAGAAACAGATCAGCATATGGGTGTATGAGTTAGACGTGTATATTATGGTATCATTTTTAAAATATACATATATTTTCAATTAAATATATATATAATTCATGATTGTAAACTAGTAGAAAAATGATAGCTTTATTCGTTTGTAAACAATGAACTAATTTATTATTATTTTAATTAAAATAACTATTTTATGATTAATATTTAAATACAAGTATATTATTTATACTGAATTCAATGTAATTTAGAAGGGATTTAAATTCAGACTTCATGTTATCCACAGCTATCCATTCCATCTTATATAACCAATACAGATGACCACATACATGTGAAAAAGATAAATGATCCCCAATATAAAAATCCTTTCTAGATTATATTTTATATTTTTTTAAAATAATTTTTACTAAAAATAAACAACTTTTAAGCATCACAATGCTATTTAAAAAAAAAAATTGTGACAAAAAAAAAAAAGGATTAATATAAAACAAACGCTATATAAAAGAATATTCTTTAGCAGAGAAGAAAGTAAAATTTTGAATGTCTAAAAACTCTAGAATGTTGGCATAAATAACCAGTAGAATCTTTCCATATTTTACTTTTGAATCTTCAGGATTTTCCAAAATGATTTCTTAAAAATTTCTAGAATGAAAATAGATCAGAAACAGATACGATATTTTTGTTGTAATGGGTTGATTGGTCAACTATTTTGTTATTTTACTAAATCCAGGAATTTAATATACACATTTTGTTTTTATTAAATTGTTTAGCTTTTAAATAGGGGAAGAAACCCACTGGCTAAAATTATAAATTTATTAATAAATTAAAAAAAAAAAACTTTTAAATTAGTCTTTCATATTTTTTTAAAATATATCTTAATTTTAAAATCATTATATTTTCATTTATTAAAATTGTTTATAAACAAAAACAAATGCATTGTTTTAGTTGTTAGAAATGAATTGTCAGATACTGTTTTAGATAAACATAAATTATAATGTAGTCTTGCATTGGTGGTCGAGAGGTCAGCGCGACTGCCTTGCACTTGCAGGCAGTTGCTCAGGTTGCGGGTTCGCGTCCCGGCCGATGCTATGACACTTAAAAAAAAAAAATTATAATGTAAATAAGTATGTGAATTTATTTTGAGATTTTCGTGATATAATTTTCTATATCTAAATAATAATAATAGACAAAGAAAAATACTATAAGAAAATGTTTTTAAATGCAATTTAGTATTAAATGACATACTTATAACAGCACACATCTTCATCTGATTGTAACATAATGACACATTTATTTTATGGAAGATAAATAAATATTTTGGATTAGAGATTAAATTTGAAGTATTAACAATATACTAAGCTAGAATTACAATGTGCCTGCTTGCCTTATATAGTATGTATAATGTGGACTCATAGTTGTACCATTATTATTAGATTGAATATATAATCAATTATGTGCTGAAGATAGAGAAATTTTTTATCTTGATATGTATATATTTCATTTTACCCTAATATTTCTCATGTACTGCTTCCCTCATCCAAGAGAGCACATATTTAATAGAAGAATCTTTTAAGTCTCTATAAAAGGAAATGACTATACTCTCATTATCCACCATGAAGTTAACTGTTTATATTCAGCATATTCTTTAATGTGGTGCAGAGAATAAAATAATGATTTCTTTTAACCACACAGTCAAGATAGAGCACAACATTATTTTAGCATAAGGCTAAGAAAAGAATTTTTAAGTCTAGTCTAAATAATATACTCAAATATTTAAAATATTCTATACATCTTTCCATGAATGAATGAAGTTAAATATGTACATTGAAAATATGTAAAAACATTTTATCAAAAAATAGGTTTGTTTTATTTCTATCTCTATAAAGTATATTGCATTATGTCTACCAGATATTTAAAATGAATTTGATTTCATTCATATTATCTAATTGCAGACATCCTCACAATTCGATTACTTGTTTTTTTTAATACCATTCTCTCATAAAGCAAATACAGCAAATAAAATAAATAAACTTAAATCTTGTTTGTTTGTTTGTTTTCTAATTTATTTTAGAAACTTTATTTATATTGATGTTATAATTAATGATTTATTGTTCAATATACTACAAATTTCATTATCACATCACATATTCACAAACAAAGAGAAGTATGTGCAAATATGTATTTGGATTATAGATGAATAGTGCATATTGGCATCTAACAGTATAAAAAGATATTGCATGTACATTTTTATGTTAATATATCTAGTTATATTTTGAATTGTTTAATTTATAAGCGCTTGTCATATGATATGCTACTATTGTGCATTCTTTGTAAAAGCTGTCATTAAATTTAAAATATTGCAATTATTAAAGAGTAGTATCTAAATGCATTATAGATGAATAGTGTTAATACTAGTCATAAAAATAATATTTAGAAATTGTTACATGTATAGGCATAATATAATCAGTAATGTATATGCATTTGGAGCTGGTTTAAACAGACACACTGTGAAGTTTTTGTGAAATAATTAAATCATAGTGGTAGTGATTTAGTTTGGTGTATTTGTTTATTAGAAGTAGCAAATTCTACAATAGTGCCACCCAGTGCAAGCCTTAGTAATCATCGGATTCAGGAAGGTTTGTGCATAAAATCCCCATATTCCCAAACTAGTTTCTAACTTGTGCCTTTCATCAGTTAGAAACTAGCTGGGGATATTGAATGAGTAGACACTAGATGGAGATTTTATGCACAAACCCTCCTGCATCCATTCATTACTAAGGTTTTCATTGGGTGGCACTATTGTATGGAGAGTTTGCTACTGCTAATAAAAACTTGTGTAAGCATAGGAAATGGTGATCATGTGATGTATTTATTTACTTATTGCTTTAAATGTATACACACATTCTCCATTCAAATTGATTAAATTAATTTTTTTGCATGCATTCTCCACTATGAACTTTCAATACAATATACTTTTTTAAACTGAATATGAATAGCTAGATATATACGCTTATTGCTGTGATGAGTTTGCATATGAACTATATCCTCCAAATAATTATTAGTGATAAATCAATATATTTATATATGTTTTCTCTGACAATTTCACATGTACACTTACTGCATTTTTTATATAACGTGACATTCTCATGACTGGATTTGAATCTGATTCAAATAAAATATATATTAGGTTTCAATTAGATGTAGAAATTTTTGTTTTTCCATTAACAAATCCAGAGCCATCTCAGATAATTTTATAATGTTGGACTGTTACCTAATTATTTTTTATTGAGACAGTAAAATAAGAATGAAAAATCACCAAGTCTGGTGAGTTAATACTTTTTTATGAGGAATTGTTGGAAAGGCCTTCACTCTGCAGTGTAAAGTTTAAAGGTTGCTTAATCTTTTATCTACATGATATATACACAACATCTTCCAAATGTCCAAAAGAACAAGGGGTTACTCATTATACATGTGTAATGATTATAGCAATTTCACATAGACTGTGCACTCCACATGCCCAAGTAAGTCATCTCTAGCAACTTCATATATATATAATGTACCATCATTAAGCTCAAATGAATAAAACAGCCGAGGATTAATTTTTACAAATATGAATATTTTTAAAAAGAATATAAAAATTTAGGAGAACTTTGGAATTGTATTCTATTTACTTTCCCCATATGGTTAGTAATAAAAAAATACAATAATATTGAAATTTTTTTGTTAGATTATCTAATCATTTGCAAAAAAAAAGAGAGTGAAAAACATGATTTAAATGTCAACAGATATAATATTAACAAGTTGACAGGCAGACTGATTAGAAAATAAATAGGTAAACAACGACAGAAAAGCAGAATAATTCGTAAATACATGTAAATGAATTCAATATTTTTATTATAAATACATTTAATAAATACTGTTGAGCACTTTTTTAAAATAAAGCTTGGCAGTTAACTTTTACTAAAATAAATATTAATGCTGAAATAATATACGAAAATGTTAAATTTAAATTTATAATATCATTGTATATATATAAAAATTTAAAAAAAAATAATTCATAAAATACCTGATATTAAATCTTGAACACATTGTATTATATTTTAATTTTTACAACACAAATTATTAAAAATAAACTAAATAGAATTTCATAAGAGTGAATAATATAAATATAAACTAAGTTGTTCAACAATAAATTTTAAGGAAACTGTTTCATTTGAAATAAAGGAAATACATATTATTCACTACTATATTGGGAAATTTCCATTTGTTTGTATATCACATAAAATGTCTCAATACCTGTTTATATTAGATAACATGTGATTTAATCAAGAGGATATTATCAGTAAATGATGCAAAAAATTTAATATGTGTTGGTCAGATGGGCTCAAAGCAGTGACTTAAAAAAATAAAAATATGATTATATGATGTGGTTTTCATTTATAGTGGGGAAAGTTAATATATTATTATAAGTGTCAAAGCTGTAGTTATTTTATTTTTATAAGAGACAACAAAAATAGTGTGTAATTTTATTCTATAATAAAACTTAAAAAATTAACAAAATATTGAAATAGCCACAGAATTATTACATACAAATAATAATAATAATAGTATAGACTGTCAAATTTTATTTAGATTCTATGATAGATAATGTTTACAGCATGACAGATTGTAAATGAAATTTTATGGTTGTATTGCATAACAGAAGTGATACTGACTATTAGAAAGATGAACATCCTAATAAATAAAATAGAGGCTTAGTAAGCTGTTCATAAGTAACAGATGAGTCAGCAAACATACTTATATTTTCAAAAACTGTCATCTTTATAACAGCATCAGTCCTTCTATAAAATATTTTGGTGACTCCTTCCAATCTTATTATTACTTAAATCTACATTTTTTTTATTATTATGCCAAGAATTCTATGTGCAGATCAGTCAATTTCAAATAAGCTTACAATTATATATATATATATATATATATATCTGACATACATCTAACTTTTAATAGTTTCAATAATAAAATATGTATCATCAGTTTATGGATATACTGATTCTCTTCTACATAGTGTGCTACATGATTTTTCAAACTATTCCTTTTATATCAGTTGCACCTCACATGTGATCAGTTTCCAACACTCCAAATTTGCATATATTATCCACTGATTTAACTTTTTGATTTACATGCGGCTATGTTATTCTCTTCAGTAGTACTAATTTTATACTTTATTTTGCAGTAAAAATCAGATTATCTTCAATAAAATTGAGAAATCTCATTCTAACTAAGATATTTAGAATACTTTTCTCTGTGAAGATGTAAGCTTTCACTTCTTTGTGAAATAAATAGTCTTCAAGTTAAACAGATAAATTTGGCAAAATTATTTATAAACAGTTTGATCTACAATACTTTTAAATTTTACTTGCAGAAAACTATTCTTGATTTAAAAAAATCAGTCATTTTAAAGCAGATATCTTGAATCAATTGTTGTTAATCAGCAATGGTCTATGAAAAGTGCCTAACTATTTAAAAAAATGGTGAAAGAGATCAGACTTTCCAATTAGCAATGATAAGAGATTTTAGAAAGTATCATATCTAGCTAAAAATAAATAAATATCCAAAATAATGATTTACATTAAATGATTGGCTGGATTACTTATGTATATGCCATCTAAAGAAATTCTAATTCTGTTTAGAATCTGAAAAAATTTCAGTTTTATCAGGTTATATTTATTCATCAGATCATAGGTGTGGCATATGAAATCACAGACTACTATCAGTCATATATAATAATAACATCTGACATATACCTCTTTCCATTGTATGAAAAAGTAATTTAAACTTGTGAGCATGTACATTCTCAATTTACATACCTTTCTAATTATATTCTTGGAAGTTTTTTATTTATAATAAATTATCACACAACAGTATTTATTTAATATATATTTTGAATATTTTACAACATTGTCTTTTTAAAAAAAACAATTCCATATAAACTTAACTGAAAGTCTAATATTACAGTGATCAAAGTAATCTCATTATAGCTAATCATTATATAATAAACTTTTATAATTCATTAGTATTATGTTAATCAGACTAATCATAATATTAAGCTTAACATTTTTATTATCTCCTTAAACCACAAATTTGTATAATATATATAAACAATACTACAACAAGCTCCAAACTATTTTTATATATGTTTGTTCTTTTAATGCAAATATTTTGATTGTTCTATCTAGTAGTCAGGCTTAGTAAATCATCGTAATAAAGCAATTATTTTTCTCAAGCTTATTTTAACAATATACTCAATTACATCATTCATTAAATGTGTACAATTTAAATATGTATTCATAAATAAGTTTATCAATATGCTACTTACACCATAATAATTGCAGAATGCCAACAAAACTCCTGCTATTAAAAGTGAAATTCACCATTGAATGTTTTAGGTTTCCCCCTCCCTTCATAAATGTAAGTGGTGCGAAATTGACATTATTATTTATAGATCAGGCCAAAATGTATTTTATAATATTATTTTATTAACATTATTATATATCACTAATTATTTTATAATATAATTAATTAAACTATTTATAAATAATTTTAAAATATTTATAAAGAAAGCTTTTATTTACTATGGGAATTGAAAACCAAAAAAAATAATTTGTTTTTCAACCACAATTGGGGTTTTATATTTAAATATAAACTATTTACAAACAATTTTAAAATATTTGGCAAAAAAAGTTTTTATTTACCATAGGAATTGAAAAACAAAAAAATAATTTGTTCTTCAACCACAATTGGGGTTTATATATTTAAATGAAATATTATCTATTATTTAAAAAAATATGATTTGATTTAATTAATTTCTGGATCCTTCTCACATGCATTATTGAAAACATCTAAAAATGTATTTTAAATGTGATATTAAAATATTTGGAATTACATTTGCCCACTCCATTGGATTTAAAAAATTAGGTAACCTACTTATATTTTAGGGTCATATTATATTGCCAGTTATTTATAAGAAATGTACAAAATTTCAACAAATCATATTGAATATAAATATACTAAATCACAATTTTAAAATTTTATTCTAATTTATAAAAAGTGTTTACAAACTAACAAACAAACTAACCAACAAATAGAGATTGTAAGTTAAATAAAAGCATTTAAAAATTAGAAAGATAAAACAATAATATTACAAGATAAATAAAAAATTAATACATTATTTTTCCTTTTTTATTTAGTTATTTAATCTTTTTTTCATCTTACAAAATAATGTTAAAATAATATTTGATCCACATTGTAATACTGAGAGTTCAATATTGCTTTAATATAAAAACATTATATTCAAAGAAAAAAAATATTATTTGCTTTTAAAACATACTAATTCTTTATTGTGTTACATGAATATAAATGAAAAGTTAATGTATATTTATTACATTATCACTTAACATTAAAGAAAAGAAATATGTCTTCCCCCATCTACCTAAACAGTTCCAGGTGGTATCCTACTTCCTCAACATATAATCTCTTCATCTGCATTAAAAATTTACTGTATATCAACTTTCTTTAATGATTTTGAATGTAAGCACAAACCTTCCTGCAGTTTCTTTATTAGAACTAGTAGATTCATCTTTCCTATAATTAAAGAATTATTCCTAGCTAGCTTTGAAATTTTTGTCAGCTGCTTCTTAATCTCTATTACTTTTTGTGGAGTTAAACAAATTTAAATTTTGGCTCTGAATAATGATTTTCTTTAAATGAATAGTATATTGGCTTAAATTTTACTTCAATATCATCAAAAAAAAAAAGATAATGCAGTCCTAATTACTATTGAGGAAATGTTATATTCCTGTGGGATACTGAACTTTGGTTTAACTTTAGTTAACCTTGTAAAGCAGTCTTTATCACTATTGGAGGAAAAAATTACTCTTTTGGGCACTGAGCCTTGATTAAGCTTTATCTCAGTTTGGTGAAGAGACACATACACTTAATATTTAGCTCATGATTCATCTACTTCATACAAATCATTCTTACCATTAATGTAAGCAATCATATTCTATAAATTAATGTTCTGGTAATGACAACGATATATCAAATCCAGATTATTATTTATTTATTTTTAAAAAAACATGTCTGAATAGGATTTAATAAGATATCTATCTTATAACTAGTGAAAATCATTTAAACCCTTTACAGATATAATGATATTATGACATTTAAAAATATCCTAAAATTTTCTTTGCTTGTTTCATTATAAAATGGCTCTTAATTGAGAAAAAAAAAAAAAATAATAATTCATTATTTTAATGACATCCTCTTGTGTTATAATGTTTTGTTTTGTTTTTTAATTTTTTTTTTATATTTCAATTGAAACATATTTACAACAGAAAAACTTCTTATATATATATGACATCAATACAATTTAATAATCTTTGAGATATTTTCTACTAAAAATTTTAGGTGCTAATAGAACATTATAAATTTTGAATAAACATTTAAGATATTTAAAAAATCCAAAAATTCATATCTATAAACTTATCTGGATTCATTTGGAATCAAACTGTATCTTCAATTGGATATTTAAAGTTGTATCATAGATATCACTGAATTTCTTATATTATTAAAATCTAAAATCAATTATTCATATAAAAGTTTTAACAAATTCCTAAAAATGCTTAAAAAAATAAATAATAATTAGAAATTAATAAAATGGATTTGGTTTTTAAAAATTCTATCCTCTAATAAAATATATACAAAATGGTCATTAGTATTGGAATTGATTATATATATATGTGTGTGTGTGTGTGTCAAATCCTCTCCTTGAAGACAGATTAAATGACTAGACAACCAAATTTTATAACAAAGCATTAAGTACCAATCATTAGTAGCAGTTATTATATCACCCCCCATTCTTAATACAATTTATTGTAAGGTTTTAATGTTACAGTAACCCTATATAGTTTAGCATAGTAATGATCTCAAAAACTAAAATATAAATCTGTTTAATCAATTACATTAAGGTATAATATAGATAGACAATTCTTAAAATGTAATCTTAGGACTAAAATGAATTCAATACATATGTGTATTTTATTTTTTTAATTAATTAGATAGCAAACAATCTAAAATTATAAGAAGTAATTGTCAAAAATAGAGAAAATATTAATAAAATTATTAAAATGAAATGATAAAAACACGAAGTTGTTCATATATATAAATATATTAACATGCATGCTTATGTTATAAACCATTTTTTGCAGTTCTTATTTATTATTTAAAAAATTTATACAATTTAGTATGATTCATTTTTATTTACTATATATGGCTGCAGTCATAGGGCAATTACAGACTACATATAAATATAGAATACAATAAATATAGAAAACAATAGAAACAAAGAAAAAAAGTAAATCACTTATAAGAGTTAAATATTATTATTTTAAACCACTAGAAAATTATTTGAGATCAACAAAATCATTATTATAAATATTATTAAAATAAAAAAAATAAAAAATGGGATAATTTCAATCTATTAATAAAAATACAATTCTGTTTATGAATTTTATATTGACAAGATGAAAATGGAGTTTTGAAAGCATATTGTTAAAAATATTATTTTTGGTAATATTTGTATAAAAATTAGAGTTCTCTAAAAAATAAGTTGTTTATATATATTGTTTTATATTAAAAGTTAAGAAACAACAGCAGAAAAAAAAAAGATGCCAATTACTTATATTATTTTTTCAAATTAAAATTAATACATACTGAAGTAATTTCCTATGAAGTGCTATTTCTGTTTATTGGACTTGTGGGAGAAAAAATGGTATTAAACACTGTCTGTAGGCTAGTGCACCAAAACAATTCTAATATTGTGGATACTCTCAAAATATAGAATAAACATTAAAAATCTAATTACAAATAATAATAATAATAATAATAATAATTGGAAAAAAAGTGACAGTGAATAAAATTTTAATAAATGCTAATTTGTACATAATATGTTTTAGTTAGTTTTAAAACATAATTTTACATTTTATGGCCATTTTTTGAATTTATTATGCTACATAAAGTTGATATTCCATTAAATCACAATTCATTAAATTAAATTTAAGCTTATACAAAAGAATTAAGTTATATAATTGTTGTATTCGTTGTTGAAAAATAAATAGTTTACAAGAGACAGTTTACTCCAGAAGTTTTCGCGTATTTAGTTGGAAGTAAAAATAATTATAATGGAAAATAATTATAATTGAAAACAAGGTGTGGGGGTTTATTTTTAATTGAAAATAAAAATAACGAATTATAATGAAAATAATTATAATTAAAAACAAGTTGTGGGGATTATTTTTATCAAAGATAAAAATAACTAATTAAAGTTAAGAACAATCAAAATGGAGTTGGAAAACACGCGATTAAGATTTCGGAATGTAGTAGATAAGACTTAGATGGATATATAAACTGCTGGAGGAAAACATCGTGCACTTGTTACAGTTTGTTAATAGAAGTTGGATACGTAAAGGTGTTAAGAGCTATTTGCGGCACAACGGTTAAGAGTTGTTGCAGCCGAGTTTCTTATATTTTAGCTATATTTTTTTGCACTCGTTTATGTTATCGATCGGATTGTGTTTTTCTAACCCTCTGAAAAACTTAGGGGCGAAGACATTACAATAATGTACATGTTTAAATCTACTGTTTGATACACTTCATGTTCTATTATCAATGATTTTGTTTTTGCAATTATCTAATCAGTAAAATTTTGAATTTTATTGCAGGACTGTTATTTCTTTTTAAAAAAATCAATAGTCCACCATTTACTCATTTTTTAGGAAAATGTATTCTTATTTACATAAAAATTAGATGAAGAAACAAAATGTATTGTTGACTGCTATAGTTTTAATAATATAAGTGATTAAATCTTTTTTTTTTTTTTGTCATTATATATGACAGGTATTTTTGCATGTGAAAAATTAAAAATTTTATAGGTACAAAAATATTAAATAAAAATTAGAATTTAGTTATTACATAAACATTATTAAGAAAATGTACACATTTTTCAATTTATTTTTAGAGCATTTTAATTCTGTATATAATATTTATTTTTAAATATATGTTAATACTTAAGTACATATGCCTTGAGTATTTAATTTATTACAAGAGAGACCTCTACAAATCTAACGCAATATTCGACTTTATAAAGATAAGAGCGACCACTCTTATCTTCAACCTATTTTTCTAAATATATAGGCAAATCTAAAGCATTTTGATTTGGGAGAGTGAAGCTAATAAATAAAACTTGTATTTTTTTTTTTTTTGTGGAGATTGTTTATGTTAATGAAAACTGTCCTTGCTTTCATTGTGTTAGAAAATTGTATTGCAGACTACAATACAAGGATATTAAATAAAAATTAGGTAATTTATGTTTCTGCTTATTATAATTGCAATTTGCAGTACTTTTGTTTATGTTAAATGTTTTTAGTTACACAATAAATAAATCTTATACAGTATTTTTTTTCCTCTTTGGGATAAAACTTGCTATTTTAGTTTCAATAGGCTTTATTGGTTTATAAATGTACAAAAAAAAGGAAGAAAAAAAAAGAAAGAAAAAGGAAAATAGCAATTTTTGATCAGGGCTTACCATTCTCCTGATCATTACATCAGTTTATAACAATTTACATATATTAATGGGTACACTTTTCATCTCTTTTCCCTCCCTCTTACCTCCCCCCTTTCCCCCTTTTTTTATAGTCCTGGTGATCTACTTCTTTGGTGATGGTGAGTCTTTTTATAAATTAGAGCGAAGTAGCATTATTGACCAGGTGTCTGAAAAAATGTTAGGCGATGAAATTTTTTCATCCCTAGTGCGTATGATATCAATTTTGTTTCTAAATGTGTTGGATTGTTTCATGTCCGGTTCATACATAAGTGTACATCTGGTACACCATAGTGAGTATAACACAAATGTGCTAGCGCGGATGAGTCCATAAATACCCTTTTCAAAATTTGCTATTTTATCTTCTAAAAATTAAATTGCTTGGATAATATCAATTTCCTATGCCAAATGGCAGACATTAAAAAAAACAATTTATCAAATAAATAAAATTTTAATATGAATAGTTAATTGTTAATCAAAGTTGTGAATACAAATTGATGGTGATCACTGTGGTGCTCTTTGTTTAAAGGCTTCTCATATGTGGTGGTCTGAGTATACATAACTATTAAGTATAAAAGTCATTAAAAATAATAGCCACTTTAATCATTGAAGAAAAATAAAAAGCATTTACAGAAAGTTAAACCAATAATTTTTATATAAAATATAATATAATAAAAATATACTCAAATTAAAAGAGAAAAAAATAATGGTAACACAACATCAGTCTACAAAGAAACAATAAAAGAATACAATACTCACTACTCAAATGTTGTAAGATGAAGATTTAGTGTTTTTTTTTCTTGCTTAGACTTTAATAAAAATAGTAGATACCCATTCAATGAATAGCTATTTACGTTATTATAGCAAGCTACCTGTAAAGTTCCAACATTGTGTGACACCTGAAAAAAATTATAAATTTCTTCTGAGTTTGATTACCAAACCATAATGCAAGGGTTGTGTTAAAAAGTACTATTGAGTAACCAATAATTCCTTTGCAGCATCCCTCTACAAATGACAATGAATGTACTTACTCATCAGAGTAATTGATTAAAAAGTGCTCTATATTTTATATTCTAATGAAGACAAGTTGCTACCTGGATTGACTATAGACTTGTTTGAATAAATTCCTGAGATTGTTTGAAATTTTTTATCTATCATACTTTGATAGAGGATTAAATAAATACTGTACTTTATAAAATTATCATTCTATTCTGTCGATATATCTTGATAATTTTTTTAATGTAGTTTTTGATTTGATTGTTATTAATGAGTACTGTTTTCTTTTATATATCAGCATTCAATTGATTAATTAAATTAGATATATTTCAAAGTTCATAAATGTGTATATTGTATTTTTAAAGAAACTTTTGCTGAGGTCAAGTTTTAATTTTAGAATCTATAAAATTAGTTTTTACAAAAATACATATCACAATTTATTTAATGATAACACTTTTTAAATATTCAAAATATTTTAAACTGTTAAGACTTTAATTACAAACTATGTAGAATGTAAAGTAATAATAAAATGAAAAATAGTAGATCAGTGCAGTTGTACTTGAAAATATATTTGATGATAAGACATAGTTTCTTATTATCAAATTAGGTTATAAGACATGTCAAAATAGGACAATTGAAAGCTTTAATTACTATATATGCATTAAGAGAGGCTTATAAATATGTATTTCAAACAAAAAAAAGTTTTACTGTATGAGATCTGGGTCATATAAAAAATTTGGCATATTTATACAGATAAAGTTTTAAAATTATTTTCATATTCCAAACAAGCTTAGAAATCTTTCCTGAGGCAACTAAATCATAGTCAATTTAACTTCTCATTCTTTTATTGGTCAGTAAATGAGTATATATTATTATTAGGTAAAAAATAAAGATCCAAAATTATTACATTCAGTCAAATGAGTGTTAATGTACAGATTATAAAACAAAAATATGATTGAATTACAATACTATATTTACCACATATGATGATAGGAATACATCTAGTTTAGCTTTGCTTTTAATAAATTCATAATATATATACATATATAATAAAAAAGAAATTTTAGCACTTTTTAGACCATATTTAAACTTTTAATATTATTTATTGCTACCAATAAAATAAATGAACTATACTAGCCTCATTAGATGTGTTAGAATTTCAAATATCTATCAGCAAAGTCAAATTAGTGTCCAGAACCATTTATGTAAATATATCCATGTGAGAAGTTTACTTGAAGCATATATCATGAAATATTACTCTGTTTAATTTGCTTTAGATAATAACTAACCAAAACTGCAAAAGAGAGCATTAAAATTAATTCTTATTTATTACCATATTTTCAGTGTTGTTAAATGCTAGTGATTAATTTCTTCAATAAATTAATAACAAACACTTAGAAAAATAAAAATAAAAAACATATTTATGTTTTGAAATATAGTATTTTAAATAAATTACAATATAATTCTTCAAAATAAAAAAAAATTAGATTGCACTGTATAATTATTATTATTGTATTTTGTATATATTACTTTTTTATATAAAGCAAATAAAATACTTAAGCAATAGACTACAATAACCAAGCAATAAACCTTAATCAAAGATAGTTTGCAATTGGGATTTAATAAAAGATTTAAATCTTTCATAAATTAATATCAAAATTTAAATAAATAAAAATGTTCATTTAAAATTAAGTATTAGTTATAATTTATAAATACACAGAAATTATGTGTGCTCTGGCAAAGTTTCTAATACAACTAATCAAACAGTAATTTCATTAATAATCATTCTAAAATCTTAAAGATATATCCTAAACTTAAATTATTTTTTGTTTCAACTACATAGTAATACAATATGACTTAGTAGTGCACATATATACTACTATTAGTCAAAAGGTCTTGTAATGTAGAACAACCGTATGCTGGTCTTTGCTATAATTTTATGTTCAAATTCAGTCCAGGTAAACCTTGAAAAAAATTTAATATTCCAATCACGTTTAGGATTTTTTTTCCAATTAAATAGTAATTAAATAACCTATCTAACTATTCAATATTGATTTGTTTGATAAATAAATATCTAATTGTTCTTATCTGAAGGGTAAAACCATTCAAATTCTAATAAATCTGATAAATGGCTTCTCTGTAATAATTTCTGTACGAGAAAATATCAGAAAGGTTTTTGTTTTGCAAAAAGATATTGAATAGTTGATTCATAAATATAATATTAGTCAAATAAGCATAGAGTTACACAGTTCTATATCTCCAGCCCTTGCTTGGTTTTTCAAATTCTTAATAGATGGTTTTAAATGAAATAAAATATGTAAGAAGAATAAAGTTATTAAATAATTTTAAAGAATATGAAATTATAATTTTGTGTTTTTTCCTCATTATTTGTTAAAAAAAAAAAAAAAAACAGGCAAATTTTCACTTAAAAAGAGTTTACAATATATTAATTAGTATTAGAATGTAAGATATTTGGCTATACCTAAAAAATATAGATATTTTAAAATGATAAATCGATATTAGTGATCATAATGAAAATTAAATAAAAATATTGCTTAATACTTTAATATGAGTCAATATTTGATAAATAATGACTTTCTCTGCATACTCTCAACATCCATATTAAGAACAGTGATTCAATCTATTTAATAAATTCCAAACATTTATTGTGAAACATGATAATGCTATATTCAAATCATTTAACAATTTTCTGATTACTGGCTTTTTGCAGTGAGAAGCATTAAATTTGAATCTATACATCAGTTTAATTAAATATAAAGTCACAACAGTCTTATAATTTATTAATTTTAGTATCTTATTAATGTTTTTATCACACAGTAATAAAAATTAAAAATTTACTGATATAAATTTTTACTTTTTGTTTTTATTTGAAACACAAGTTAGCTTATTTAACGATTTATTTCCCCTTCCATTTTAATCTGCTTTAAGAATCAACTATGACAAGTCTTTTTTTTTTTTAAAAAAAAAATTAGCATTAAAGTCATTCGGTTCCAATCTTTTAGAAAAAAAAAAAATAATGAATTAAATCAAGTAAGGTTGATTTCAGAAAAAGATAAAATATAGTACTCAAATCTGTATGCATATCAATCTAAAGGGTCTTTCTTTAATTTTAAATATATATACTAACTTATTTGCTATAGTGTCTATTTTTTATTTAATGTGTGTATATTTAAGATTAAATTTAAAATGTTGTCTAAATAATAAAGTGTGTAATTGTAAAAATTCAAAGGATATTTGATAATTTTGATTGGATATTGGAGTTGTTTATTCTTTGCAATTTGAAACAGTTATTTACAACACTTGAAAGATATTGATACACTAACAAAGTTATTTCATCCAATCTTTTAAATTATTTCAAATATGGGAATATATTATCTTAATTTAAATCTTTCAAGAATTAAATCATCAATGATTAGTAAATGTTAGTGCTATATTCAGTCCAACTAATTTCTGGTTATTGGCCTTTGTCAGTAAGAAACATGGAATTTTTATTCAAAATAGCATAACATTAAGTGTCAATTGATTTTTCAGATTAATAATAGATGGTCAATTGTTCCTAATGTAAATATTAAATTTATTTATTGTACAGCATATGTATGAAGTTCTCTGCCCAAAAGCAGATTTAACATTTAAAGCAATGTTATACGATCATTAAATTAGTTTTGATAATAGCTTATATCTCACCACATTCTTGACATGATTAGATATAACCTAACAAGCTATCATTTATTATCATAAAATAATGAAACTTCTTTCAGTATGTTGATGCATTATCTTATGTTTTATTTTAATCCACTATACCATTGTAGTAGTAGTGGTGGTGGTAAGAACTATAAGCACTTTCATTATATTACTATACCATTATAGTTGTTCATTTTAATAATAAATTATAATTAACCGGACATCAAATCTTAAGATATGAGATTTTTTTGTTATCTCATATTAAACAATATATAACATTTAACCAATATTTACCATTTTCAATTTGAAAATGTAATTTATTAATATTAAGCTTTAAGAAACAATTCTGTAACCTGTTTTCAACAGCAAAATATTTATCAAAAACATTTTTATTTAATAGTTATATTAACAGATAAATAGATATGAAAATAAATAAATAATGCTTAGTAAGAAAAGTTACTGAGTTCCTATTTGTACAATCTGTATTTAAAGTATAATGCAAGCAATAAAAAGGCTTGGAAAAGATAGTCTGGTTTAACATGAGACTTGTTGCATGATAACTATTGATGATGGTAACATCTATAAATAAGTAATTTAAAACTAGGGATAGCAGCCCATTAGTATCTTTTGAGATATCTTTGATAAATCCCAAAAATTTAAAGTAAGATTAAACAATTAAGCATCACATGATCACATTTCCTATACTAGCACATTAATTGTTGATAAACAGAGAAAAACTCTCCATACAGTATTGCCACCTGTGCTAAACAGAGTAATCAATGGATGCCAGAAGGCTTGTGCATAAAATCCCTATCTAATGCCTACTCATCCAATATCCCCAGACTAGTTTCTGGCTTGTGGCCTTCGTCAGGCCCATATGACTATATAAGCTATTGAGCTTAGATTAAAAATATTTTTTGTGTTTTCAATTTCATTCTCATAATTTTGTAGTTAAGTAGAGATAAAAGGTGTTTGCTAGAGGGTTGCATTAGATCCTAAGATCTAGATGCAGTGCTCTCAGATCCAAAGCTCCTCACTGATGAAGGCCACAAGCCAGAAACTAGTCTGGGGATATTGGATGAGTAGGCATTAGATAGGGATTTTATGCACAAGCCTTCTGGCATCCATTGATTACTCTGTTTAGCACAGGTGGCAATACTGTATGGAGAGTTTTGCTAAGATTAAACAAATTAAAAATTAAACTTTTCTAGACAGAATTAATTAATTAAAATAATAATTCTGATAGCAACAGCTAGTAAGTACAAGAGTGATCTGAATAATCAGTGATAAAAATTTGAATTTGAAAAATTGTTCATATTGTTAGAAAATTTAGAAATTACTGATAGAAATAAAATCTTTTTTTCTTAAATCTTGTATATAACACTATCTTCCTTAAGTAGATTCAACAATCTAGGCATATCATATTTACAGACTCATTATAAACTTTAGAGTTTGGAATTCAACATAAAAATAATGAATCTTGTATCTTTAAGATGCATTGAAAATTGTTACTTTTTTATGTGCTTACTAATAAATTAGAACTTAATTTTTATACTATATACAAACACACTTTTTATAGTATTTTCTGAAGGTTTGTGATAATAGTGTTTTAGTTATATTTGTGTATTGGACTATTTCTATCAGCTAACATGAGTATTGAATGTCTAGAAAAATTTAACTTTATTTACATATTCCAAATACATTCAACTGTTAATAATTGCTCACAGGTTAATATATTTCTAAAGACTTTCAATACTCATATTAGATGATGGAAATGGTCCTATATATATAAATGCAACACTTTTTTACAGTGCTCGAATTTAAAGTTTTTTATCTTGTTCTGAAATCTTATTGTGATTACTTAAAAAAACAATTTTTTTCCTGTGTCCATCCCACCACCCACAACCGTCTCAACCAACTACTCTTCTCTGTCTCGGTAACAACAACAAAAACAATTTTTGTAATATTTTTGTAAGAGAACCTATGAAAAGAATTATGAATCACAGAAAGATCAAAGTAATTTCCTTAAAATTTAGAATACCTCTTATAAAAACTTTAATTTAAAAATAAATATTTAAAAACTAAAATGCTTTATTGGCCAGTTATAAGGGAAAAAATTATTCAAAAACTTTTAGCTTAGATAGTTATCAGTTTGAGAATGTGAATTATTTAAAATATCTTAATACTTTTTAGATAGAAAGTGATATTGACAAATTGCAATGTGCTGCTGTGGTATTTGACAAGTTAAAGGAAAGTGGATACATCATAATGGTATAATTATTTGAATTAAATATATGCTATTATTTTTCCAAAAAAATGTTGGCAAACATACATATCGTATTATCTTTATATAAAAGTAATAGAAATGTTTTATTTAAATATGCTTTATAATTATCATATCAAGATTGAAAAACAAATTATTTGTTGTTCACCTTGCTGAATGTAATAATTAGACTAAATTTGATGGATAGTTCTACACAACTATTATAAATTAAAATTATATTTGCTCTTAGAAGTGTTTTTCTTCTCTCTCAACATTATTACAATATAACTCCAATATGTTGTTCTGCTTTTAACTAATTAAAAGCTAGAGTAGTTCATCGCAGAGAAATAATTATTGCAACTAATTTAACTGTATAGAGAGTTCTTCTTTTACCTTCTTTATTGTTTTAAAGTAAAATTTTGATTACTCTGTTGATACAATATGAAAGAATTACACAATTTTCATTTAAAGAAGCTCTATAAAATTTTAAAAACATAATGGCAAGATCATGAAACCAATCAATAATGTTCTTCAAATTGCTGGATGTAATACTATAAAGATCATTATTAACTGAAACACACAGGTTTATTATATACCTATGTCTATATATGTAATATATAGGGTATATGAGCATAGACTTTCACCCAACCCACCACTCTCCACACTATCACATAACGCTGATACACTTGAACACATATAAGTTGAAAAGAAATAATCACCAATATACATATTTCATGCTAAATCAGCAATCATCAGTTGGTCCAGATTACCATCTCCACACATATATGCTATAAGTGTTCAGATATATATTAAGATAGCCAAACTTCTTACTTTAATGGACAGGCTTCAATCTACTCCACACTCCATCTCTTCAACCATCCATTATTGTAAAATTACACTTTCATTATATTGGCCATGTAAAACAAAAAAATTGTTTTATAGTAAATATGAACATGGATTTTGTGCAAGAGATAAACTGCATCTACATTATAAAAATGCAATGTCAATTATATCAGAGAATAGAATATACTAAAGATCCACAATTAGACATAGTATTGAAGTATTGCAGAAAGAAAAGTTTTCTAAAGAAATTAAAAGACAAAGGCCTAAATTATCACATAAACAAAAAAATGGACCAGTGTGTTTTTTATGTGAATGTATTTATGATTCATCAATTAGTGTGTGAAGTCATTGCAAAACTCATTTTAAAAGTAGTTTTGTTTTATTTCTCTGTTGGTTTTCTTTTTTACTTTCTTTGTTTTTTTTTTTGTTTTACAGTAGCTGTTTTTATTATTATTATAACTATTATTATTATGTTTCAAAGCAAAATTTTATTGAGTATAAAAAGTTACACAGTCACATCTAGTTATATATTGACTTCTATTACAATTGCAAAACAAATATACAACTAGACTGATTACATAAGTCTTTATCATTGTGGAAAATAGAGGGCTGTTTAATTTCTTTTTCACACCTTTATCTATTCTGCATACTTCTTTGTTTTAGAGTCTGGTTTTCTTTTTTTTTTTCAGTTTATGCTTGTATTTCACTGCTTGGCAAAGTTAATGATACTGAAAATGTCACCATCTATCAATTGGAGATATTTTATAGACTGGATCTTGGTTTCAAGTGTGATCATGTGGCTACAAACACATCTTGTTGAACTAGAATGCTGTCTTTTTTTCTAAATAATTCTAATTTTATCGAGTATATAGCTGGGTGGCATCAAGGATTATTAGCAAGAGCAAAAGTGCATTTGATGCACCAGTAAGCATAAAGACTATATGTTGTTGCATGAATGTTGCCTTTTTTAAACGTACTTATTATTTCATTGATTGAAACCTTAGCCTTTCTGTAACATTATGTGACATATTGTTTCCAGTGCAGTAAAGAAATGCAGGAAATGATCCTGTGTCTCTTCTCTATGACATAGTCCACAAATGGGATCTATATTCATATAGAATCTACAAAATCTAAAGAAGTGTGTTGTGGGTAGAGCATTTAGATTAAAACTTAAGCAGAAAATCTAATAATTTTGGTTCTAGTGATCACTTTCTGAATTGTTGCAGTAGTTTCCTATTGTCTATCCTAAGAGCTGATGGATATAGATGATGTTATGTGTATAGTTTGGGTTTAGAATATTATAAATGTTCCAGTATGTATACTTGTCATTATTGAGTGATATTTTGTTATATATTGGCTTGAGTTCTTCACTCAATGTGGATAGATATTCATATGAAGGGGGTGGTCTGTCTGTGGATGTTATATTAATCACACACTCTAGGTCTGGAAACCTTTTTATTGTGACTGTTAATAGATTTGATTTCTGTGTATAAAAAACTTTGATTGCATGGAGTCCAAATCCATTACTAAATGGAGGTTTGCTCAGGTTTTTTAAAGAGATCACCACTGTCTTTCCCATCCATATTAATTTGTTGCAGATTGATGAGATTTTAGATATGAATGTATTAGAAAATTTGATTATAGGTGTGTAATAGGTAATTATTATAATAATAAGTTGATTATATAGTGCTACCTTTGTGTATATTGATAGGTATAATTTTTCAAGTGAGTTAAGTGATTTTTTCAGCATCTTTCTTTAATTTATTTTGAAATTTTTTGCCTCATTCTATTGGAGCCAAGATAGAATGGAAAACCAAAGAAAGCAGTCAGTTTGCCATTAAACATATCTGTACACTGTACAGTGCTTGCCTGTGTATATTGACCATGTAACAGTTTTGTGTTAATTTTGATTATCTCTATTATCTCTTGTAGTATGGGGAGATTCTTTTAGAGGGGAGAAAAATTCTGTCCTTCATATAGGCTATGCATGATATATTTAAACCAGTGTTTGGGATTTGAATAGCTTTTATTTTTTTTTCTGAATCTCTATTAATAGAGGATTGATATCTAGTGTGAAGAGCAATGCACTGAGAGGTTCTTGTGGGATGGATTGACTAGATGTGAAAGCTGTTGTTTTTTCCCATGCAATGTGATGAGAATTTCACAGCTGAGTAGTAGATTGTCTATTATATGTGGTAGAGATGGGAGTATTGTTGGTTTTTTTAGCATATCTAATAATTTGACAATGGACACAGAGTCGAAAGCTGCCTCAATGCCAATCTGTAATGTAATCAGTGCATTTTTTTTTCTTTACTGCTTCGATAATTGTTTTGCACATTAGGGCACTCAGCTCAATGGATGAGCCTTTTTTTGGCATATTGAGCTGATGATAAACCATAAGTGTGCATTGTTCTATTTTCTCTTTTATTATTTTTGCAAGAATTTTTATTCCTAATGGTTCCACTGAGATTGGTCATAGATTAGATAAAGATGATATTGCTGCTGGTTTTTTATTAAATGGAATCATTGCAATTGAATATAGACTTTGTATATTGTAAATTTTTTGTGATATGTAATGAGGTATTTGGCTGTGAAGTGGCTAAAGTGTTTGAACACAAATTTGGAATACTTTGTGGTTCTGAGTGACATGTGTTTGCTATTGTTGCAAGTTGGAAAACAATGTCAGTTATAGTTAGTGGTGTGTCTGTTTCAGGATCACTGAAGATGTCATTTGGTGTGTATACTTTTTGTTTATGCAGGTTTTTTTTTAAATATTGATATATTGGGTTTATCATGTATATGTCCAGGGGCTGTTATAGAGCCATCTATTTCAAGTGCCATAGGCACTCTGACTGTGGAGGGGCAACCCAGTGCCCACTATATGTATGCCCTGGTCCAGGTGTGTTGTTGTGTGAGATATTTTTTTCTTTTTTACGGCTGCATATTGCTTTAATATGCTGCATGTGTTATACATTTTCTGTAAGTTTTTTTAATTTGTGTTTGATTGTCTGCCGTTGTTCTGGAGATGGTTATTCTTTTATGTAGTTCATCAGCCAAAGCTAATGATATGGTTGTGGGGTGGTGAATTGCAGGTAATGTGATTAATGTTAAAAGAAAGTGTTGGTGAATGCTAAATATTTTTGTACTGGGTCATGTGACATGTTTTGAAATTTTTGGAGCATTATGTATGTTTCTGAATATGGGAATTCATCTGGAAGAAGTATTTGCATAGTCTTTTGAAGGTCTATTGTTGTATTCTGTATTTTTGTTAGGTTGAGAGTGATGAATTGAGCAGCATGATCTGAGATTATAGATGGAGTTCAAGATTAAAATGATGTAACATTGGTGAGTAGAAACTCAAATCTATAAGCAATTTATATCTATTGTTATTAAATGATATTGAGTTTGATGGGAGAAAACCCTCAACACTCATAAGTGAGATTGTTATTTGATGGATCCATTTAGTTACAAAAGTTTGATAGGTCATGTTAAAATCTTCCAAGAGTATTATAGGATTAGGTGTTGCAGTAAGCATTAAATGTATTGTTGTTATGATTCTGGAGATGATGACAGGGCCTGGTAGTATATAGACAAATACTAAGTTAAATGTGATATTTTCATGGTGGAGTGTTATTATGATAAGATTAGAGTCAATATATATATAATTTTAAAGAAATTGAAAAGACATTTGTGGATATGATTATACCTATGCCACCTGATGGTGATGATGACTCTCTTGAGCAGGAACACAACCCTTGTCTAAATATTTTGATGAATCAATATGAGAGCTGCTGTATATTTTTGTTTCTAGCAGACCCAGTATGTGTAGTTGTGTTATATGTATCCATTTTTTGAGGTGAAAAAGTTTTTTGGTAGCATTTAAGCCTCTAATGTTGAGAGATCTGATTTTTATCTTCATGTTTTTGAATAACTTTATAACAGGGTGTAGATGTTTATTTATTTTAGACTTCCAAAGATTTCACTTTAAATTACAGTAGATGAATGCTGATATGTTTTTAAGTCTTTGCAGTATTTATTGGTTTTTCTTTCATTTACTATTGGTTTGGACTCTATGTAGGAAATTGGTGTCGAAATTGAAAGGTCTGTTTGTTGTTGGCTTAAATCCATTTCTATTACATCGTTTTCTAGGTTGTTTGTTTCTGATGTGTTGTACTTTTGGTCTGTTTTTTTTTTTGGATTCATGGTTCAGTCGTTGACCTGGCTTTCTTTTTCCCCTGGTATACTCTCTTGTATGGGGGGGGGGGGGTATTGTATCCATAATATTTGATGCAGTTTTATTTATTATTGGAGTTTACCTTATTACTTGCATCCTTACATTGTTTAGATTTATGTTTATATTTCCATTATATAGCTGTGTGTGCGGATTTTCTGTTTGTAGATTTTTACTTGTTACAGCAACATTTTTTAGTGAGATGCTCATCCTGTGATGTAATTGTTGTATTTTGTGTTGTGGTTTCTTAAGAGTTATTTTTATTTGAATCTAGGATGTCTATATTACTTTTTGAGTTATTAGTGTATTGATTGATCTTTGAGATAGGGAATTTTGTTGAGTGATCATTTTTATTTGTGGCGGTTTGAAACTGCTTTTGGCTGGCTTCTATTATTGTGTCACCAGTGGATGTAGTATTATTAAAGGTTTTATTTTCATTGTAAATGTAGGGTTCTGGGGAGATGAGTTTGGCTTGTTCAATTATTGTCTTTTTATGTTGTCACACTGAGTTTCCAGGTGACCTCATTGTCCACAGCTAAAACACTGTGGTTTTAAGCCCCTTATATGAAGAGACAAGGTTGTCTCTTGATCAGTTATTTGTGTTGGGATTGTGGCTGCATCTATGTTTTTATGAATTTTATTTTGAATTTAAAACGATTATTGCATATGGGTATTGGTGTGTCTTTAACATATATAGGCTGTAGGGCAATTACTTTTCCAAATGGGTTCATAATTTTTTTAAAATCTTGTATGTTGTATTTTAGATAAATATTTTTGAGCACTCCAGTAATATTTTGCCTGTTTTCATCTATAATTATGAGTGCAAAATTGTGTAATGCTAAAATAGTGGACTGAAAATGTTCTTTTTGCTGCTGAGTATAAAATTCAATAATTATATAATACAAGTTTGGATGGTTTGCAATGCAAGAGACAGTTTCCCATAGTGCATTTTGTGTAATTGCTTCATAGAGTAAGGTTTTTGGGAAATGATAAAGTGAACATTGATTATCGGTGACTGCAAGCACTAGCGATATTGGTGAGAAAAACCACCAAAATGTTTCAAACAGTATTCATGGAATCGTGTTATTAAACCAATTTGTAATATTATCAAGCATTTCTTTAGTCAAGATTGTGACTGGGAGTTGTTGGTTCTGTTGTGTGTATAGATCAAGATTCTTTCTGTCATTTGTATTTGTAGTTGTTCTTCGGAAATGCGGAGTTTAGGTTGGTGTTGAAATATTGCTATTACTTTTAAGATTTTTTGCATACAAAATAGGCATTGCTAGCAATGTTGTTAAATTTATTTTGGTGCTTAATTTGCAATCACTTGACTGATTTTAATCTGACTATAGTTATATATATAATATCAATAATACAATAACAAAACTTAAATATATTCCAAACAACGGTAAACAATTTATAATACAATATAAATAAAAACTCAACAAAAACTCATAAAGAAATATTTTTGATTATATTCATAATCATTTTCAACTCAACTTTCAAAATGGAATCATCTATTACCAACCGGAAACACATGTCGATTTAAATATCCCACAATTCATTAATCTTAACATTTGCTGACTGTCTGTTTATTATCGTATTTTTATACCTACTAATAAAAACTGCCTCTTTAATTTTTCTTTTTTCATTATCTCTCTCTTGTCTTAAAATTTTTATTTTATTTATATCAAAATTAAACTTAAAATTACAATTTCTATCATGATCATAAAAAACCGATTCAGTATATAACTTGACTTCATTACTATTATCTTTACATATCTGTATACTTTTTCAAAACTCTTTTATATAACAATTTATGTTCTTTAATTCTTTTCTCTATATTACATCTAGATTCCCCTATATATGATAAGTTACACCCACAAAAAATTCTATAAATTATATTACTCACGTTATTTTTTTCTAACTTATCTTTTGAATTATTAACCATTCTATTTAAATTGCCTGATCCATAAAAAGAAACATTATATATACCATTATAAACTTTTTTCATAAATTTTACTTGATTATTATTATAAAAATGCAAAGAAATTCACTTCTTACTCTTAATTTCTTCATCACCAGTATTTCTATTAATTTTCTTACTAAATTGACAAACCACTTGATAAATTTCTTTTATATTATAACCTACACTTAATAATTCACTTACATAATTTTCAATATTTTTCTTTTTATCACATGCATATTTACACAAAATATTATTTCTATACAAAAAAGACCTAAAACCAGCCATCTTATAATTATGTGGCACGTTAGATAAATAGGGAATATAACCTCTAGTTTCAATAGGTTTAATAAACAATATATAGTCAATCATATTATTGTTCCTTGAAATTATCAAATCTAAATATTTAATACTGTTATTATTTAATACTGTTATTATATACAAAAGTATGTATTAGGATTTGGTTCTAAATATGTAGGTGATATAGTTGATGACTATAAACTGGAGATTATATCATCAGTTCAAAATTCTTATGATGGAAAATTAATAACTGTAGACAAGTTTAATAAAATTGTTAAGGATGTTAATTTACAAAATTCTAATAATTATGATAATTCATGGAAAAGAGTTATTGGATTATTTAAAAGACAATTAATGAAAGATAAATTGATTTGCTTAAAGGAAGACAAAGGTTTACAGATGTGCTTGATTTCAAATAATGAATATGTTCAAGGAGTTATTTTACAAATGGAAAAATTAAATTTTGAATTGATTGATAAATATAATGTTGATTCAGAAAGAATGAAATTTATTAATAACATTTTATTAAAGGCAAAGAATAAAGGAATAAATGATAATGTGTACTATTCATTATATCCTTCAAGTGCTATTTGTCCACATGTATTTGCTAATGTAAAATTACATAAAGGTTATCTACTTAGAATAATTTTGGATTTTGGAGGGTCTTTTGTGTATAAGACTAAGATTTACTTGGATTTGGAAAATATTCTGTAACGTCATCATTTGATTTTGTTGAAAAAATTAAAGATTTAAGTTTGGACTGTGATGATGTTTTTGTGTCATTGGATGTTTCTGAGATGTATGGATCTATTGATAGACTTGATTCAATTTAGATAATTCATCAAGCTTTATTGGAAAAGAAAGTGGATAATCAATTAATATGTTTTCTGATGAAGGCTTTAAATTTTATTGAACAAAATATTGTTGCATCCTTTAATGGTAAATTTTATAAGATGAGTAAAGGCTGGCCAATGGGATTACCAATGGTGGCACAGTTATGCAGTTTTGTTTTGTCATATTATGAAGAGAAAATTTTAAACAAATTTATATTTATGGGAAATATTAAGATATATATGAGATATGTGGATGATGTTTTTATATGTGCTTCTTCAGAAATGATTGATAAAATTTTTGATGAATATAATAAATTAAAAGGTCTTATCTGGACTATGAAGAAAGAATATAATAACAGTATTAAATATTTAGATTTGATAATTTCAAGGAACAATAATATGATTGACTATAAATTGTTTATTAAACCTATTGAAACTAGAGGGTATATTCCCTATTTATCTAACGTGCCACATAATTATACGATGGCTGGTTTTAGGCTTTTTTTGTATAGAAATAATATTTTGTGTAAATATGCATGTGATAAAAAGAAAAATATTAAAAATTATGAAAGTGAATTATTAAGTGTAGGTTATAATATAAAAGAAATTTATCAAGTGGTTTGTCAATTTAATAAGAAAATTAATAGAAATACTGGTGATGAAGAAATTAAGAGTAAGAAGTGGATTTCTTTGCCTTTTTATAATAATAATCAAGTAAAATTTATGAAAAAAGTTTATAATGGTATATATAATGTTTCTTTTTATGGATCAGGTAATTTAAATAGAATGGTTAATAATTCAAAAGATAAGTTAGAAAAAAATAACGTGAGCAATATAATTTATAGAATTTTTTGTGGGTGTAACTTATCATATATAGGGGAATCTAGATGTAATATAGAGAAAAGAATTAAAGAACATAAATTGTTATATAAAAGAGTTTTGAAAAATGTACAGATATGTAATGATAATAGTAATGAAGTCAAGTTATATACTGAATCTGTTTTTTATGATCATGATAGAAATTGTAATTTTAAGTTTAATTTTGATATAAATAAAATAAAAATTTTAGGACAAGAGAGAGATAATGAAAAAAGAAAAATTAAAGAGGCAGTTTTTATTAGTAGGTATAAAAATACGATAATAAACAGACAGTCAGCAAATGTTAGGATTAATGAATTGTGGGATATTTAAATCGACATGTGTTTCCAGTTGGTAATAGATGATTACATTTTGAAAGTTGAGTTGAAAATGATTATGAATATAATCGAAAATATTTCTTTATGAGTTTTTATTGAGTTTTTATTTATATTGTATTATAAATTGTTTACCGTTGTTTGGAATATATATATATGGATATGTACAGATATTTTCACAAAAATATTTTATTAAACTAAAAAATGATTTGATTTGACCTATATTTAGTTTGTTTTTTGAAAATCAAATTGAAAAAAGAAAAATTTTAACTACTTACATTGGGGAGCTTTTAGATTTCCTTTTTGCCTCAGCAGAGATTTTCTGCGGAATGTTTATTATTATTATTATTATCATTAGTTTTATTATTAGTATTATTATTATTAATATTATTGGAAATAAGAGTTATAGATATAATGTAATTCAACCTTCTATGAATGATCTAGTTAATCATTTTACAGATGTGTATTTAGATATTTCTGATAATGATATGGCTGATATTAAATTTAATAGAGTTCTTGGAATATAGATGTTAAAAAATTGAAATTCCTCAAATGTTTAATGTAATTTCTAAACTTAAAACAAAATCTTCTATGGGATATGATAATATTCCTAATTTTATTATCAAGGAATTGCTGAATGTTTGGTAGTACATTATATCATTAATTTATCAATTGAGAAATCTATTATTACTGGCATATTTAAGATAGCTAAGATTATACCAATTTATAAGAAAGGGGGTAGATATGATCCTGGTAATTATAGGCCTATTTCAATTCTGTCATCTTTTGCTAGGTTTTATGAAAGTTATATTTACAGTAACATTATTGGAGCTATGATTAAGATGTTACCTAATTATCAACATGGTTTTCTACCTAGTAAATCTGTTGAAACTAATTTAATGGTGATATCTGGTCACATTGCTCATGCCTTATCTGATCACAAACAGATGTTGCATATTTTGATATGACTCAGACATTTGATAAAGTTTCACATTAGACTTTTATATAAACTTAAAATGTTGGGAGTTAGTTCTCATTTAATTGAGTGATTTAACAATTACTTGAGCAGTCATAAATCTTATGTGTATATGGATAGAACCAATTCTCATTTTTTTAATATTATGGTAGGTGTTTCTCAGGGTGGACTATTAGCACCTTTACTTTTTAATGTTTTTATGTGTGATGTTGATCAAATCATAAAAAATAGTATGATACTTACTTATGCTGATGATTGTAGTTATTCAAAAGAATTATTACTTATAATGATTATATTGAGGTTCAAAAGCATATAGATTGTTTTAAAATTTGGTGTAGGTATAACAATATGGAGATTAATATTAATAAAACATGCGTTGTTTTCTATACTAATAAAACTGAAAAATCTGTTTATCAATATAAAATTGAAAATGGGGTTATTACATATAAAGAGATTGTATCTGATTTAGGAATTATATTTTGTAGTAATTTTACTTTTAATGCACATATTAAGTATATTATTAATAAAGCATACAGAAAGTTGGGCTGTATTTTGAGATATGGGAGAGATTTATCTACTTTCATAAAATATAGATTATTTTTTCTCTTAATGTTACACTTTTAGAATATGGTTCTTGTATATGGGATTTCAATTTAATTAATATTCAATCTAGACTACATAATGTTGAAAAAAGATTCAATAAATTAATAATGGCGGAACATCAAAATGTTAAAACAGTATTAAAAGAAAGGAGAATATTGAAAGATATGATATTGTTGAAAAACTTAATTGATGGGGAAAATGATGTTTGTTAGTGACTATATATCGAAAATAGAATTGAAAATATCTAGTCATCTGTTAAGAGAAATGCATACTTCCAAGGTTACTAACTGTAAAAATACCTTCTTCAGCAAGTCAGTTATTAATAGATTGCAAAGAGTATATAATCTAACTTTTAATAATATTGATATTTTTTGTGATCAGTTTATTATGAATGTTTGTTTATTGTGTATTTCTATTAAAGTGTAATTGTTGAAATGCACATAATAAATAGACATTGAATAATAATAATAATAATTAATATCATCATCATCATCATCATTATTGTTATTATTATTAATAATTTATTTATATAATTTATATATTAATGATTGCACAGTTGAAATAAAAAAAGTTGATTGCATTCCTATTAAAATAATAACAAAAAAAGACATCACATTTGCTCTCATTTTATATAGATAATATATAAGCAATAGAATTGTTGACGGTTTTTTCACTAGGAATTACTCTTCTTATTTGTGCTTTAAAAATGAAATGAACAAAAAAAAAGGCATAGGTCATATTACACTACAATTATTTACAGTCAGCATGTAGAAAACTCGCTGACCGACCTAACTTATATTGAAACCTTTATCCTGTAGTTAATAATAAAGAAGACATTTATCAATCATTTGTGAATGTCTAGTTATGTTGGCTATAGATTAGTAATCATATAAAAATCCTTTAGCAGATCGAGGACATAGCAAGCAAATGTGTTACTATTAATTATACTGTAAGGCAAATTCCACCCCACCCTCCATGTGTAAATTAAATTTCTAAAGACATCTCACAAAGTTTTCTTGGCAGAAGATATTAAATTCATTATATAAATATATTTATAGATAATTCCTAATGTTTTGAATTTATTCAACACTTTTCAAATGTGTTATAATATTAGTGGATTGATCATATTTCACATGAACTAAAATTGAAGACCAATTAATTTATTAATATTATTAGTGTACTTAGTCTTTGTTCATTTAATTTTTATTTTTTTTTAAATTAAACATAACTCAATATGTATGCAAACAAAGGGAGCAAATCACTTTTCCCCAGGCTAAGACTTAAAAGCATTCTAAAAAAAAACATCTTAATTAAATATAAAGTCCATTGGTAATTATAGTTATATTTTTAAAAAATTACCAACACCAGATAATATTTAGTAATAATTCAGTTTTAGTTATATATATACAACTTGTTTCATTATAATTTATTTTAATTTCGATTTATTTTTATTATAATTTCATGAAATTTAAAAAGAACATATATAAATAACGCAATACAAATGAAAATATGATTACAAATACAAGCGTATAAAACATTTATGTTTTAAATATCTTGCAGTTTGGAGAATTTTTATTTTATTTATTTACCTTTTAGAATACAAACAAAATTGTTTATGTATGTAAAGCATATGAATGAAAAAGTAATGCAATGTAATCGCTTAAAATTTTGCTCATGTTTATGATTTAATTTGGTAATGCAGAACAATTATTAATAAACTTGCAATGTAAAGAAGCTCAGAAACCTTACTTCTAATTACAAATCTAGTATACAAGAATACACATATGCACATGTTAAATAATTTAAACAGATTTAAAAAGACTTGTAGCACGCTGTTTATTGTTTGTATTTAAAGAGTCAATTAGTACATTTAATGTATTTTGTGTGGATATTATCAATTGGAAATCACGATTGTAAAGCATTGTTAAGTGCCGTCGAGTTAGTATTAATTCTAGATAAACTTATGAAAGGTAAATAACATTTTCAATATACTGTATTGTAGAAAAGTTTAAGATTGATATTTTTTTTCCCCATACAATTTAAATAACGTATTTTTGTTGCTAAGAACGCTATCAATAATCATTTCATTGCTACTGTTCAATGAATAGATATTAGTAATAAAATAGAAAAAAGAAAAAAACGATGAAATAAAATAATGAAAAAAGACACAATTCTTCCTAAGAAATAATTACTATCGTTAAAAAATAAAGTAAAATTTAGCATAGATTTAAATATAATATAGATATAATCATTGCATAAAAAGATTATACTAATTCATTATCATGGGTTCAGAACTTGTAATCATGCATGAAAGTTTTTTTTCTTCTTTTTTTTTCTTTCATATGTCATAGCATCGGCCGGGACGCGAACCCACAACCGTCTGCAACCAACAACTTGCTTGCAAGACGGCTGCGATGATCCCTCAGCTAACGACGCTTGAAAGTTTTTGATTATATATTTATGAATTTCCACAATTTATTCAAGTAGTGCATCTTACTAGAAACAGCTAATTAATGATCATAATGATAATAATTCTAATAAAGATGGTAGTTTGCTCAAATTTGGTATTAATTTTAATTTAAAGATAAAGATATAATATTGTTTGTGTTAATATTTGTATAAAATATGTTGAGTTCATTACATTAATTTATCATATATGTAAATAAACATATACATTAACACAAGCACACACACATATATAATTATTCACACACTAACAAAGACTTATAAAACACTAGATTGTCATTTATTTGATAAATTAAATCTGAATTAATGCCAATTTATTTTAGAATTATATAACTTTTGAACTGTTTTTTATATATTTTTTAATTTTTTAAAAATATAAATTTAAACTGATAAAATAATCAAGTTTTATGTAATAATCTTAAGGTGAAATGAATAAAAGCTTATTTATATATTGCATTAATATGCTAGATAAAAATATAATAGAAACAAAATATTATATTACATTAAACTATTGTCTAATAATTTAGATATTAAGAAGTTATTCATTAATGACAGTCTGATTAATTCATATTCAATACGTATTAAAATCATTACATATGTTGGATAAAATGCATTAAAATAATTCAACTTCATTTCACACACAATATATATATATATATTAGTTTGTTTTTTAAAAATGATTATTAAATCATTTATATTCTTTTCTTTCCTTACTTTCAATCACATCCTATGATCTTTATCAAAGTATTATAATACATGTGAATGACAAATTCTCAAGCAAAAACACATTTTTAAAATAAATAATATCATATTAAACCTTTAAAACATCAAATTCCTTACTAATTTCGTTTTATACATGTTTCTTAACTTTTTTTTTTTTTAAAAAAAAGATATACTAAACAATAATCAACATTTTTGAGAAAGTGTATATATTAAAAATTATTTACCTTCTAATAATCAATGATTATATTTTTATTTTAATTGAAACCATTTTATCTCATTTCTCATTTTATAAGTTTTTATTACAATGTTCAAAGACCTCCTTATAATGAATTCTTTTAATTATTTTTTTTTTATATATCTATTTGTACTATTTTTCATTCCTCTCCCTCCATTAAAAGGTATATAATAATTTAATACAATATATTTTTCAATATACTTATATTAACATAAACTGAAAAAATAAAATATAATGGAGTTGTGATATCTATTATATTTTGTTCCAACCCACAGACCCATACATCATACTTCACAAATAATCACAAATCTTGTTGATAAGCTTTTATTATATTAAAATACATATGTATTGAACTGCAAGTTGTACGATACTTTTCAAAACACACACATGTATATATAACAGACATTATATATATATATAGACAATGCATTATAAATTATAGTATAAACAAAATTAAAAAATAATAATAATGTAGTTACTAATAATAAATTGTACATTTGCACATACATTCACTGTGTGTGTGCTTACTCATTCACATTCACTTAAAAAAAACTATTGTACCATATCTTTATGTTTTAAATAAAATGAATAGTGAAATTTTAACTTTCATTATAATTAAATATACTCATAGTAATAATAATCTTTTCTTTAGAAACACAATATTAGTCATACTATCAGGGGCTATGCCCTCTCTAGTTGTTTTGATGTGTTTTAAGTCCATATCAACTTTACAAATGTTTTAAAATTTTGTAAAAATTTAACATTACACTAGAAAAGATTTCTTTCATTTTCCTAAAGCTACCTGTCACACTATTTTTCTGGTTGTGTGTTCATTTGACAGTAGAAACTAGAATTAAAAATAATATTATTAGTTTTAAAAAATCTATAAATGTCAATATTCTACAGATTTAAAGTTTTTCAAATGAGCTAACAATCTGCTCACAATGCGCTGATTGGTAGTTTTTATTCTCAGATTTTGAAAGCATATGCAAGACTATCTTCCATTATTCTAAGAAATGTTTAAAAATATATCTCCATAGTTTAATGACATATTTATGATTATTTTTTACCAAATATTTGTATAGTAATTATTTTAAAAAAAAATAAGTTAATGATCCCATTTATTTTGTTTGTTTTTTTAAAAATATATTTTGTTTCAAAAAATACATGATAAGAAGTTTGTAGCAATGATGAATTAGAAACTATGATCAATAATGCTCTGCCAAACACCATAGTATAAAACATTTATGACATTTTAATAATTATAACAATTTTAAAATAGAATTTCATAGCTATTAATACTATAACATTAATTTATTCAGAATTTACAAATGAAATGCCATCAATAAAGATTTTTGTTAATTTTATTTTTTTGCAGTAATCATCACATGAGAAAAAAAATAATCATTATCACTTACTTTATTTCATTATATATATTCATTATCACTTACTTTGTTTCATTATATATATATATATATATTCATTCATAGTATTATTCCCAAGAGATTTGAAAAAAGTTCTGAGGAAAGTACTTGTTATTGTACTGAAACATCAACTATTTAGCTATTATATTTTTATTATATAAAGTTCTGGAAATAACTCTATGAATTCATTTATCCATGAGAATATTAGAATTAATATATATATTATATTTGCAAAATTCAAGCATGATTTTTCAAGGTTTTTTTGTTTGTAAACTTATATTTCCATCAAATCAAATTCAATTTATTAAATTCTAACATAGAATAGTGATTTAAATATTAAAATTGAATGTTGATCGTTTATTCAATTTATTACTAGGGAAAACAAAGGAAAAATCTGTTGGTTGAAGAGTTAATCATTATATAATTTCAAACAAGGATACAAATACCAATTACATTTCTAAACATTTAAAATAATTTTAAACTGTAATTTAATCATTTTGAAGCTCATCACTAATGGCATTACTGTTGCTTTGGTTTTAATTCACTCCCTTGTAGCTCAGCTATCTTTGGCACTTGTTTGCCAGTTTTGCATTCATTTGACAGCAAAAATAGGAACTAAAATAATATTGACTTTTATCTCAAAATGCCCATTTTATATATATAAAATTTATTATAAACAATCGGACACCTCATCCACATTACTGATCGTAGTTTTTCTTTTTAAAGTGAAACACTTGTGAGAGCTTTTGAGCATTTCACTTTTTGTTAGATTTTGAAATTAAAAATATATAATTTCAGTACTTTATTTCAATATTTATAATTACTTTTTCAGAATGTTTGTATAGTATTTATTAGAAGATGACAAGTTAAGAGAAAACAATATTGTATAGTCAGTTGTGAGAGCTTTCAAATATATTCATTTTTTTGTTAGATTTCAAAAATGAAAATGTATTTATTCCATAGTCTGATTACATATTTATAATTTTTTTTGAATATTTGTGTATTATTATTATTTTAGGAGAATAATATTATTAGATTCAAATTTTATTTGAAAATATTTACATTTTAGAAGACAAGAAAAATCAATAACATACAAACACAACTGAAGAGAACTCTTTTATATTAATTGCAGCAGATTAATTTTTGTCATTGTTTTTAAAATTATAAACAGTTGTCATATTTAAGAAGTCTGAACAATAATTTATTCATGCTTTACAAACCAAGTTAAATATATAGGGTGCATGAGCACAGACTTTCATATGAACCACCACTCTATCTCATAATAATGATACACCTGAACACATATATGTTGAAAAAATAAATATCACCAATATACATATTTCATGCTAAACCAGCAATTATCAGTTGGTCCAGATTATCATCTCTACACATATATGCAATAAGTGCTCAGATATATATATATATATATTAAGATAGCCAATCTTCATATATGCAATAAGTGCTCAGATATATATATATATATATTAAGATAGCCAATCTTCATACGTTAATGGACAGGCTTCAGTCCACTCCACACTCCAACTGTCCATCCAATCAAAAATCTGATGATAGAATGCTCAAAAGCCACTCTGAGGCTGAGATTTTCCTCACACTCATGTTGACCCAAAGTCAATTTGACCCCTCATGTACAGGACATAATGGAGTCAATTGAAGCCTGTCCATTAAAGTATGAAGATTGGTTATCTTAGTATATATCTGAGCACTTATTACATATATGTGTAGAGATGATAATCTGGACCAACTGATGATTGCTGGTTTAACATGAAATATGTATATTGGTGATTATTTATGTGTAGAGATGATAATCTGGACCAATTGATGATTGCTGGTTTAACATGAAATATGTATATTGATTATTTATCTTTTCAACATATATGTGCTAGGATATTATCAGTGTTATGAGATAGAGTGGTGGGTCATGTGAAAGTCTGTGCTCATATATCCTATATATTACATATATTGATACAGGTATATAATAAGCCTGTATTTCAGTTCAAATTAAAGTAATTATGATTTTTTTATTTTGATATTCTTATGGGCAATGTGGTAACTATCTAATAAGAAAAGGTAATTGTTCTTTATAAATCCTACTATGTATTTTAGTTATTTTTTCCTACAAAATTGTTAAGTTAGAATAATATTTTAAAGAATAATTTTAGATTGTAAACATAAATTTCTAACAAATAATTTAAAATTTTTGAAAATATAATAAAAAAATAAATGTAAATTTGATAAAATAAAAAGTTGAAAATTTATACCAATCTGTCACTAGGATTGTCCAAAAAATGTCAACTATTTAAGGATTAATATTTACTTTAATATTGTTAATGAATAATAATTATGAAACACACTACCACAATTTGATTACATCACAGTAAAAAACTAAAGATGCTCGATTAACAATAATAATCAAAGCAATTTAAATTTAGTTACATCAAGATAACTATTACTGTCATTATAGTTACATTGTGGTGCCTGATTTTTTATCATAGAGTTTGGTAATAAATACAGTCATTAATTAATTACAACATGTTAATCAAGCATCCTACTAAATTGGCTTCATTGTGGTAATCAAACACCAATATAAAACTATAGCTAAATTTGTACTCATATTACTAACTTTTATTTCTAACATAATTTCAGTAAAACAATCAATCTTGTGCAGTATTGCATGTAATATTATGCTTTTGATTGTCAATAATAAATTATAACTTTAAGCTTTATTACCTTGACTTATTGCCAAACACACAACAAATGATAATTCTCTTTAGTAACTTCATTACAAAACTTTACCAATTCTGCTGTATATTTTAAGCAACATTTTGATTCTATTTTAATTTTAACTAAAGTATCGCTTAGAAATTTTATGCTAATAGAAGAATATTTTAAAATTTTTCAGAAAATTAAAAGCTTTTTATTACTGTTCATTATTAATTTTATATGTGAAATCATTAACAGATTACATACCTCACTTTATATTCTCAGTGTTTTTTTTTTTAATACGTATTTTATTTAAGCTAATAATTGTATTAAGTTAATAGTTTTTTTTTTCTTTTAAATTTTGAAAATGTTTGTTAGTATGTTTGTCAATACTGTATTGAGCAGCACTAAATTATGCACACAAAATTTTATATTAAATTATGTTTATATAAATTAGCATTTTAAGCCAATGAGCATCACATGACCACCATTTCTTATGCTTGCTTATAACTGTTATTAAAACAGGCAAAACTTACAAGCCTTCTGGCATCCATTGATTACTCTAACTTGCTGTGTGTGGCAATACGTATAGTGAGTTTGCCTGTTTTAATAAATTAACATTTCATATAAATCATATGAGTTCTATGAATCTGAAGCATGCTCAGTCATTATCTATATATATATATATTGTGAATGTTAAGGTGGTTATTGGTTGGTTTCTAATTATATATATATATATACTTAGCCAACGTTCAAAACGTTGAAATAAATCAATTAAATTGTGTTTACTTTTTTTTTTTTTGTTATTGCAAATAACTCATGTATTCTTAATATAAATTATTTGTATTAAAAATTTATCTTCCAGTCAAATAATACTTAGATAATTGATGTATTTGAGTATTTAAAAAAGAAGAAAGAATAAAAAGACAGATGATAATATGAAATAAAATGTAGAACCTGCTTTTAGAAAAATATATTTTTAAAAGAACACTATTGAATAAAAATATATTAAGTCATCTGCTTTAAACATTTTGCTTTGAGGTGATGATAAATATATTGTTTATCAACACTTCATAAATATTTTTTTTCTTTTTTAACTCTTCCAAAAAAAAAAAAAGAAGAAGCATAATAGGGCTTTTATCTTGCTCAAAGTTATGATTAAAACAAATTGGTAAAATATGCAGCAAAGTCACAAGCATTTTTCGGATAAAAATAATATACAAACTTATATTCATAACCATAACATAACTTCTTTATTTTTATGTGTATCATGATTATTTAAAACTTTAACTGCATATTTTTTCTACCTACTCTTTCTAAATTTAAATTGTTTTACAAATAAAAACATCCAATTTAATGTTTATAATTATAAAAACAATTTGAAAATATCTCCAATACTTTCATGAAAATATAAAAAGTAAATTTTGAAAATATTTCTGACAGGTTTTACATTTTTTATAAAATTATATATTATATACAAGTGTTTCAAAATACAGTAATACCATAATAAATCCTTTTGCCATGCTGTATTTCCTGGATTCAAATTTGAACCTGGTAAATTTGGAAATATTTTAAGTTTTTTTTTTTAGATAATAAGCTTATAATCAATCAGATAATCTAATAGTTGTTACTAAATGAATATCTAGCTATTCTTAGTTAAAGGGCAAACTAGAATGGTAAACTTGACAAATCTGGTTGTTACTCCACAAAAACCCATTGAAAAATACTGCTTCCGGTTTTTAAACAGCAAGCAACGTGAACAATAGCTCTCCTAAAAAAAATTGAAATCAGCAGGAAAGGGGGTGTCAAACCCCATTCCAAACCCCTAAATACAAGGTAAGAGAAGTTTTATATATTTAAAAATGGAATGTGACAATGATATAGATAATATACATAGCAATTCAAGCTTAAAATGTGACACTCAGTCGTCCAACGGAAACGATGGCCGAAATCCACCTAGCTATAATAACAAATCTCAGGCTCCATCTGAGATCAAAAACCTTCCCATTAGCAATAGTAAGCACCAAATAATTACTAACAACATTAAATTGCAAGAAATTATACAAACTTCGTCGGTTTATAAGCAATAGCGTTGGTCTCGCATCGGGCGAAATAACAGCCAATATTAATAATACATACGAAAACAGTAACAACACTCACCGTATTTCCCAAACTCCTTTAGGAGACATAAATAAACATAATTCATCCACAACCATGAAACACTCGCAAAATAATTTGGAACAAAAAAAAAAATCAGCAAAATCTATCCAAAGAAAGTGAAAAAAAAATCTTTTAAATCACCAGAGGTCACCAAATTCACTGCTGTAACACCAGAGACTGTCAACAGTATTTTGGGTGAAAAAAATGAAATAATAGATAAAAAAAAAAAATCAACAAAACACATTCACAAACAAATGAAAATTTCAAACTAGATGAACCTTTAATATTTACATCGTTCGAACATTTCAAAACAGACTCACAAACCCTTTCAAAAAAATCTATATCCTACGCTAACGCTTTAAATATCAACAAAGACATTAAAACCGCGGAGACTAACTCGGCCGGCAATATTAATGAAATGCTTATAGGCATATCGGAATATGAAAGAAAAATCACAACAGAAGATAATCAACACCCCCAATCAATTAAGATATTAGATTATAATAATATTACCGATGAAATATATAAAAACATAAATGATAATTTCAACAAAACTATTCCAAACATGCTCTATAAATCTTTCCAAAATTATTACAATGACAAAACTCTAATCCTAGAAGTAGCAAATGAAAACTTATCATTATACAAATTCCCCATGGAGCATTTATATTCTGTAATTAAACAACATGATTCAGAGTTGGGAATTTATCAAATACTAACTCACCCTAATGACAGATATGTGGCAATAGAATTTAAGACCTGGGCAGACAGGCTCCAATTTAAAAACAATATTAAAATACTGGAAAATAAAATACTTTGCACTGTAGAAATGAACAGACCTATGATACTACAAGGGAAAATCAAAAACTGCCTAACGAGATTTACTGAACAAGAGCTCCAAAATATCCTCAATCCCTACGGCACTGTTTCAAAATTTAAATTCCTCCCAGACCCCATCTTGGGTGGAAACATAATATCAAACACAGCAATCTTCTCACTAGCCATGAAAAAAATGTTTCTCCCACTGACATCCCTACTGTAGTTAACGCAAGAGGTTCACCAATGGTCCTAACATTCAGGGGGGTGCGGCCTCAGTGCTTTCACTGTTTACAAAGGACACACTTTATAAAAGACTGTTTGGAACGTATCAGCACTATCTGCAATCAAAAGAAAGGCAAGTTCCACCACTGCAGTAGAATGAATATAGAAACAACAACTATAGACACCCAACAATCACCTAAAATAGACAATAATATTGAAAACCACACTGATAAACACAGGTCTGCAACATCAAACTACACTGAATCTATAGAAATGACTCCCACAAATATAACACCAGACCACATAATATCTAGAGATGAAGATCAAGATGATAACCTTTCCCGACAAACTGAGATGGAATCCCACAACAATACAACCAAAAATAGAAATGATAAACAAACAACTACATCAAGAACATCTCATCTCATTTTAAACCAATACACAGATAATATTCAACCAATAAACAGTACAACATTGGGGAAAAAAGGCTATGAATCAATGCTTGGCAATCCTTCAGACTTGAAGTCACTTCCAATAGAAAAAACAGACACCAGAATCAAAATAGACAAAAATAACACCCAATCACCTAGAAAGTCACAAAGTAAACAAAATACAATAACTCCACATCCTCAAAAAGAAAGTAGCAAAACCAATAAACCAAGGAAAAAACTCAACACATCACACACCAAAACTCCAAACCTGGGGGAAAAGGATGGTTTGTCTGGATATTGGAATCAGGATCTTTCACAGGAAGTAGAGCCAACACAACAAACTATACCAAATATTAATAAACGAAAATCAGATATTCCGGATAAATCAAGCTCTGATGATGATACGAATTCTGGGTTTATACCACAACTACCCACATTAAGACAAGATTCACAAGAATCACAAAATGAACACAGAGTGTCATGGGGAAAAAAGAAAAGGAAAACCTCTGAGCACTCTGATACTGATTCAGCACCAATGGAAGATGATCCCTATTTGGAATTACCAGATTCTATGGAAAATGAGGACCTTCCAGTACTCATGGAATCAAATCAACTTCAACTCTCATAGGAAGAAGCATCAGATCAAGAAAACAATTATAGCCATTTAATACCAAATTCTCCCCGAGACCATGGGCCGGCTGAGGGGGCGGGGACACTATATTATGAACTATGAAATTGCAGGGATTAATGTTCGTGGCCTCAACTCATTGGCCCATGCTCACGCCATTAGAAATTGGATAAGTATTAACTCTCCCCACATCCTTCTAATGGGGGAAACCAAATTCCATAATAACACTGACAATAAAATAGAAACAATAATTGCCACCATGGGCTTCACTAAATTTTCAGTTGGACATTCAGCAGCTGGAGGGGTTGGAGTATTAATTAACAAAAAATTTCCTCCAAACAAATTTTGCATACTCTATTTGGATAACAACTTAATCTTATTAGAAATAGACTATTGGGGCTATAGCATAAATCTAGCTTATATATACACTTCAAACAATCCTACTATCTATCACAAAATCATTCAGACTTTAAATGCTATTCTTAGCAACAAATCAGGCTCTTTACTTATATTGGGAGATTTTAACACCACATATGGTCGCTTTAACTTAAAATTTCTTCCATTGATAAACAGAAACTTGATATGTGGGGAAGGATTCCTTCCTCCCGGATCCTACTCCTTTTACACCAAATCCTACCAAACCCTAATAGATCTATTATATTATTCGCCAGATTTACACTTTCATCTAAATGCAAAACTTTTACCAGTTTCGTTTTTGGACCATATGGCCCTTGTAGTTACTCTTGACCTCCCAACTCCAGAGGCTCTTCACAAAACCATGTGGATGGTAATAAAATCAAACATGACAGAGGCCATAGTGTAGGCATCCTACAGACAATATTAAAACACCACACCATGAAAGCCAAAGGCCCTAATGGTCTCTTCCGAGATCTTCTGCAAATAGAGAATCAGCTTCAGATGCTGCAAAGTCAACCTATCAAAACACAAGATATATATAGTCTTAAAAACCTATACCGATCAAGACAAAAATCCCTGGCAGAATACCTATCCATTAGGAGAGCCAAAAGCTATTTATCTCAACAACACCACTGGACAAAAGGCTACTTGAGATGGGCACTTGGAGGGAAAAATAACAAAACCACTCCCACCTCCATCATTGCAAAATGGGAAAACCTTGCTGGGAACACCCATGATGAACACAATAAAAGAACACTTCCAGCAAAGAATGCAAACTGCAATCTTCAATGGCACACAATCCTGGTCTGAAGTTGATCCACAGGCGCCACATGGGATCACAGAAAACCCACTTCAACAGAAAATATCTTCCCTTCCAGATGGTGTACATCCTGGATTACATGGGATTCCCAAATTCCTAATCCTACACCTCAATCAATTTGCAGTTCCCATAATGAAAAAGATGGTGGATTACCTAGCAACTGGTAATAGAGTGATACCTAATCTTTACCCAGTGGCGCTGGTTCCATTTATTAAAAAAAAAATCAGGTTATGGATCTCTCAAACCTCAGACCTATTTCCATGACACCCCTTCTAATTAAAATTGTAGAGTCTGTGATCAAAGACCTCATCCAACCAAATGTCTTAAAGCACATATCTAACAACCAATATGCCAAGAAGGGATCTTCTACTGCACATGCAATGGGCAACATAATGTCCATCATTGATTATGTCAAAATCCACCGGAAGTCAGGGCCGATAGCTATTCAACTGGACATTGCTGCAGCCTTTGACTCGGTACATATAGACATACTCTTAAATATTTTGGCCAAGTATGATGTTCCTGCAGCTGCTGTCCAGATCATAAGCAATTTACTATACAACAGGGAACTCTTTATCACTATGGATGGTAACATCACCTCTGGATTTAAACCAACACAAGCTCTCCCTCAGAGTTCCCCCCTCAGTGCCCTATGCTTCATTGCATATATAAATCCTCTCCTTATGGATTTAGAAAAAAATCTACCAGGTCTCTTTATACCCAATTTAAACAGAGAATTCAACACGTTTGCCTACATGGACGATGTAATGATCATCCTACCATTGAAAAAACATATTCCTTTGCTACAAACAATATTAAGCTGCTATACTGAGAAATACAGGCTGAAATTCAACCCCAGCAAATCTGCCTCCTGGCAAATTGTTTTAGGAAGAAAAATCAACACCCTTTTCTCTGCCAAGCCACAGAGATATCTTGGGTTTTCCATCTTCAAATCTACCACAGCAATGACCAAAGAGATTCAGGATAACATCCTGGAAACAACAAACAAATTCATCACTTCCTTGTCACAAGTCTACCTTTCCCTCCCTGGCAAGGTAGCACTAATTAACATGAATGTGATGCCAAAAATATCATACTTCCTTCCATTTATCAAATGCAACAAAAGCTTCATAAATAAAATAAATAGCTTATGCTCAAGGCTTTTCTGGAGAGGTAAAATGGTCGCGATCAGCCTCAAAGGAACTCAGTGACCAAGAAAGCTAAATGGTCTGGCTCTCCACTCCATTCAAGCATTGATTTACCAAAAAACCTATAACGTCTTACACAACTTGGTAGCATCATATGGTTTTAACACAATTCTCCAAAAAGCTTTGCTTCAAAAGGTAACACCTACTGACCGACCCCCACCAGACAGACAAACATGGATCACTAGAAACACAAGTCTTATCAAACAGCACTGCCCAATAACCGACTCCACATTCAATTCTAAAATATCATTATGGCAAGCATACACAATCCTCCATCCAATCTTACATCCTATAATCAACACATTATATTACAATAATCAGAAACTGGTATCCAACTTTAAAAGATGGAGTCTAGAGGTCAAATACCTAGACTTCCTCATTAAATACAACATTAACAGTCTACCTACTAATCACTTCCTTTTTTACAAATGAGGTCACAACATAGACCCTACTTGCAGCATTTGCATGAACAGCGATGAGACATCAGAACACCTCTTCTCACAATGTACGGGATTCAGAGTGATCCGAGAAATCATACTCTCCAACACCAAGATAGATTTCCAACTGATCTCATTTCTGAAGGATAGTATTAACACTAAAACCTATCCAATAATACGTCTCTCAATATTTCTGAACTATGCCATATGGGTTACACGTTGTAAACTAATCATGGAACACCCACAACCTACAATAAAACAGGTTTTTTCCAAAACAATGATTAAAATCCAGAAGAGAGACCAACTCCTGGCATTGTCAAAAACATTTGAGGATACTTGGACATTATACAATACACCAAACTAACAATCAGATAACAAATATGTGAAAGATCTAATGTTCACACCATATTGCACAACATAGACTCATCAGAACCCAAATGGAAATAACAAGATAGTAAGAACAACAATGTAAACCTCAATTGTATGGTTACACATCACTGTATACATTAGAAATAATAAATTGTTATTGAAACTAAAACCCATTGAAAAAACTTTGCCACTCAATCAATGGATCATTAAAAAGCTACTTTTTTTTTTTGCTTAAAAAGGCAAACATCATATGTCTTCATTAATAGATATCACCCTCAGAATGATTCCTTACATAGACAATGGAAACACTTTAAAACATATTTTTACTATTATGGAACTTTAGATAGGACTAAAAATATCAACCCAAAGTAATTTTTTTTTAAAAAAAAAACTAATATCATAATAGTTAAAAGCAATATGAAGTATTGAATAAAAATAAGGTGATTTTTAATAATTGCTTTTAATTACTGTGATACTATTTTGATTAATTAAATGTAAATATTGTGTTAAATCTACCAGTTGAGTGCTTGAATGTCACATGATCTCTTAACCAATTAATCATATGATCATTCTTGTTGTCATTATTGCTATTATGGTCTTATATACATATTCATTCTGAGAATATAAATATAATGCAATTAAAAAAATGTAATTATACCAATACAAAACTTCAAGACAGTTAGAAACTAAAAAAATAAGTATATTTACCAAAAAAAAAAAAAAATTACTTGTCACTAAATTGATTTGTAGCTTCAATAAAATCAAAACAGATATTTAAACGAATTTTCTTTCTTAAAGAATGTGTATACATGAATATACTAATATCAATGTTGTATGACTCTCATATATCTTTATTTTTTTATATACTTCACACTAGTTTAGAGTCATAAGCTTGAATAATCAATGGATACCAGATGAAATAGAGATATCACATTACCATCTTAGACTAGTTTCTGGCTCTTATTTTCATTAATAAAATCTCTGAAATATATAGAAATTGACCTGATATCAGATTTACATTAATATGCAAGTGAGTTATCTTATGCTCAAAACCTTAGTGAATTTCGAATTTCGAGATATTATCTTGAATAATATAAAGAAGTAAAAGTTAACTGATACATAATGCATTAGATCCAGATTTAAATTCTAGTCTTTATTAATGAAGACAAAAGCTAAAAATAGATCTGAGAATAAATATTATAGCATTATATCATCTGCTGTCCATTGACTATTCAAACTAAAATATATCTTTACAGTAAGTAGGTCAAAGAGAATTTTTCATGGATATATATATATATAATACAAATAAAATGTCTGTTAATTAAAATATTATTGTAATAACAAAAAAATATATAATGGTAATAAACTATTATATACAATCTTTCAATCCAAAGTATTTTCAGTTAATTCCTTAACCTGCATCAATTGCCGTTTTATGCAGTTGCAGTTGAGGCAGATTAAGGAATTAACCAAAAGTACTTCAGATTGAAAGACTGTATCTAATAGTTTATTACCCTTACATTTATTATTTTTACTTTTATATTTATACATGGATGTATCATCATTAGCAATCACTACAATTTCACTACATCACAAACTGTTCTTTAAATCAAAAACTATTTTTTATTAATGTAATTCTTCTTTTCATAAAATAGACTAACTATGACATGACTTCATTCACTAATTTTCTTTAATTAGAACATTTATTTTCAATCATAATTATGTAAGTACTAATTTAATAACTGTTTGCATTTCATCTTTTATAATTTCAAACAAAGCAAATAAAATCTGCTTTATAAAAGATCTTAGGCCATTCTTATTTTGGACTTGGTGATGTTTAATCTCTTTTAAAAAAAAAGATTCCCTTGAAATAAGTCTTGTGAGCCTTGTTGACTGTTCAATATATTATGTGATATTTTATTTTGTAAAGTTTGATAGATGGTGTTTTAGTGATCTGGCTTTCATACATATTAATAATAATTTAAAACAGTTTAAATGTATATACTAAAATTTTCAGTATTAATAGTAAAAATATACATTAAAACCTTATCAATAAATTTTTAGGACTTTTATTATAGAATGCTTTTGCTATATTTATTAACATGCTAGACATCTTCAATAGCATTATTAAATATTTATTGATAAAATTTTAAAATTATATTTTTGCCATTAATACTGAAGATATTTTATTATGTGTATACATATATATCACTGAAAGAATTAAGAGACTAAAATGAAACTGGAATGATAAACTGCTAAAAGAGATTTAAAAAAAATAGTAATATCCCAAATTGGATTCCAAGAGATTTTTAAAATCTTAAAAGAGATGTGTAAAATAGAAAATAGATAAATGAAATAAGAAAGTTTATTATGATAGCATGAAAAGATAAAGACATGTATGTGTGACTTTCAGAAAATAAAAATTCGTGCATAAATTACATTAAAATTATAAAAACTGTAAAAAAAAATAAATCTTAAATTATTAAAATGGATTATTAATACAATTATTTAAAGCAGTTTTTAAAAAAAAAACTACTTGAGAGATTTAATGTAGGAAATATTAGAACAATAAACAAGTTTAACCTACAACATATTTATCGCATGCAGATTAACTAACAAACAAACGAATAAAATCCAGAGATTGTAAACAAAATTCAAATTTATCAGAAGTTAAAAAAGAATTGATATACTAATCAACTTCCTCTAGTTTTTATAATTTGCATACAGAGAAATTTTAAGTTTAAATGAAGTTAAAAATTTTGTACAGCTTCTTCCAAAACAATCTCAAGAAAAGGAGGGATGGCAAATTTCGTATCAAATTTATTGATATAAAATATAATAAAATCTTTATTTATGATATTTCAGAGAGTTGGAGAAGAAAAATTATCCTAGGGAAGCCATATTAATTAATGAGAAACCATTAAATGTCATAGATAAGAACAATTAATGATCATTATTCATTTAAATACATACATACATATATCGATTATATATATATCATAAAAGTATCAAACAAAGTTTTAAAAATATCAAAAGGACTCTGGAGTTAAATAAGATTACGCATTAAAAGGAAAAATAGCAATACTTTTAGTAATGAAAAACTTGTTTATATTTATCTCCATAGTTTACTAATTCTTTTAATCTACATTATCCACACACATAACGTGGTGTTAAATGTATTATATAATACAGATTATAGAACATTTAAAACTCTACTTGCAAAATAAATATTTGAGTAATATTGGTTTGCATAAATTTTACACAGTTCATAGTAAAATCTTTCAGACCTACAACACTTTAAAAAAAAAAAAGCTTTTAATTTTATTAGTATCTCAAATATTCCAGCAAAAAAGATCAAATTTCTAATTTTTTCTCCCATTTGCATTCCTAGATGTCATAATGCTCTTGCAAAGCTCCTGCATTTTATTAGTTTTAATCCAAACAACAGTCGGTAGAGACATATTTATTGAATTGTCTTTAGTCATACTTCTAAAGATTTTTGCATTTAAGACTTATTGTCAGCATTGATCAATATTTTACTATAGCTGGCATGCATCTAACTTTCAAAAAAGCGTTAGTAGTCTAGAGGTCAGCACAGATGCCTTACAAGCAGTTGTCCCGGGTTTGCAGGTTCGCTTCCAGTCTGATGCTTTGACATATGAAAAAAAAAAAAAAGAACTTTTGTTTATTTGTTGCTAAGCTGTCACAATGTAGTATATTGTTTCTAGTTTATTATACTAATTTTCTTTTTAAAATCATTGTCTAAATTTATTAAGCAAAGAGCTATATGCACAAGATTTTTTCCTATCAAGCTGCTTATAAAATTTTATTACTCCTAAATCAGGAGACATAAGATTTTCTAAGTGATATGTGACTTGATGTTTTTTGAATGTGTGCAGTTACTTTTTAGCAAAAAGAATATTTCCATTTTGTGTAGCCATAACTACATTTATTAAATGTAGAAAATATATTATATTTTACATTTCATTGTTTACATTATTTGATGGGTTTTTATATTACTGAAACATCAAGGTTTTTAAGATTTTTAAATAACATTCACCTTTTTTTTTTATCACTGCATGACTATTAACTCAGAACAGTAAGTCTGTCTTTAAAAAAAGTTTTTTCCACTAGAACAAGATTCCTTCTGACTGCTAATCTTCTACCAGAAAATATGTCAAAGAGGCAGATCTCGTATTTGTTATTCACTGCATCTCTTTTTTCTCCAAATTTTTCAAATATTAACTGGATAAGTTTTTTAAACATTACCATGCTTTTTGTAAATAAATTTTTATAAATGTATTAAGAAATAATCACACCACCACATATTCTTTTGAAAATATATGAATAAAGATACAATAAAAGACAAATGATCCCTGTGATGCATTTTGTGCTAGACCAGCAGTCATCAGTTGACCTGCATGAAAGAATGATTCTATCAACTGAAATATTCAATACCCATACCTATTGCTAATCCATGTAAAAAATACACTTTCCAATTTCATGTATGCAAGTTCTCTACCTATTTTTCTCATGGTCTCATATTATTTTCTTCATTATAAATATTGTATTTACAGGCTTATGACAATCAAAATTGTGATATTATTCTTTTCTACTTCCTTTGCTATTTTCAATTGCATCTACAGAGTTCTCCTAGGATAATAAAATAAATACTGAACTAATAGGAACAAAACAATAATTATAAAGCATATGAAAATTCCCACGATGAAATGAACTTCAGGCAAGTGTCGACAAGTTTTTACCAAAGAAAAAAATGAAAATTCAATATTTAAAAAAATTATCTGGGGAAAAGTTGCATTAGAACCATGATTTATTAACTAACAATGTTTTAAGAATTGATGATGTTGCAAAAATATATATAATTTATATTGGTATATTTACAAAATTAAGAAGAGCTGATGAAATAAATGAGATGAAATATATAATAAGAACAATGCAATGATGCTTCATTTCATATCACTTTTTTTATTACAATATATAAGTCAAGTGAATAATTTGTCATATATACTAGTTTCAATTTTATGGATATTATGATTTCTTAACATATATGTGAATGCATATATATACACACACATTCAGAAGCCTCTCATAACATGTAGGCCATTTCAAGTCCAAGGAAAGGTGCTCCAGGAATAAGTTTTCTGATAATTATACCAACTAATCTGTGAAACATAAATATATCTACATATAAAATTTGCTGGTGTATTTTTTTGAGTATATATTTTGGACCCAGTCTTTTAATTTTTTGCAGCAGAAAATTTTTCTTACTGAAACATTTCAGCCCAATATCTAATTGTAGTTTCCAGTGCATTCTAGTCTCTGTCATATCTTTCCAATGAAAACAATCAACATTGTGCATCTTTAATATGTCTTTGAGATAATCCATATCATGTAATGACATTTACTTGCTCCATGAAAACTATGCTCAAGTTTAACACGAAACATCATTTCAAAAAGTCTTCCATTCTTTGTTCATTTTACTTGTCCAAACCAAGGAAGGTGTGACCTTATTATAGTGGACTCTATACTATAATATCCAGCAAATTGAAGGGCATATTAATTGGTTTTATGATTTTGCTATTGCATTTTTAAAAATCTTTAAATAACAATTTCTAATGCCTTTATATTATGTTGATAGAATCCACAAGTCTCGCTTCCATACAATAAATTAAGTAAAATAAGAGTTCTATACATAGTTAACTTAGTTTCAATAGTTATTTCCCAGTAACAAAATGCCCTATTTTTTAACTTATTAAAAGTATCAACAGCACATTGGATTCTGTATGACACTTCAGCATCAAAGTTCATTTTTCTACTTGTAAAACTAACAAGATATTTAAATTGGGTTTACATGCTCAAGTAGATAACTATCTAAGCTAAAAGTTAAAATTTTTTCCTTCATCACTGGCTGATTATAAACTTGAATTTTTTTGGACAATTAAACCAAATTTTTATATGTATTAAGTATAGGCTATGAATCATCTTTTGAATTGGAAAAAATAGTGCAATCATAAGTTTACTGTAAATCCAGAATCCAAAATGATTTTTTTTTTGTTTAATCAATTCAAATTAAAAATTTCATGTGTGCATCTTCATCCCTGTTTCATTAAGCTGCCTATGAACAGTTCCAAAGACTATTGACTTAAAAAAAATTGAAAACAATATTAGTGCAAATAAACCTCATTTAACACCAGTTTCATTTCAAGTACTTCAGATCCTCTCATTTTATCATGTAGAAGTTTCTATAATATGAATAAATTTTAGTGGACAACCAATTTCAAACATTACATAGATCTGTTTGGTTAACTGTATCAAATGCTTTGACCAAATCAATAAAAGTAATATATAAATCCACTTTTTTTGTTTTCAACACTTTTTTTGCATTTGCCTGCAACATTTCTTGAATTTCTACAATCACATTGTCTGGTAACCATTCATCTACTATTTTATCAATTATAGGATTAAAATCTGAAAGGTGCTTTTAAATTTTTCAGGCAGTATTTCTTAAGCAAATTTAATTCCCCATCCCCTCAAATTAAATAATATAATACTATTTTCATTTGGAGGGGAAAGATCACAAGATAATATGAGTTGGATAGATCAAAAACATATTTGTAATATGAATCAATATTCATCTATGGTGAAAAAGAACATGCACAAATAAATACGTATTTAAGAGACTATATGCCGTTATCTAATTATCAGAAAGCTCGTTACAATATCTAGTTATCTAATTATCAGAAAGCTCGTTACAATATCTGCTATTTTACACTGTAATCTCCCCGTCACTGTTTGATAAGAGAAAAATATTTTAACATAAAAGTTAGTGTATATATACAAAGAATGCACAACAATATTCCGGTCAAGCATTGGTGGTCGAGAGATCAGCGACAGCTGCTTTATAAGCAGTTGTCCCGGGTTAGCGGGTTCGCTTCCTGGCTGATGTTATGACACATGAGGAAAAAAAAATTCAGTTAATCTAGAAATCTATTTCTGATGAATAAAGAATTATTGGCTATTTGTGATATTAATATTCTTTGGTTGCAATTAGGTAAAAATTTATGTTACACATATCTGATTACATGACTCATTTTATTCATATTCTAAATATATATGAGTCCTCAAGCATTATTCCATGTGTCATAGCATCGGCCGGGACGCGAACCTACAACCGTCTGCAACCAACTACTTGCTTGCATGGCGGCTGCGATACCTCTCGGCTAACAACGCAAGACGCCTCAAGCATTATTAGGTTGTATGTAAGCATGCATTCAAATAGATAAAACTTTTTTTCTAAAGCTTGAAATAAATTTTATTTTTAAAAAATGCAGATTTTTTTTTTTAATCCATTGTTTACTATTTTGATCTAAGTTTGTTAACTAATGAATGAACTGGATCCAATTATTAAACAAGAATCGTGTAAACTTTTCACTCCGTCTCATAAGAAACTTCAGTTAATTGATATCCTGATTCTTTTTTATTTTCTTTTATATATATAATAACAAAAAATAAATGTATAATAACGAAGATATCTTTAAGGCATTTTAAAAATATTTCTATTTAATAAAAACTTATAGAAATAATACTTTAAAAAAAAGAAAACTAACGAAATGTTAGCGGAAATCTTGCGTTATATATTGTAAATGAGAATTGTCAAATTAAAAAATATACATTGTATTTTAAAAAGACAAAAAAAAACTGTAAACAGTAACTTATAAAAAACAACAACAACAACAAAAAAAAACTAGCTAGAAATAATTAAATATAGCAAATAAATAAAAAAAAGTGGGCGAAGGAATTAAGAGAAAAATAATCGATTATTTACATATGCACGTAAAAAAACAATCTTTTGGAAAACTCAATTACGCATTAGTAACTTTAATTAAGCAATAAGAAAATTATAATTTTTCTAGAGAAGGAAAATTTTTAAAAAATGAAAAATTCCTTATCCGTAATCGCACCATACCTTTACTGCAAATCAGGACTATATCTATAATCAGAGGCAGGTTTTCCAAGTGCTGAAAGCAAATTTTAAGGTTTCAAAGCGACTTATTAAAGGGATTAATCAGGAAATAAAATTAAAAAATCAAAATTGTTTTTCATCAATCTTTCACAAAAATTATTATGACAATTCGTATTTAGGAGTTAATGACTTTTGAATAAGGGCTGTCTTAAAACACAAAATTTTTTACTGGTTACCTCCCCCCGAAAGCTGGACCGTTGACTAGCTACATCTAATTATTACTCAGTAAATGAACATATAATTATTTTTAAACAATAAAACGAAGAAAGAAAACCTTTAATTGTCACCATCGGACAATATCTTCTTCACTATACGCCTTTGCAAAGCTAATGGAGAAGTCTTTGTCCTACACTTAGTTATTTTAAAATTATTCGTCTTTTACATAATTGAGTTAATTTATAACGTATGTAAATATATTATAAACAAACAATCAATATCTTTGACTTTTTTAACGCAATTTATAATAATAATTGAAAGGCCATTTGCTCAGGAGATCAGAAAAATGACCGGATAAACTCCGCAATATCTTTATTATTTCTCATTATACTTCGGCGAAAATCGATTCGCAAACTGTTGTGTTCCCATTCTCCTCACTAAGGTAAAACACATACAGAGTTAAATTTAAGCATTATAGAAGAATCGTAAGTAATTATTACATTAAATTTGAAAAATATTTTTTTCATTGAAAAATAAAATAAGATTTTTCGAGTTAGTATTCATTTACCGGTATTTTAAATCTTAAAACATTTACATTATTAAATATATAGTCAACATTATATTACGTATAATTTATTTATTTTAAATTCTTAATAATAATTATATTTACCTCATTTTTAACTTATGAGAATTATTCCTATATCGACAATTGTGTTTATTTGTAAGTGGCAAAACTTTTAATAAAATTCAACCCACCTGTTGAGAATTTTTATAGGACGTAATAAATCTAACTTGGAAAACTTTGACGCAAATACCATAGAAAGCCGACAAAAAGCTACGTCACGGTGATAACAAATGTCATTGTTTTGTTAATTTTTAACTTGAGGCGCTTAAAGCCTAGTTTATTTACGTTATTGCAAAACCTTAAAAAAATGATGCAATAATGAGTTTCCTCTACCTCTCGTTTTGTTTTTCTAATTTATAATTCACTAGAAAGTTAATGATATTTTGTCAACACCATTATAAATTCCGAGCAAAAAGCTAATTATTTTTTTTATTTTTTTAAATACTGTATAGAAAGCTAATTTTAAATACAAATTGATACTTTGAATATATACAATAGAAAGGGGAAAAAAAACTCATAAATAAAACAAAAGCAAACATTTCGTTGGAATAATTATATTAAGTTATTGTATTCCTAAAAATTCATTTTTTACCAAGTTATATGTTTTGAAATGTTTATCGAAATGTCAGCTAAATCTCATATTAAACTTTTAAAGAAGTTTTATCTCCATTTTAAAAGTTTAAATATAGTTTTTTAAAGTTGTCGGGAACGTTGGAAAAACGTACTGACAGATTGAACATGATAATCAAAAGAAGATTTTGTTTTTTCAGTTTATTTAGCTGATTATCGATATAATAATCATTAGCTCTTGAATATGCCATTCTACTGCGACACTAAACCACACGGCTTCAGCTGCTATGGAAAAAAAAATAAAGACGATACTCACCACGTTATCCAATTGCACTGTAATGAAAGTTTATGTTTTTACAGTACTGTGTTATTAGAGCTGCAACATGAAGAATAATAATCGTTTAATCATAAAATTAATTAGGTAAAATCAAAAACATATTTTAAAATCTACATTAAAAAAACAACAACAATTTAACAAAAAAAAAAAAAAAGTACGAAAAGCAATTAATGTGAAGAATAGTTAAAATGCGTGTTTAAATCAAATTGAGTGTGAGTTTGCACGTGCATATTCTGCATAATCTATTTTAATACATTGTACAAGATTACACCTGCATTTATATATGTAATATATGCGGGATTCGAACTCAGACTTTCACACGACCTACAACTCTCAGTGACATCTTATATTGCTGACTCACCTGATCACACATACGTTGAAAAGATAAATAATCACCAAGAGACGTAATTCGTGCTAAACCAGCACTCATCAGTTGGTTCAGATTACCATCTCCACACATATGTACAATTAGTACTCAGCTTTATATTAAGATAACCAATCTTCATACTTTAATGAGTGCTGGTTTAGCACGAAATACGGATATTGGTGATTATTTATCTTTTCAACATGTGTGTGGCCAGGTGAGTCAGCAATATAAGATGGCACTGAGAGATGTAGGTCGTGTAAAAGTCTGAGTTCGAATCCCGCAAGCCTTACAAGGTATTAAAATAGATTATGCAGATATGCACGTGCAAACACCCACTCAATTTGATTTAAACACGCATTTTAACTATTTTTCACATTAATGCTTTTCGTATTTTTTTTTTGTTAAATTGTTGTTTTTTTTTTTTAAATGTAGATTTTAAAATATATATTTGATTTAATAACCTAATTAATTTAATGATTAAATGATTATAATTCTTCATGTTGCAGCTCTAATACCACAGTACCGTTTTTTCTTACTTGCTTTACCCTATAACTAAAAAAATAATTTTTTTTTAGATATTTAATGATTAATATTAGCATTTACTCATCAGCAAGTATGACCTTTCTTTCTATCTTGGTAAAAAAAAGAAAGAGAGAAATATAAAGAATAAAAGGCTAAAAACTAAAAATTTAAACATTGGTAAATGCTTTCATTCGTTTATTTAATCATAAAGATATTTAAATTGAAATATTTAAGCCTAGTAAAGATGTGAACATTATTTTTCTCAAGAATGTATAGACAGTAAATTATTAATACAATAATCAACTTGTATAAAAATCAAATTTTCCTGTTCCACTATATAGGATCCTGTTAACTAAGCTACTCTGCAATGTCTGAGTGTTATATATATATAACCAGTCAGAATGAATAAAGTTACCACAAGTACAACTTTGTTATTTATTAACAAGATAATAACAATAATGAAAAATATATATTAAAATATAAATTAGTTCTTAGTTTGAATAAAAGTAACATGAAGAATAACTTGTTGAATACTGCATTACTCAACAAAGTATATATCTTTCTTTCTAAGGAAATAAAACACTGCTAACACATTTATGTCTTGCTGTGGTCAGCATAATTTATGAATTGTTTCCCTTTCCATTATTCATTGACTGACTGCCATGACTACAGCTTCACTAGAGAAGACTTCTACTTTCTTTCTCTTCTGCTACATCTTCATTAAACTTTTTTACTTTTATAGATATACAAATGGGAGTCTATTAACAGTGCTCTCTAACATCCTATTTTAGAGTAATTCAACACACATTCCCTACAATAGGAGAGACCAATTGCTAATAAACAGAGATGTACTAGAAATCTAATCAGACATTCCACAACTTCAAAAAAGTTGTAAGCTAGACTTTCGGTACAAAATATGTGGTCCTATCAGTATTAGAAATTTCACCATGCCTTATAACATTATGCATTCTAATTGCTTTTCTGAATCTGAAAAATTTTATTTTGCTGATAATATTTACTTTACTAGTAACAAACTTCTTCACAGGAACACCATTTATACTAGAAGTCATAAAAAATTTCTCAAACAATTATTTAGCCTTTCCACAAATGATCTTCTAATTGATGATATTATTTGTTTTTATGTTACAAAGTAACCTGCTCACTTTAGATATGTTCTTATTTTTTTTTTTAAAAATGGTGCAAATTATTGATTTTGTTACTGCAATCAGAATTTACATTACTGATTATTTTTCAGCTCACTATTTTAGAAATAATTTTTACTTTTGTTATGTCTGACTATAAAGAAATTTATATACTGATAATGTATAAAGTAGTACGAGTGTGTGTGTAGATACAATTAGAGATAAAAGCACATTAAACTTACCCTAGAAAGTTAGTCTGCATGATTAGTTAAAATTATACAAAAAGAAAAATGTAAATTGATATGCTAATTTGTAGAGAAGCAAGAGCAATGCCTCGCATATATAGTAAATAAGGCCACAGAATAAAATGAGTTGTTAAACATATATACAATCCAGTATACTGAAGAATTAACAGTAATGAGTCAACAGAGTTTAAAATGCGCAGTCATACAAAATGCAGCACTGTAATTAATACTATGAAATACAGTGCATATATAGTCTAATATTGAGCAAAATGTATCAGTTAACATAATTGTCAGAGAATACTAGCTTACCTACTTGTAGTTGCAAATTTATTTGTAAAGGTAACTAACAAACCACTAGTTGAAGTTATTAATACTTTATTAATATTACAATTTTCTTAACTTTAAATTTATTGTGTACAGTACTTATTCTTTAAAAATAAATTAATGAGTGCACAACTGGCTTAGTGTTTTCCTGAAGGTTTGTGATGATGGCATTTTAGTTTTATTTATAGATTGGGATATTTCCATCCTCTAATATAATTATTGAACGTCTTTAAAAAAAATTATTTAAATATTCCAAATACATTCAACTGTTAGTAATAGTGCACAGGTTAATATATACACAATATTTTGAAAGGTATTATTCTCTCCTCTTCTTGCTGGCCTGACTAGTGACTACTAGCATGGGAATTGAATCTGGACTTTTGCATTCTTGAATATTGAATTTTAAGGTAATGATTTAACCAGCTGAGTCTTTGACAGGATGGCTCAGTTAATTAGAGTGTTATCTTAAAATTCAATATTCAAGAATCTAAGGGTCAGATTATCTTCCCATGCTAATTCTATCATTGGTCGGCCAGCAATACCTGAAGAAGAGAGGAGAATAATAGATCACAAAACCTTGTGCACATACTAATCTGTGTGCTATTACTAACAGTTGAATGTATTTGGGAAATTTTAATATAGTTACATTTTTTAAAAGCATTCAATGCGTATATTAGATAATGGAAATAGTCCAATATATAAATACAACTGACATGGGTGATATTGTCCCCTGTATATATCAATTGGCATAGTCAACAATTTCAGAAACTGATAGACATCAATTGGAATACGAATATGTGAGAGCATCATGGGGATTAGTGATCAAGATTCCTGAATATCAATAAAAACTACTTAATAAAAATATGAACAGATATCATGGCAATGCAGAACAATACAATAATGCCTTTTGATATTAACAATATAGATGAATGGCAAATATATGTGACCCATGTCAAGAGGTACATGATAATAATAATAATGCAGATAATAGGTGAAAGTCATTACTTTAATGTGGGTGTCCTGAAATTATGTGCTCCTAAATAGTTAATTATTTGTGTGATATGAAAGCACCTGAAGATACCCTATATGAAAAGTTATTATAAAAGTTAAACTTACCCTTCAAACTAATAACTTTGAAAAATATAGTATGATTCTGTTTCCAAGATAAACTGCAGTCACCAAGTGAAAGCATTCCGGAGTACAATATACAACTGTGTGAGCTAATAAAGGAATGCCAGTTCAAAGATGAACTGGAAGATATATTGTTAGACCAGCTGCCATAGAGTATGTTAAATGTAAAGTTTAGACAAGTATTGTGAAACTACACTTACATACACTGGGCTATTGAAAGAGGAATAGCATATGAGGTCATTGAGAAAGAATTAAAAATACATTTTCTATTTCTGTGTCACTAAAAGACACAAAGAAAATATGTAAATTTAGAAGTGAGAAATGTAATAACTGTAGACTGAAAAAGTTTTTATCTAAAGTTTGTAAAAGCAAACAAAAAATGATTAAAGCAGATTTAGAGGAAGAGCTTCCAAGAGTTAAGCAACATGAAGAAGTAACAGAAAGTGATAACATTTAATTTATTAGAAATGAAATGCTCAGAAGGATTGGATAGCTATTAATTAAGAAAATGAAATAAAAATATGTTAATCAATAAGATGAACTTGATTGCTACAAATGTAAATGGTAATTGTATTGATATAATAGAGATAGTAGCAGTACCGGTAAAAATTAATAGATGAATAAAATATCTACCAATATATATATTGTATTTAAGAATTTGAGCTCTGTATTAGTTTGCAATTGGTTCAAGCCTTTGGGAATTAGGTTTAAAATTATTAAAAGAGTACAACTTGAATCTGACATAAGAAATAAATTCCAACTCTAAATTCAGCCCAGCAAATTTGAAGATGCAACCAGTGAATATAGAGCTAAAGTTGAACACACAACCAGTCATCTGTAGACTAAGAAAAGTTCCATTCACTCTCAGTTAAGAAAAACATTAATTCATCAATGGAAGAATCTATCTGGACTATAATCATTATTTAAAAACTAAATGGTTATGTGAAAAAATGCAGTGATTGTTGATTAATAGTAAATAAAAATATTAGCAAAGGAGCTTGTCCAGTGCCAAGGATTAGAGAGGTATTAGCTTTTCTATAGAAAGCCTCTCATTTTGCCAAATTGGACTCACAGTTGACATTTCATCAAATCCTAGTTACTGCTATAACAGTCAATTTACTTACCATAAACACACATTTGGATCTATTCAAGTTTAATTAGTTACTTTGTGATAGAACTATAGGGTCTAATGTTTTCCAAGTCAAGGTGGAAAGTCTTTTAAGAAACACATGAGTGATACCTTAGCTTGATGATATTTTAATAGTCACTGAAACTGAAAAGAGTTAAAAAGATGGGTAAACATTATGTGTGAAACATTCAATAAAATGTGAGTTAGATTCAATGCCTCTAAATGAGTATGGTCAACCAGAGAAATTAAATTTTTGGAAAATATTATAATTTATAAATAAAAATACCATAATCTGGAAAAGTTCAGAGCTGTTAAGAATGCACTGAACCTAAAAAAATTGCCAGAAAGTTGCAAGCAATGTTGGGTCTATTCAATTTTTTTGAAAGTTTCATGAAAGGAAAATCCCTAGTAGTAATTATTTTCTACCAATTATTAAAAAAAGAGCAAGAACTGAATGTGGGGTGTTCAAAAAAACATGACCTTTAAAAAGATTAAAGACTTTCTGGCTTCTAACCAATTGTTAGTGCATTACTGTGATGATCAAGAAATTGCCATTGCTACAGATGCTGCAGACTTTGGAGTAATTTGCCATAATCTCTCATGGAGTTTATTGTAGCAGTGCATAATCAGCTACAAGCATCAAGTACAAGTATTAAATGTAATAATAATAAATAATGGCATTTGCATTGATTCTAAAGAGTCAATAAATAAAAAACTAAGTTTTTTTAAGTAATTGTGCCTTCATATGAGTGTCTTAGCATTTTATCTCAAATAAATATTCATGTTTATAAAATAAAAAAAATAAAATAGAAATGTTTGTTAACTAATTATAAAATTAACAATTTGAAGTCAAAAAAAAAGTAAAACAGATTCCAAAATCAACCAAAGTTATTAAAGTATTAACTATGTGATAAAATTTTCAAGTATTTAAATTTTGTTTATATAAATTTGGTTTGTTTGAAATAAATGCAAATTACAAAATATATATATATGTATTGTATTCTTTGTTTTCCATTTTTATTTCCAATTATAAACCAACAACATTTATTTTCTTTCTATGCTACTGATAATGTTTGTAAGAAGGAGTTGACTAAATTGTTTTTTGAAAAGGACATTATTGAGATGGGATTGAGATAACGTTTGGATGGAAATGGTTAAGTTACTTTCAAAAAACACTCAATAACTTATAAAAAGGGCTATTGTTGCAAATTTGGATCAGAATACATGTGTTGGAGAGAGAAAGAAAGAGTGAACTATAAAATTTTACTGTGAAGGCCATCATCAGGCAGCATATCTACATGCAAAAAAATTGGAAGAATATTATAAAGATTGTGTTACTACTTAATTATGTAATGTTTTATATATATATGATTTAAATTTTACCAATATGGATTTCTAGAACCTACTGTAGTCCATTTCTTGGCTAGCATAACCGCTCCTGGAAGAAAAAAGTAATGTTAACCATCTTTAAATAAAAAATTTGATAGCATAAAGAAAATACAATTGTTCAATCCCATCTCTATTTTAGGTGTGCCTCACCTAAGAAAGAAAAAGATATCTACTGAAGCCTAAAAACTATAACACTAAACTATGACAAAATTTTGGATCAATCATATAACTAGCCAATGGAAAAATATTCAAACTATTTGCATGGAGTAGATCAAGTATGCTAAAACAACCCTTAAACTATTAACAATCTCAACCTGTAGTCAGGAAAACCTCTTTAAATAAAAAGAATAAGCCTTAAGTAAACTGGCTTCAGTGTCTTAGTAAATTGTGTAAATTCTACAACTTTTTTTTAAAAATCATGTGTATTAACTTGTTCAATCCAGTCAAGAATGTGTATAAGAGTAATAAGTGGACTATTACTCATATAACTTCATTGATAAAGTGGGAAATAAAATAATCTTGAGGATTGTTATAGTCAGATTGATAGCCAAAACAATCAAAAAGTCAGTTTATTTTTAATGTAACTATTTTTTGCCAACAAAAAATTAACAAAACTAAAGCAAGAGTTATCATTTTCATTATATATATATATATCCTAAAATATTGTTTACCTAAAACTTGCTTTTGAAACTGCTGCATTCATAAATATAATAGTCACAGAGGCAACACTCTCTATACAGTATTACCAATTAGTGGAATACAGAATAGTCAATGGGTGTAAGAAGGTTTGTGCCTAAAATCTCTATCTACTGCCTACTCATCCTGGGAATAATGAATAAGTATTAGATAGAGATTTTATGCACAAAACAGTAGTGTTCATTATAATACTGATTATTTTAGTCATTTGTATTTATTAATTTAATGATTTCATATAATTATTTAGACTTTTTTTAAAAAAAAAAATTGACATCAACAGTAGCCAGATTTCAAATTCAGATTTTATGACTCCGCTAAAATTACTACAATATATGCACTTAGGAAATACTTAAAAAAAAACATGTACATTATTTTTAATATTAGAGATTTAACTATTTTTTGTTTAGTTCTTAATATTTTAACTTTTTTTTTTAACAATAAGTTAATTTTTTTTTCTTTTATTATAATGTTAACATTAATCAGTTTTCACATTCTGCATTTTTGACTAATGGCTATAATTATTGCAGTATATGTACAAGGGAGAATATTTTTAATATATATAATATTTTTATCACTAAGTAGTACATGATAAGCAACTAAGGTAATAATTAATTCTTATATCATAAAGATGTCTACCATTCAAGTATTCATTTTTTTTTTTTTTGCATTTATTTTATATTAATTATACCTATAATCCTTAATAATGGTCAAACATAAATTTGTCCATAATGTTGTTTTCAATCATTAATAATAGTTCAACACAATTGAAATAAAACAACTATATAAAAATAATAAATATTTCCTTTATTGAACCGGTTTTCACCCACATTAGGGCGAAAGGAAATATTTATTATTTTTATATAGTTGTTTTATTTCAATTGTGTTGAACTATTATTAATTATACCTATATAAAATCATTTCTTTGTAATTGATTTATACTACAATGATAAATATTAATATCAGTTATATCATTATTTAATTACTGGCCTGGTTAATTTTGGTCATTATTAAAATTATTGATTAATAATATAAAAAATTGAGCTTGTTCGGGCATAAATATAATGATAATAAGCACAATTTTTAATTTAAAGTTTATATAATTTTCTTTTCTGTTTATTATAAATAGCCAACTTATATACTTTTGTTAATATTTTGTTAATTAAATATTGTTTTGATCATATTGTTTCTTTTATTATCTGTGATCAAAATCTTGAGTATTCATTTGATCTCAGGGATTTATATTTCTATCCTAAGTTAGTTTTAAGATATAGTTTGGTGATATGTGAATGCGCATAGTTGATTACTTTCTGAGTATTATGCCGGTGTGGTACCTCTAAACAGATTATATTACTTCTGCATTATATAAAAAAAAGAAGCTAGTGATAAGAACAATAATGTTAAACCATCAACTTCATAGCATAATATTATTATATATATATATATTGAGATAGTTATGTATCTCTTGGCATACAACAACATAGACATGTACGCACACTTATATATATAAAGTTAAAAGGAAAAGTAGAAATAAACACAAAGAAAATTTTAGGTAAATATTTTTTATATTACACTGGAATAAACATTAAGAGTTAAACAATAATTTTGAATTTAAAAAAATTATTATAAATTAAACATTTAAAAGGATCTATTTAATGTTTTATTCTGATTTTGATAATTAAAAAAGAAATCTAAAACAAGCTTGGATTATGTTATAAAAGATATACTGATAAATTATAAAATTTCAATTTTTAATTAAAATAAAGTTTTTTTAAATTAAAGCTTGTATAATATATTTTGATAAAATTTATTATAATAAATTATGATGCTGTTTAAAGGATGAAAAATACTTTGAGATAAAATTTTGGTTTTAATTAAGAAATTTTTTTAAAAAGTAATTAATTTGTTTTTGTTTTTTTAAATCAAGATAAAGAAGAAAAAATTTACCAATTGTTTTTAAATTCCTTGACACAGTATAAAAGGAGGATTTAAAGGATCATTAAGGGGGATTACAACATTATTACAGCACTATTATTATGAAGTTATAACTGAAGATAAGAGACAGTGTATTCAGCTGCTGCTAATGTCATAATGATAGAGTTTAAATTTACACAGAAATAATGACCCAGCTTTTTTGTTTTATAGACCATATATATATATATATATTAGATGGCATGTCTGAAGTCTGTCAAATTATAGAGATTAAATGGATTGACTGAATGCCCACAATTACCAGATTTATTACTTTCCTGAAGTTGTTAATGGGCCGGTCTACTGATTTAGAATAGGCCGGCTTACTAAAAAATTCTGTTACTAGCCATAAAATGGAACAAATACCATGCTATGACTTTATATGTATGTGATTAATCTATATGCAAAGAAGCACAAACTATGGTGACCAGACACCCTGATTTTTCAGGATTTGTTCCTATTTTTGATTAGATGTCCCAGTGTCCCCGAAATGTTTTTTCCTGACCATTGTATGTCATGATTTTCAAATACTCATAATTATTATTTGTCTACCTAAATAATTCATTGCAAAAATAATAGTTTCTTTGCCCTTTCTGTCCATTTCGGTCTCTACAGTAATATTATAAAAACTTCAAACAAATTCAAACACCAAACAAAGATCACTATTATGTTATATGACCAAGTTCTCAAGATAGATGCATTCCCACATACAACCTCACTTTGGAGCATGCACAGTTGAATTTTTTTAAGGCTAAAATTTGAACTGCACTTGTACCTAGTTTGATTGACAGTGTAGTTTTACTAGTTCTTTGTTGATCTTAATTTTCTACAGTGATAAAATTAATAGAAATATTAATAACCCTAAACAATAAACAACAAGCCAAAGAGGAAATGTACTTGCAATGCTGTATATACAAAATAATGGAGTCTTATATAATAAAAAAAGGATGCAATGGCTTAAAAATGATTGGTTGTTATGCCCCGATTTTTGATAGAACCAGTCTGGTCACCTTAGCCTCATCTATAGTGTATCTCTTTCAAATCCAGTCACAAAATCATCTGTTGATTTTATTTTATTTTTGATCATTTATGATGATGAATGATTATTATTTTTCTCTGTAATGCTGGTGAACTTATTGTTAGTCTTTTTTTTTTGCTTATCTCTCATGCTCATTATATTTATTGTATATATAAATTTGATTCATATAATGGGGAAGATGATGATGATGAGTGCCATCAATCCATATTGACCTCTTTCTTTATACCATTACAATATATATATATGGCAAATACTTGCTTACATAATTATAAATGTTATCAAAATCAAGTTTATATAAGTTAGAAATTTTATAATCGTTTTCTTTTTGCAACCTCTATTTTTACTTTAAAATCATCAACAGAAACTGTAATCTAATTTGCTCTATCAAATTGTTTTTCAATTAATTTAACTTTGTTTTTATTTTCTAAATGTCTTTCAACAATAATTCTCATAACTTTAGTTGCAAATGCCCTTCCCAATTTTATTTTAAATTCCAATCATTTCTTAAATATTCTATTTAATTTTTTAAATAATAATTCAGCTGTATCAAACTCTAATTAAAAAGATAATGATTTGTTCAATATCAATTCGATAAATAAATGCTAGTGTATTTCAGCCATTTGACATTTCTCCATTATATATATGCATAAATGATCTTTCTGCCACATACAATTCAATTCAAACGTTTATAGATGGCAGTTAAAGCTAGTCATAGAAATTTTATTAGTCACGCAATAACATAATTTGTCAATCCCAACCATTCTCAAATTAACATATAACACTTAAAAAACATTGGTGAGTTAACAATGTCATGTATATTCATTAATTTTAAGTAGTATTGTTAATAATAATTTATAAATTAATAAATAAAAAAAAGATAATATAAAGATAATTTTAAAAAATAATTACTGTTACATCCCTTATATTTGGACAATGCTCATCACACAGAGAAATTGTTAGATATGTTTTAGTATTTAGCATATATGTCTTCACATTATTTATAGGTTTAACAGTATGCTTTCAAGTTCACTACTTGAATTTTTGAAACAAAAAAGATGTAATCATTTTCATATTTTTTCTTATTGTTATTAATGTCATCTTTTCATAATTTCTTTTTTATTGTTGTTGTTATTTGTTACTGGGATCCCAATCAAAAGTATTTACTATGAATCTTAAAATGATATATTTCAGTATTTTTGTTTATTTTCTCTTTTACTATAGCAACTGTTTCAGTTTTTAGATATTTGTATAAAACTTTGCTTTTAAATCTTTTTTTTTTCACTTTTGTTTGCAGTGTTTGCCACTTGATAATTTTTTTGGGATAGGATATCTATTTTAAATCCTGATAATAAGGTTATAAAAACGTATTATCAAATCACTGGATCAGTTTTTTTTTTTTTTTTTTTTAAAAAGTACTTTTGTAACAGGTACTTAATAAAACTACTTGGTTTCTCACTCAGAAACTGTTGTAATATCTGTTTTTTTAAACTGTCAACTCACGACCTACAATAGTTTAGAAAATAGAAGTATGATGGAAGATTGAGTGATTGTTGGAACTGATAATGTACACACATCTGATAAATTAGGAGCTGTGATATATGCAATATAAACATTTTAACTGTAATCTCAAATACAGCAAGAGAACACATTATTTTAAATGATTAATAATAATTTGTGAATAATTTAATGTACAATAATGTCTTTGATGTAAAAATAAAGCTAATAATATTCAAAAGTCTCATTCTGATAGGAAAAGAATTAATAAAAAAAATAAGTGTTTTTAAAAACATAATTTATTTTCAATTTTTTTCTTTCCATTTCACTATATCTTCATCTCCAAACTTGCCTCTCTGTGCAATTGCACACATAGCATTATCATTAGAACAGGTCCTAATAGTAAGACTTTATATTTGAAGTTTCCTTTTATATATCTTCTTCCTATGATTCATTAATTCTCTCACTAATTACTGACTTTCAAAAATTAGTTTAGTAGTATTAGTTAAGCTTAATTTTTTATTGTCGATAGAATTACATCTCTTTAACACTAACAAATCTTCTCTAGGAACCAGGTTATATCTCAAAAACCATGTTTTTTATTTTACCCCAATCTTAATTTTTATTTTATATAAAATTTTAATCTATTGTTTTCTTGAATATAGTTTTCAAATCTTGGAGAGACCACCTTAGTCCACTCTTCATATAATAGGCACCATCTAGTAAAGGATCTTTAATTTCTTACATATTATACTTTTGTTAATTATCTTTATATCTTTTTTAGATACTATCATAGACATATTTTTGATGTTACTGCATTGATTTCTATTGCTCCAATAATATATGTCCTAATCTACTAAATAGATTCATTGTCAATACTTTTATATATTTCATCTTAACACACATATTATTCTTTCCAGTTTTTTGCAATCATCCTCCCTGATATTGTTCATATAACAAATAAAAATCGTATATTAAAATATATAGTTTTTAAAAAATAATATCCTTTTTACTTTTGCTAGCTTATATATAAATTGAGAGCCATAGTGAGTTTTTTTTTTTTAGTATTACAGTGAAATCGAACATTTAGATGCTCCTATCTCTCTTTGTCACCAAGAAGGCAGTAGCTTGTTGGCTCCTAAACATAAATAAATGCATGAATCTTATATGTTAATTAATAAAATAAAATATATTTATATTAAATATGTTAGCATTGTAGCTTCTCAATCCATCAATGCCTTAGCATTTGCCTGTTTGCCTACCTTATTATTATGACTCTATGCATTATTGTGAAAAAGTATTGTATATATGAGGATAGATTTTTATGTGTAAATAAAATGAGTCTAGTTTATATATATATTTGTTCAAGATTATACTTATATATTTAGAAAAAGAATATATGTATTTTTACTTTGAAAACATAGAAACTAGAAATGAGGCAGTCGAATAATTACATCAGCTTTCATTTAAAAGTTATTTTGATTACTTACTTGGAAATGATTTCATTTTGTTTTAATTATTAATGTATAATTGTGAGGAAAAAAACAAAAACAAGTGGGTATTTTATTTTGGGCTAATTATAGTGTTTATCGCAAACATTCTTTTGAAGATAAACATTAATTAAAATAGAATACTTGGAAAAATTGCAATACCAATATAAAATAGTTTAGATAACAGATTAATAAAAGAAAAATAAGAATATTTAATTAAAATAGTAGTTGATTCTCAAGATAGCATATTTTATTTTTTTATTGTGTAATGAATGAGAAGGATGGATAGCAATAATCAATAAATATGTGTATTGCCCAAATAGGAAAAAAAATCTAAAAGTGTTCATTCATGATGTATAATAATGCAATTTGTGCAGTAAATATATATATAATGGTCCTGGCAAATATACAGACTTGTGTAAAAATACTGAGTTAATATTGCCTTAGTTCTTTGAGTGATTATGAAAGTGTTAATAAAAGTTTGTGGTAAATAAATCATAGCTTTGGAATCAATGAAAAGTTATATTTTTTAAACAAAATTATATTAATTTAAATTATCATTATCTGTAATCTTGCACAAAAGATTATATAATATTATGATATATGATTAAACAACTAAACATCACATGATTATGTAATAGCATTGTATAATATTTTAATATATGAGCTAGGATTTAGAAACAGATTAGAAACATATTGTGAAAACAAGGAATTTTATTACCTGTATTTTTAAAATTTTATGGTATACTTCCTTTTGAAGAAATTTAATTACTCTAATTTATAGTTTTGCAATATTTTATTAATTAAAACTGTAGTTTTTATAATTTGAATAAATCTTTACAATATTTTTTTTTTAATAATTTAATAATAATAATAATAATAATAATAATAATAATAATAATAATAATAATAATAATAATAATAATAATAATAATAATAATAATAATAATAATAATAATAATAATAATAATAATAATAATAATAATAATAATAATAATAATAATAATAATAATATATTGTTAGATTTATTTATATGTATCATGCTAATTTTGTATTATTTGCTTAATTAGAAAAATATAAATTAAATTATAAAATTTTATTGTACTAAAGGCAGTGTAAGAATATCACAATATTCCAAGAAAGTTGCAATGACTAATTGATTTAAAGACAATTGCCTCATCCAGCAATCTTAATATATCAAAAATTGAATATAGTAAAATTTTACATGTGAAAATCTTGGCTGATTCATTTCAAATTTGAGCTAAAGATAATATATATACCTTAGTTAGCAAGAACAATTGATGCCCTAAAATGCATTACAAATTTTAAGATCTCACAAAGAATAAGCAACTATAATGAGTTCCTGTGGTGAAATAATTAGTTACTTTAAATTCAAAATATGTAAAAATTTGATGAAAAAATAAAGCTTAAATTGAAAAAAAAAAGTTAATTAATGAATAAATATTTTACTAAGCATATTACTTAAAGACTAACCTGTGAATAAATATACTGTATAAAAATATTTCAGTGCTATTTTGTCTTTTATGTAGCTAGAGAATATTCCCTAATTCATGATTTATTAAATTTAAATAAAACATGAAGAAAAAAGCTAAATACAATGTATATTTTAAAAATTTTTAAAAATTAACTTATCCCAATATATGTTTTAAAATTTATTTTTGGTGCATTTTATATTCGATTATCAAAGTTTTTATTTTTGTGATTATCAGCACCAACCACTATTAATTTTTTTTTTTATAAAAATATTTCATGAATTAAATTTATTTTACATATTATATAAATACAGTGAAATTTAATAAAAATATAATAAAGAAATATAATATATAATTAATTGCTGAAGTTTAAATAATCTAAATGATTAAATCTTTTTGTGTGTGTGTGTGTGTGAGATACTGCAAAGGCGTATTTTTTATCAGCCACATTATCTTGAATATTAAAACAAATTACAAGATTATTAATTTGAAATTGAGCAAATGAATATTTTTAACTTATGCTTATTACTTTTGATCATATAAATTTGGATTATTAATTGCATAATGCACAAAATCATTTCCCCCCTCTTTTTTCTCCTTAAAATATTTTACAATTACAATTAGCATATTTTTTGCTATGAACAAAATAACATTCATAGGAATTTTAATCCATAATATTATTAGTGAATATATTTTATCTAATATAAATATTTTAAAATTTAGTATTAATACACTTTGTTGTTATATTGATTAAACTATATTTTTGATTACTAACAATGAAACTGGCATTTTTTTGCATTTGATAATTATATTGATGAAAATTTTTACTTTTTATATGTCATACATGAAAGCACAGGATATTTTGCAAGGACATTGTATTAAAAACTCAGATAAAATATAATAATCATATTTAAATTTCAGAATAAAAATATATTTGATATTATATAATGAATAAACTGTACTTATTGTTCATTTTCAGTGTCAAAGTTGCCATTTATATTTTAGATGACATAACTTTAGTAAACTCACTATCCTATATATTAGGGGTGAGCAAAGTTTTAGATGTTGGGAGTGACATTTTTGGTGAAACTGTACCTGAGGGCAACTATGATTTTTTTAAGGAATTCAAACCAGAAACCAAAAAAATATGTTATTTTTGCCAGAACAAAAATCGGAATGGGAAAAAATAATGGTTCAAAGTCCTGTTTTTTTAGAATGTACTTACGAATTAGTGTTTTTTATAAGGATTTTTTAGGTACTCAGAAATATTGGTGATGTTTTTAGAAGATAAGAACTGATGATTTTTTTTCAATAAGATACGAACTGTTGAAGACATTTTATATGACTACTATTAAATTACCTCAGCTCCCTCTGGAATTACAATATGTCCATGTTGCTTTATAAAATATTTATTAAATTACAATTAAATATAGAGGATTTGAAATCACACTTTCAAGCTTCCACCAACTATCCACACTATCTCATACAACTGATATATATGACCACACACATGTAGAAAAGATAAATAATCACCAATATCCATATTTCATGATAAACCAGCATTCATCAGTTGGTCCAGATTATCATCTCCCACACACACATATATATATATATTTATATAATCAGTGCTCAGTTTATATTAAGATAGCAAATCCTCACACTTTAATGGACAGACTTCGATCCCCTCCAACTTTTCAGCCATCCATATCATTGAAAATCTGTTGATGGAAAGCCCAAATTCCATGCTAATGCCAACATTATTGCCACACCCATGTTGACCTAAAGTCACTCTGACCCCTCATGTATAGGACCTTATCTATTTGAATACATAGAAGAGGGATGGGAAAGATACAAGCTTCATATGTATGAGATAGTGTGGATAGTTGGTAAGCTTGAAAGTCTGAGTTCAAATTCCCTATATTTACGATTATGGTTTTTGAAGAGTGCCTGGTTTTCAAATATTTAAATTGCAATTATTAAATTACTATACAAAGTATTTTAAAAAGTTCACAACTTCTTTGTTTTAAAATCATTTCATTAAAACTCTTGTTTCTCCAGGACAAGTTATTTTCATTTCTTCTCAGGAAAATGGCAATTAAATATTTCTAAGAATTTTGGCTCTAGCATTACACAAAAATAATTTAATTCTTTTCAGTTTCTTCCAATCTAGGTTTATTTTTGAGATCGACAATAACGACAGATTTCTATTTTAAATTTAGCTATTTTTAAATAAGAATAATTTTGAATTATTTTTGATTACTTTTTATATTTAAATCAGCTCTGAATTTATTATTATAATTTGTCAATGTTCATGTCAGCTTTGTGGTCAACTTCCAGAGACTTGGCAGTCGACATCTTGGCCACCCCTGCTATATATTATCAATCTTATAAATAACTGACCTTTTGAAAAAAATTGGTTGTTTTTTTAAAAAAGTTTTGAATTATTTTTAAATATCATAATAATGAATAGTTGATTGTAAATCAAAATAATAGTTACGAATTGATGGTAACTACTATGGAAAATTCACACAAAGGTCTATTAGTAATCAGAGTAAAGATATATATATATTATGACAAAATCCTGATAAATGATGATAAAATTTACAGATTGTGCTTAATCATTTTTTTGATTTGTGTACAATATATACTTTAAGGATATTATTTTTTCCTTTATCTGTTGCTTATTTTATTTACAGTTGAAAATAAAACAATATTTTTAGCTACATTTCTTTTAAATTGAAAAAGTTGTTTTTTTGTAAAATAATATCAACTAACTTAAAATTTAATAAAGTTACAATAATGCCAATCAGAGCGTGTTGTCTTATCAAAACAGTTCCTAACATTATTTAGCAAGCAATAATATTAGAAAACATTTGTTCAAGAGGGAGACAGTCATTCTGCAAAAAAATGCTTAGTTTTAATTTTAGCCTTCTCTTATCTGGCAAAAAGGTGGAAAATTGGTAAGTTAAAATCAATAAGTATTCAGAATATTATCATCATAAACCATGGATAGAAAAGCAGAAAGTTTCTAGAGTAGTTTTCCAGTCATACATAGGAGTAATAAACTTTCCAAATACTGAAAATCAATCATATAACTGAGATATTTAATATCTCCATTAAGTAATATTCAGATATATTCAGTTAAACAACAGCTTACTAAGGTAATTGCCTAAATTTGCTTTACTGACTTGTAACTATCTCCAAATTGTTAATATTTATATTATTATTAATATATAAAGAATCCAGTTTAAAACTGTTAAAAAATTACACATTAACTCCATTAGGTTCTTTTTATTTAAAAAAATTATACTGAAAGAAAAATTCAGAAATAGGGACCAAGAAAAAAAAATTAAGGAATGACCATTGAAAGGTAGAAAAATAATAATTTCAATTTATATTTTGGTTTTGATTTTAAATGTTGTTATGTTTTATTATATCTTACTGTGGATTTAGAAAATTTAATTAAATTTATTTTATATAATTAGTTTTCAGAGGAATTTATTGAAACTCATAAAAAATTGCATATCAAAAGAAAAACATATGTACAATGACAAAATTTAAACATTACAATGAAAAGCAATAAATACCATATATATATATAAAGATAAAGCAAAATAGTTAATCATTATCAGAAAAAAATTCACATACATATATAGTCTTGATATTAGTTTTCTTATCTAAGTAATACATAGTTGGAATGTAGTTTGACAATTATAATTGCAATTTGAAAGTTATAATTAACTATTTGTTAGTCTGTTTCAGAACAGCTTACATTTACCTGATTATCAAAGTTTAGTTAAACTTCTTTTATTTTAATAATTTCACTCCCTATAATCAAGATACAATCTTTAATGTCTATATAAACCCATTAGACCATAGATAAAGATGTATTTCTACCTTTATTGGTAAAAGAAGATTGTCATAGCAACAGATTGAGATTGTTATTGATATTGTTTAAGTGATGTGTGCTTTCATGTATTCACATTTATAAACCTATTCTAGTTTTAAGCATTATTAGCTATATTATCTAAGTAATACACAGTTGGAGTATAGTTTGAAAGTTATAATTGACTATTTGTTAGTCTGTTTTCAGATCAGGTTACATTTACCTATTTAATAAGGTTTATTTAATTTCTTTGAATTAATAATTTTATTCTCTGTAGTCAAATTGCAATCTTTGGGGTTTATATAAACTTATTAGACCACCTTCATTGTTAAAATGAGGTTACCTTGATAACAGATTGGGATTGTTATTGATATTGTTTAAGTGTTGATTGCTTTCATATATTTATATAAAAGAAATATGTAAATAAAAATACAATCTTGAATACAGTACATGAGTATATCGCTTTTTACATTGTTAATTTTTCTAAACCCATAGGCTAGAGGTTTGGCCACTATTTTATTAAAGACAGGGTGGATGCAAATATGTCTGGAGAAGCAATTTTTTATCTATCAGTTTTAATTACTCTAATTTATTTAAGCAAGTAGCAGAATATAATCTCAATTTATGCACCCCAAGGCATATAGTTAAATGTGACACTTCCTATATTTGGGAAAGAATCACTAGAAAAAGTGTTAATTATAAAGAAAAGTATAATTGTTTCTATATACTTTTATAATTAATATCCAAGACTTGAACAATTATAGAGAATGAAATTTTATCTTGCTGTGAATTTAGAAGATTTAATTATATTTACTTTATATAATTAATTAGAATTTATTGTTAATAATAATTGTAATAAATACAAAGAGACAATTTTGCATTTATAATTCTAGAATCATGATTCATATTCTCATCCTATGACATAAATATTGTAATGTTAATAGTGCTTTTTGAATGTTCAATGGCCAGAGCTTAGACTTAATTATGGTAGCATTTTGATAATGCTAAAGAAGAGTGATAAGTATAAATTATCCCATAAATATATTAATTGCCACATTTCATTTACTTATTACTATCATTTAATATTTTGTGAATGAAACTATTTTAAAAATATTATTACATATATATTAATTAAAAATTATATTTTGTTACATCATTATATCAGGATTTTTTATTTACCTATATTTTTCTTTAATATCACCATGAACACTATTGGCTTATATTTTCACTAAGGCCAAATTCTGATATATAATAACAAGAAAGTGTGCATTAGAATTGTCTCTCATTATAGGTATAATGTTCAGTGCTGACTACTATTGTATGCATAAACTGGAGTATTGGAAAGGAAGGGGACAGTAAAAGAAATATCATAATTATCTTTCATTAGTATAAAAATACTATCACAAATTGACACTCAACAAAAGAACTGGATAATGAGAGTTACTTTGTATACATCCTAATTTAATCATTAAAATATATACAGGGAACCTCATTGCATTACTCCTGTTTCAATGTGGGTTTTTTTTCCAATACCAAAACTAACACTATAGTATTAATATTATTATTTTTTGGCTCCATAATTTTTCAAACTGTTGTTTTATTATATTTATTATTAACAAGCACGACTTGAACACAATATTTTTTCACATGGATAATTTTTTTGAATTTTTTTTTACAATATTTTGATAATTACTTTATACATACATTTTAATCATTTACAGTATAAATAATAAATTCAAATAAAATCTTACAATTTTCTAAAACATGATTATAATTTTGTTACTAATTAATTTTTTTCAATTGTTTTTTACAGTAAAATTTTTTATTTAAGAATATTAAAATAAATTTTATGGTCAAAAAACAATATATGAAGTGTACTTTTATGTTTTTAAAGTCAGTGTCATCCTCAGATTTGAAACAAAAATTATCACAATCCTCATGTTTCTTTTTGCCATGGTAATGCTTCAATTATACTAAATTTGCATGTGAAATGTTTCTGACTAAATTTGTTACTATGCCATTTGAACCAATAGAAATAGATTTAAAAAATCCTTGGACAAATATGTCAATATTACTGAAGTTTTAGATTAGTTCCAAGTACTCTAATCACTATATTTTGAAGCAAATGTTAATAAGAGATTTTGATCTTTCTTTTATTTGTAAAATTAATTACAAATTAATATTTTTTAATAAGTAACATCATTTATAGATATCATTTATTTTCTTTAGATTTTTGGAAAACAATGAATTGAACTTTCATTGTGTGTATATATATATATATTGTACCAGTCAAAATAGTATGCTCACTTAACAAGATTCAAATCCTAAGCAAAAGTACCTCGAATCCGATCATGCTCGAGATACACAGGTCTGGAGCAATCCTGAATTCTAACCTATTTGCCTATTCTTCGAATCTCTGACCCAATGAACAACAATCCTGATAACACAGTAAAATTATTTTAATTCCATGCCCAGAAGCAAAGCGGTAGAGCATAAGATCAGACTGATGATGATGATCGAGGTCGGAGTAGCCCAGGAATTACATTTATTATAGTTATTTATTAATGCTAGGCGCTTAGCTAAAGAAAATAGTTCTAAATATTAACTAGAAAATAATAATTAAAAAACAAACCAGGATTTACATGAAATTATATATATATTTAATAAATGTAGAAAACGCATATATATGTTACAAAATTGCTTCACGCTTGGAGTGATCTTATACATTTTGAAAGCTTGGGATTTGTTTTATAAAATCCCCTTTACATCAATTATTTCATGAATATAATTTTATAGAATGTGTTATAAGTTGTGCAGGTTAATATGCCAAATTACAAATGTTTACAAATGAAATACTGAGGATGTACAAAACAATCTACAAGATCGAAACAGATTCGGATTACAGAAAGATACATGATAATTTAACATTAATCATTTTGACAAGCATACATTAAAGAAATCTGGCCTTCATGGCATTTGGATATTTTATCATTTAAAAAGAATACTTGAGATGAACTTAGATTTGATATGTCCACGCATTCTGACAGAGCAATATTGAAGGAGAGGCTGGGTTTGAGAACCCAGATCTGGATGTGCTGTCATCCGCAGTACATAAACCTCATAAACTTTACATTCCACAGGGAGTAGTGCCCCTGATTACGAATGATTTTGAAAAGTAGGATGGGAGCTTTATGCTTTCAATGCCCCAATGACAAAGCAATCAAGAAATGGAAAGATAAAATATCAGAATAAAAGAAAATGTATGCCCGCAACGTTTATTGGACATCAATATAATTTTTATAATATAATTTTCAAATAATATTATTTTAAAGTTTGGAAACAGTCTAACCTCTTGCGCAATAGCCTGTTTTCAATCCTGAGTCATTTAACAAATCATAATGAAAAATAACTTTGACTTATAATATTAAACTAGAAAAATTTATATTTAATTTCGATTCCCGTATACGTATTAATTGCTAGGATTAGCCCTCAGGCAGCAGCAAGAAAAGGTGAAATAATTATATTAAGTTTCACGATCTTTTAAAATGGAAATTAAACAACAAAGTAAAATAAGCATCCACAATAAAATACTTTTAGATATACAACCAACCTAGCGAACGATTTCTATTTTAAATAAACAAATGAATATATTTTTACTAATGAATTTAATTAAGTTGCGAGGTTGACTGATACCGACATATTAAAGAAAATAATATATATATTAAACAAAATAAGTTGTATATATTTAATTGAGCCGCATAAAGTTATATAAACATAAATTAAGCGTGAAAGCAACACATATTTAGAATTACATAAATATTAATAAAGGATTATAGAGAGAGAGTTTACGAGCAAAACTAGCAAAACATCATAAATGGATCTATGACTTAATTTAGCTAAAAATTATAAATCATTCGTGAATGTTCGTATTAAGGCTGCTCTAAATTACATGATTTTACCTAAGATATCAGCATAGCAGCAGGCAGGCAGGCAGGTTGGCAATTCTATGTCATCTTGTATGGCTGGTCAGATGGAATTTGATGGCTGGTAGACAGTCCTCTGAGAGGAAGAAAGAATGGTGAACATTTCCTCACACTCCATTGCACTAAACTTCTCTTGACATCTTAAATGATGGTCTGGCAACACTTTTTGAATCGGGAATGTAAAAGTCCACTCTCCAGGTAACTAACTACTTCATCAAGTGAAAGCAACTAATTAATCCCTCAAAGCTCTTATGGGCTACTTTTTATACCCTCTCTTCCCACCAAGAATTGTGACCACTATCTCTGTAATCCCCTTACAAACAACATTTAATTAACAACATGTTTTTATACAGATACAGCTCGAAATACCATTTTTAGCTATTTTAAATCATTTGACAACCACTGATAAACGATTTGTTTTCGATCTTAATTGCAATTGACAATTTTAGTTAAAGGCAACAGCTATTTTAAATCATTTGAAAAAAACTGATAAACGATTCATTTTTTGATTTTAATTAAGATTTATAAATTTTAATTATAGACAACAATCTGACTAGAGATAAAGATAATTTCAGTATTTCAAGCCTTCCCCATTTTTCTTTGTTGTTTCATTCCAATAGTTTAATTAAATACTTTAAATCAAAATACATATAGATATAACAAAAAAATTTACAATTATATAAAGAAAATGTTTATTTGTCAGCAATAAACATTAATAACATTATTGCTTCATTCATATATATATACGCATCACGCACACTACTGTTTTACTTTACTAAATAAAAATTAATTTTACTAATTTCTCCAATAATTCGGCATACAGTGTGTGAGTGAATAGCATATATTTATAGCAAGGTCTAAATTGTGGATCCCTAGGAGGTTAGTATAGATGGTGAAACATGAAGCTCGATGATGATTAGACATCGATTGCTTCAATATATATATATAAATTTATTTCCATGTTTTTTTTATTTCTCAGAGCAGTCATTAGTAAGCTTATTAAAATTACATTCATTAAATAATAATATAAGTTTCAAGTAAATTAAATAGAAAGAATATGAATACATATAATTTATTAAGGATAGCTGTAAAAGGGAAAGAAAAGTATTTTAAAAAATAGTAAAATAATTTCAAATAATAAAATAAATAATCTGTTTCTCTCTCTATTCAGCAAATAATTTCTTAGTAATTTTTTTAATTAAAAAAAAACAATGAGAAAAAGTTGAATAAATTTTGTGTATTATTTATTAGGTTTTAAAAGAAAGGAAAGAAAAAATTAAGGTTTTAACATATTTGATAAATACTGTTTTGATTAATTAAAGATGTTTTTTTCTCTTTATCACTTTAAAACAAATGGTAATGTTTTTCAAATGAAAGTTAATTTAAGGATTAAACTATTTTTGGGTGGATAGAAAAAATAAAGAGGAATATTAAATAAGTATGTTTAAATTTTTTAAATTAAAAACAAAGGAAATAATCAAATAACTGTTTTGTAAATGTAAATTCAATTGATGAGTTTAATGCTGTTATATCTGAGATAATAGGTGATGGATGAAAGGCAGGATTGCTCCAAAAAATAAGATAAGCAAGAGAGTTAAAGCAGTAGACCCCAATAGCATTATGTTTGATTTGGTCTTTGCCAGAAGAAGAGTTGTATCAGTCTAGCTATGAAAAAAACATGGAGAAGTTAAGTTTTTAGAATGAAGTAAGATTAACACCACTAGTGTAAATGTGACTTAAAATGCATTTGAAAAAAACCCATGTGTTAAGCTTTAATTAGAAGTTGAGTATCACAAAATTCACCATGTATCCTGTTTACCAAAAGAAAATAAAGGAGATTACATGTAAAGAAATCTGTAACAATCTTGTGTATCCATCTAAAAGCATGACTGTCTCAGCCTGTATTGTAGTGTGGCCTGAAAATTTTTGAAAAATAAAATTCAGCCTATATTAACCTGAAAGTTATTATACTGTAAAATGGATACATTTAACAGTGTTTATATATTCTGACATTTGTATTAATGAAGAAGTTATCATAATGGCAATTTGAACCTACAAAAGTAAAATTAATCGGAGAACTTAAAAAAAAAGATTATTTAAACTCAACATTTGAAGCTTACAAGAAAAAAAATTACAACTACCAAAAAGGACTAAAAAAATCCATGATAAAAAGGTATATTGTAATGTGCACATCTTCCTTTACATCTAATTTTTAATGTAATATTTTTACTATAAGTAATAATGAATAATTTTACATTTTTTTTTATTGAAACATGCTTTGTAATTTTATTTTCTCTCTAAAATTGAATTACATACAATCTTTTCTTAAGAAAAGGAAAAAGAGGGTTTTAATCATTTAAAATTTTCTTATCTTTTATTTGTGAGATTTTGTTTTTATTTTAATTATTAAAAATGAAAAAATAAACTAGAAAGTAAATGATAATTAATTTAATATTTACAATCAACATGTTAATATTGCATGCTATATGAAATTATACTTTATGAATAAAAATGTATTTGACTTGAAATTATCAGATCAAATTCTTTTTCAATTTTCTTAATTATTTGTTAATTTTATTAAATAATTGTTTTTAAAATAGTGATAAGGTCTTCTTTTCCTATAGCTATCTGTTCTATGATTTGGCAGTGTATGTGATTTAATTTCATTATCGTATAGTGTTTTAAGGGATTTTTAAATTATCCCAATAAAACTAAATTAGATTAAGCATGCATATTTATATTTTCTCTTATTCACAGACTCTAGGGTTCTTGTGATGTTGATCTAGCTCTAGAACAATAATGGTTAATTTATTTATATGTGAGGGTTTAGGTTTGTGTTTGGACATCCAGATAATTCTCTGCATGGCATAATGTTCAAGATCATTTTTAAAGTTCATTCACTGCACTTTATTTATTATACATTAGAAATTAATTTATAGTTGGACTGTACACATTTTTTCCATATGGCCAGAGTATTGATGATGAGCAGCATGTATTAGAATATCAAAATTTTGTTTATTATGATAAATATTTTAACATGTAAATATGTGTTTATAGACAATTGTTTGTAAAGCATGCCCTAAACCTGGCATTGGGTAGATAAGCAGTCTATCTTGGAGTGACTTTAGATCCAATCACAAGGAATGCCTGTTAATTATTATTTGATTAATGCCGGAGCTGTAACTTCTATTAATATTACTATCTATTTTTTATTAAATGTTGATTTTTTTATGCTCATTTTATATTTATTCACTTTATATTTATTTATTCTATATTTTATTTATTCAGTAAAGATGATGATGATATCCAATCTCTCTGCACTATCTCTTTCTATATCCTTACAAATGGTAACCCAATTGTGGGCCCAATAATAATGATCAAATTCTGGTGCTCAGTATACAAATGGCCACATAGTTTGAAGCTCAATTATAACTACACCTGAGAAAGAAAAATAAATTTTGATGTAGAATAAATAGAAAAAAATGTATTACTGTGAAATATGAGATAAAAGTATAGATGATGATTTATTGATTAAATTATCAATGATCATATGTTATAATATGGTAGATTATTTTCATTAACAACCATTAAATGTTGAATGCTTAAAAAAATTTAATCTTTATTTAAATTTTTCAAATACAAACAAGTATTACTAATAACTCACAAATAGACAATATGGGTTACTAGATATGCAAGGTTTTGAATGCTGCTGATCTGACCAATGACAATACTAGCATAGAAGTCAAACTCATACCTTTAGATTCTTGAATGTCAAATTATAAAGCAATGCTATACTCAATTATTTTATGAGTGTTGGTACAAATCATTTTGATCTTTATACTTTTCTTTCTTTTATTTTTAATAACTTTTTTTAAATGCAAGATTAGTTAAAAGCTCCAGACATTATGTATTGCCATACTGGGTTGACTTATAAGATTATTTGCCATTGTCATATGAGCCGTTGCTTTGAATTTTTTCTTTATAACTTTGTCTTTCTATCCAATAGTTTTGTATTTTCCCAATTGAACATATGTTCATTAGTACATACATTGTCCACTATTGCAGATGAATCTTTTTTTTTAACTTTTAAAGATTAATTTGTGCTTTTTCAATGGATGTTTAACAGGGTGACTAGTCTCAACAATACATTTCATTCCACATTTATTTGGTATTTCATAGAGGTAGTTTTTGTTTTCCAGCATTTCAAGTTTAGCTTTGTAGAAGTTAGAATTGATTAAAATGTGGCACGGTTTTGGAAAGCTTTTCTAATATTATACTGATTATAAATTTTCTTCAATTTGTCTATCATTCCCAATATGCATGGATACACTACAGCATCAATAATTGTTTTTTCTTTTGGTGTCTCTTTTCATTGTCTATTAAAAGGTTTTCTTGATAACAGCTGATGGATAATCATTCTTCGTGAGAATTTGTTTTTATATAGAATGATTGTAATCAAGTTTGACCATGTGGCCATAAGACAAATGTATCATCAACATTAGCAAGGGCACACTTTAGGTGGAAATAAAGCAGTATATATGGCTGTGATTTTAAGTTCTTTCCCATGTAAATGTTACTAAGAAAGAGTGAGAATGGTGAGCCCATTGCCATTTTCTAGACATTCAACATTTAATGGTAGATGATGGAAATAGTCCAACATGTAGCATCATCACTAATCTTCAACTAATTTAATTGATTATAAATTATAAAAATAATGGTATCAAGGTATTTGTAAAAAGTGGTTCATAATTAAAGTAGGCTAGAAATGCAGAGCATAGTTTTGAAGATTGGATTGAATTTATTTAACTGTACTTTTACTGCTAGTAATGGATGGAGGATTTTGTCATTGACTTGTGGATATGATTTTTTTATGCAGTTTCATGGAATGTACTAGTCATTACTATATCAATTCATTTTTGAGTTTGTATATCTCCAGTTGTTTACCTTGGACAGATAACATTGTCATGTGCCGTGAATCTTCATGGTATAAAATTTTTTTAAATCACAGTTTTAGATTTAGTTTAGGAAATATTTATTTTAAACATGCAATATCATGTGTAATATTTGATCATTTTCTGATTTCTCTTGAAGATTTCTTATTGATACGAGCCATAAGCTTAAAACCAGTTGGTCTGGAGATGAAAGTGTTCTGGATAGAGATTTTAAATATTTTCTCATACGGCACTTATTAATTAAGAGCTTGTTTGAGCTATTGGTATGCTCTCTGTATTGAATTTTTGTAAATACAAGCTTATAAAAGTAATGCCACGTTATATATGACTTGCTTTTTTTGATTATTGGGTTTTAATAATATTGTTATTATTGGTGATCTAAATATTCCCAACTTGTTTAAAGATAGAATTACTATCCACTTATTTTTATCTCTTAAAACTTCTAGAATGTTATAGTTTTGTACATTTTTGGGATTTAAATAATATAATCCATTTGTTAATGCATCATGTCACACTTTGAACTGTGTTCTATATAATTTATCAATAGTTAGTAATTTTCATCTTATTTCATTTTTCCTATTGATATTCATCAACCACATCACACAAAAGTTAGTTATTTTTATATTACAAAAAAAGGTTATAAGAATGATAATTATGTTAATTTAGTAAGAATATTTCTAAAGTCAATTATAATTCATTTCTTAGATTATTTTTTATGATTGTTAATGGTTTTATTGATTTATATAATCTCAATAATTTTTTTTTTCCATAATGGCATTATTTTTTAATTTTCATACACTCTCACTGAGATTATTATTTTAAAACTCAAAATATCTTATTTTATAATAATTTTATTAACTTTAGAAGAGCTAACATGTTTACAAAAGGGATTTAAAAAATTACATTTAAAAAATTAAATTTAATATTTCTTTTAACCTAAAAATATTTGGGATTTTACTAATAACTCTGGTTTGAATAATGAAAGAGTTTAAATTATTCTTGTTTTCCACATTAAATGCAGTTAAAAAAAATTACATATTTTGCTGCTTTATATTCATCATGATCTATAACATCTTCAAAAGTATATTTCTTTATTTCTTATTGGTCATTGTATGATTGATTATATTTCTACAGAGTTATGTTATTGTAGCCATCAAACAATCTAAAATTCATTCTAGTGCAGCCTACAATAATATTTCTTCCTTCATTTATAAAGGTCTAGTACAATTTATTGCAACACCTCTTCCCTTAATTTTTAATTGGCTACTTAATTCCTGCATTTTTCCTAGTGTTCCTAATTTTATCAAAATGATCTTCATTTTTAAGAATGGATCCAGGAATTGTGTTAAACAATATACCTATTTCTATATTATATATCATTGCCTATAATAAAATTATTCCTGACCTTAGTAAAATCATTTTCTTCATATCATGAATTTATTCCTAATAGATCAGTAGGATCTAATTTGCTCACTATTTATGATCAATATAGCACATGTGATTGAGGATCGCAGAGACTTGAAGTTATTTGTTTTGATTTATCAAAAGCCTTTGATAAAGTAGTCCATATCATTCTTCACAAATTGCACAAAATGAGTTTTCCTACTAAACTTTATTGTTTTCAATCTTTTCTTTGTAGTCATTAGCACACATTAAGGTACTTTAGTATTATTCAACCGATGACATTTTATACTTACCGATTATCCTTCCAGCAAACATTGTCAATGATAACATGACAACGTTGTCATGTCAACCCAGATACTGACATGATTAATCCAATTTTTGGATTTTTTTGACCTGCGAGATTTAAAAATCAGAGAGAACTTTGGGAAATTTTGTCATTTGTCTGTCTTTTGTGATTTTGCTACTAGTCCACCACAGTGGATGCTATTTGTAAGTAATTTTCATTTTTGTTTCTAATAAATAATGTCATTTTGATGTATATTATTTTGTAAATTCTTCTGCAATTATAAAAAGTACAATTAATTAATTTTATTTTTAATTTCTGAATTATATTATACAGAAATATTTTTTTTGAAATTCATCTGCAATTATAAAAATTACAGCTATGAGAGTAATACAATGTCAGGTGTTGTCGATGGTTTTGTATTTTATAATTGAGCATAATATGGCCATGCCTTTGGCCCATCAAAAACAAAAAAAGCCCCCCCTGCCCATTATGGCACTACGCACTGTCTTTTCTAATTTTCAGTCAAAAAATGAGACACATTTTCAAATTGTTTGTTTTATATATTTTTAACATGAATAATTGAGTTAAATACCATCGGAAATGTTGTAAAGATAAGATAATTTTTAACGCAAATATATTTTTTTGATTTTTTTTTTTTTGTTATAAAAATTTGTAATATAGAATACGTTTTAAGTTATTGTCCATGTCATCATTAATAATGCCAAATAATCAGGAAAATTGTTTTTTATTTGTCTATTTATTTTAAATTTACAAAACAAAATTTGTACAATTATAAAATTTACACTTAGTTGCTTTCAATTTCTAAATTATCAAACTTACACTTAATTACTTTTAATTTCTAATTATTTTGACGCACGCATGTACTTTTTTGTACTTTTTTTATTTTTTCCAACCAATGACATATTACCTTGAAGGCATATCTATCTGATCTTGCGATTTTTAATGTTTCAGGTCCACATGATTTGCGGACAAATTTTAGTGATTGCATTTGTCCGCAAATCACTTGGAGACATTATCTTAAAGATCTGAAGATCAGACTGATATGGCTTCAGGGTAATACATCATCGGTTGGAAAATGCTAAAGAACCCACATGAAATACAACAACAATATTTTTTTAATTTCAAATGTAATTTAGGTATTCTGGATAATATTTTATCACTCATGTTTTTTTTTGCTGGAATATTCTTTCCTTTTATGCTAACCTAATGACTATAATATCTTTAGAAAAATCATATCAGTGATTAATTATATTCTTTTCAGAAAAATATTGATAATTTTAATATCTGATGCGATCTATTATAAGGCAATTAACCTTAATAAACGCTATCTTGTTTCATTTTTTTTTAAAAAAAATCTGAGGTTTTAATATTTTTATATTTTATTAATTCTGATAAATTTAATTCTGTTGCATTCCAAAAAGATAATGGGAGTCTTATTTTCTAATAATGCATCCTGTCTTTTTCATATTAAAAATAATTGTTAACAAAGTTTTTCTGGAAAATAAAACTCATTTTCATCTATCTTCTAAATGGAAATAGAGAGATCTTAATTTTTTTTTTTTCTCAAAATTATAAATCAACAAGTTATTTTAGCTAATATAATTTCAATTATTGTAATTAATCTCATGAGTATTGAGATGCTATTTTCTGCCATCTCATCAGTAAATATATATTTAATTTTGAATTAGGTTTAAAGTAGTTTTATTAAAAATATATAACATTATTTTAATCTTTTAAATCTGTCTTAAGATGTTTTTTTTTCTTATCACAAAGAAATCAGAATTTCCTTATTTTAATTAATTCTTTACTTCAAAAATCAAGATTAAAAGATCTTGAGTTTTTGCTAAAGTTTCTCTTTTGTGTTTTAAATTATAATTCTTGACAGAACGTGGGTTGAGGGGGGCGATAAAAATTAGTTTGTGCAATTAACTCTATTGTTGAAACTACAGATACTAAAAATATTTGTAATTAGATTTATCACTAGAGTTGATCTATTATGCTAATTAAACAAGAATGTTTTCATTGATTTAAAATAAAAAGTAAATGATCAAAAAAGGAAAAATTTGGAAGTGTAGAGATGTGTCTAAAAGTACACTAATAAGTGTGATACCTATTGTCAACAAAACATAAAACATGGACTTTTCTTTTGTTAAGGCAGTCGGGACCATTTTTCTAAAAAAATGTTACAAATCCAGAAACTATTGCTAGAAAACATTATTAACCAGTGCCAGGAAAATGTTCTCTTGCTTTCCCTTCAGGAAATACATCTCCCTTCCACACCTGGAGCCACCTAAGTGATCGTCAACCATGAACAGGAGGGATTTTAACCAACTAGCCAAGGATATCAAGAAAAAACAATGGACAATATACAGGATTCACATCAGCATTTAAGAATGTTGATCATTGGAGAAAGTTGAATCACTGATCGATCAGAGTAACTATGAACTGTTACTTAGTGACTTTTATTTCAATTTGTGTAATAGAAATATATACTCCAGGAGTCCCCAACCTTTTTGCACTTAAGAGCACATTCTATAATACCGACCAGGTGGTGGGCACCATTTATTCTTTCAATGTAAATTTATAGTTTAATATTGTTAATAATACACATAATCTACAAAAAAATATTTATTTCAAAAATAAAATTTTAACATATAATTTACATTTATATTTTTACACTGTAAAAGTATAATATGCCCTACAATTTGATTACAATATAATACAATAATTTATAAGAAATTTTTAAAAATTAAATTTATTTGTATCAGATAAATAATTTTTTATCATGTTCGGATAGCAGTGGGCACACACAAAATGGTCTGCGGGCACCATGGCGCCCACAGGCGTAGGGTTGGGGACCCCTAATATACTCCATTAATTTTGTTAAATGTCTCAACAATAGAGTGCAGGATTATAAATAGAGGTTTTATTATGCTATTTTAACTTAATTAAAATAGGGGGGTTATGCTTATAGATTATTTAAATATGCCTTTTTATGAATTTTGTTATAATTCATTGCATGAATCAGATTAGATTTCTCCAAAAAATGTTAACTGCTTGATCTTTAAAGGCAAACTGGGAGGTTAGGAGAGTTTAGTTTAGTTAAATGTTCCAATGATAAGCTAACACAGGAACCTTATGTCAGAACCTAGTGTATGTAAAAAGGATGCCCCAATGGTTGTAAGCAAGAATGGACACTTACACCATTACTTAAGGTTAGAATGTAACTATGTAATGTAAAGAACATAGAGGGTTGAGGGTTTAAAGGTCCATTATTAACTGAAAGTTGACTAAGGCATACCTATTTGGATAGGTCTCCAGAATAAACCTGGATTCTGTCATTCATAGGAGTTGTGCATTATATGTTACCTTATGAAAGATATAAAACAATAATGAATGGTATTTAAAATATAAAATGAATTGAATTAAAATTAAGCTTGTATTTTGTCTTAAAACTGAGATCAAGTCAGTCTTGAATTCTTTCAAAAGGGGATTGGATAAGTATTTTAAATGAAAGTGAATGTAATAAAAGTTATAAAGTCATATTTGAGTATCTTTGTTTTTAGTTATCAGTTTACTAGTTTAATATCCATTTGGTTCAAGTAAAGTCTGTGGAAGATTACATCTTAAAAAACATTTGGTGATCACCATTCATAAATAAATAAACCACCATGATTGTTGAAGATTCTAGGCTAATACCTAGTGATGCCTTTATTCAGCTACCATATTTTTGTAATTTTGAAAAATTGTGGACAGTATCAAAGTGTAATGGGACAGTATGATATTTGGTCTAGTTTTCTCTGTTATATTGAACCTTGTTCTTTATTTAGACTATCCTCTTTATAGAATCATGTTTTTACTAATACTAATCAATTCAATTTAGATTCTAAAACAATTTTACAAAATTCTTAAATTTGAAAGCCATTTTTGATTAATTTAAAGCAGTGGTCTTCGACCTTTTCACACCTGCAAACCGGTAAAAATAAGGATAATGTTTTGCGCGGACTAGCAGAAGTCTATAGATAAATTTTCTTAAAGATGTAAACAGCTTAGCCTTAGATGAAGTTATATATATATATATATATGGAGTTTGTATAATAAAAAACTTTTTTTTTTTAAATTTTGAATTTTTTTTAGAAAAGTAATAAAAAATTTAATTCTACCCAGCCCCCTATAAACATCTGTGATAACTAGAAAAACAAATTAATTTATGTATGATTGATTAGAGTTTGTTTTGTTCTGTTTCTTTTTTTTTAATCAGGTAAAAGTGCTATGAAAAAATAAATAAAAATTGTTTATATTAATTAAAAGTTTAAAATCTTATTATTTTGTTATTACTAACTTTTTTGCCAGTCTAGCATGGACCAGCAAAAAATTTCTGTGGCCCAGTGCCGGTCCGTGGCCCACTGGTTGAAGACCACTGATTTAAAGCTTGTGATTTTTAGAAGAAAAAAATCCAGTATGGGTTCTTTTGTTTATGTTATTTCTTTTTTTTTTTAATGTGTGTTGAAAAGCTGTAATATCAGACTAGTTTTATTTCTAACAGGAGTCTGAACAGGTACATTATCCCTTTGGCTAAAAAAAATGAAGTAATGATATTGTGAGTACACATTCCCATTTTCCAATACCACATTTAATGCTAGTTCTGGATGTATATTCGCTAAATAATCTTGTTATATTTTATATATCTCAAAATAATAATAATAAAAAGATTCATTTCTCTGCTTAAACTTTTTTTCTTGTAAGATTAAGTTAGCAATTGTCTATCAACGGAATGAACCTCAACCTGCAATTCTAGGATGTGTAATAATCTACTAATGCAAACATGAACACCACTAGTGTTATGTCAATTTTAACACAATGAGCAACAAAAACTGGAACAATAAAAAAATACATATTTATATTAACATTCTTGCTCAATGAGTATTCACAGAGACTAAGGGAAAAATTTATATAGAGAACCAAAGTTAATGATCCATTGTACATTTGAGCCATGCTTCATTAAGTCTTAGTAGCTAGTCTACATTTGCAATATATTTGAATCTATGGAGTGCCTTGCTCTTATGACTAGAGACTTAGAAAAAAATAAGTAATAATATTTTTTTAAAAAAGTAAAATCATATAAAAGAGTTGGTGTAGTATCAGAGATAAAACTCAATATGGAATACCATGACAACATCAAGTCCTAGAGTCAGTGCTAGAAACCTCATCCCATCACCAGCAAAGAAGGCACAACCAAACAAATTCTTATAACACAAGGCCTCCTCCATTCAAAATATAATAATAATAATAATAATAATAATAATAATAATAATAATAATAATAATAATAATAATAATAATAATAATAATAATAATAATAATAATAATAATAATAATAATAATAATAATAATAATAATAATAATAATAATAATAATAATAATAATAATAATAATAATAATAATAATAATAATAATAATAATAATAATAATAATAATAATAATAATAATAATAATAATAATAATATGTAAACAAGCATCTATTTTTATAGCGCGATGTTTATAATTGTAATTCACTAAATATCAGCCTTTTACAGCTACTGTACATGCGCTTTAATGAGTGTTAAATAATAAATGAATACTTTTCAGTGCCCATACAAGATATAGCATTTAAGAAAGAATAAAATGAATCCACTTATTCTTTCCGAACCCAAATGTTTATATATGGACAAATCTTAAGTACTGGCAAATAAAGCGTGAAGATAGATCATTCACTTTAAATTACAGTTCGTGTTGTCTGACTTAATGACATCGACGAAATTACTTAGAATTACAATTATAAACATCGCGCTATAAAAATAGATGCTTGTTTACGTATGTTTGAGTTTCGTTTGAAAGTGATGTTTAAGTAAATTCTAAGTAATTTCGTCGATGTCATTAAGTCAGACAATGCGAACTGTAATTTAAAGTGAATGATCTATCTTCACGCTTTATTTACCAGTACTTAAGATTTGCCCATATATAAACATTTGGGTTCGGAAAGATGGTGGATTCATTTTATTCTTTCTTAAATTCTATATCTTGTAAGGGCTCTGAAAAGTATTCATTTATTATTTAACACTCATTAAAGCACATGTACAGTAGCTGTAAAAGGCTGATATTTAGTGAATAATAATAATAATAATAATAATAATAATAATAATAATAATAACAACAACAACTTAAAATAATAATAAAACTTTGATAAAAATCTAAATAAACTTATTTCCCTCATAATTGTTAATTCTTTAAATAAATCTTGGGTTGTCATTGAGAGTTGGCTTTCCTTATTATCCACTCAGAGATCAAGACTTTCCTCTTTGCAGATATTTTTTTACTGTCCTAAATATTCTCCTTTGAAATAACTTGAATGTCTCTTGGTATTTTGTAAAGAAGCTGCTTACTAAAGCTTCTTTACAATTTTGGAAATATGTTAGTTATATCAAATAATAAATGCCACCAAATATGAGCATCATCTTTTAAGTTACTGCAAATTATAGCTAACTTACTCTCTTCCAACATTAAGTTATGATTACAGGAACTAACCAAGTCTATAAATATTATTTTTAAAAACCTATTCACATTCTGGTGAACTTTGTAATGAACCTCAATATTGGTGTTGAAGATTTGTTTTGTTTGATTTTATTACATCTAATCTCTAGCTTTCCTTTTATATATTTCATCCTGCTGGCATTTTTAAAGTTTTTAATATTGCTTTTTTTTATTTTCTCTAATCAGTGGATTACTGTTGCTTTTAAAATCTCTGCTTTTTGTATAATAATATTTTACTAGTTTTTCATTACTGTATTCTTTACCTTTCACATTCATTTTTAAATCTTTCATCCTTATTGTTAATTCATCTATATTTTCTCTGATAGCTGCTATATTTTTGCTATTTCCCCTATTACTCTTTGCTAGTTGGAGTTCTTCTATGTTTTCATCCTTTCTTCTTGCTTATTTTGTTTTTCTTTCAACCCATTCAAATCCTCTTTCCAACTCTACATAGATTCTATCATATTTTGATTTTTTATTTTTATCTCTCTCTCTCACTTCATTTAATCACATTATAAACACCTTTTGGTTTTATTCTTTCATTGTATTCATCATTTCACTTAATTCTACCATGCATTTCTGTTGGCTTTCCTGCATAACTTGCAATATCAAATCCATTTTTTGTTGATATTCTTGAATATCTTGTAATTTGAAATCCAGTTTTTGTTGGTTATCTTGCATATATTGTAATTTCAAATCAGCTTTTGTTGCTTCCCTGTGGTTCTTGTCTCATTTTTCATTGGCTTTACAAAATCAAATTATACAGTATTTGTAAATCTATTGCTGGTAAGATTGTTACTATAAGTTGGCCTTCTTTGCTTTCTGGCTCTAATTTGTTGGCTGTTCCATCTCTTTGAATGGCCAGTTTCTCAATATTTAAATCTGTTTCCATTTCCTTTAATTTTAATCTTATAAATCATTGACTTATAGAGAATTATATTTGTTTACTCATAGCCTTTTACTATTATTTAAAAACTTCTATTTATCACCTAAAATTAGTATATGAAATTATTTTATATATACTCATCACATATAATTAGTTTACTAGTTTGCACCTTATTATATAGCATTCACTGTCTCCAATTTAGTGTCCTTGTGTTCTCCATTACCTTATTTAATTAATTTGTTGATTATTTATTATTTTTGTCCACTTATCGTATCCCTATCTTCTACTCTCTTAACATCTAACTTTTTTTTAATTTCATTTATTAGTACTGAAAATTTCTCATTCCATTAATTAAACTCTAATTATTATTTCTCTATATATTGGGCATACATGTTTTAGCACCAAATGAAACTGTCTTTTTGAGTGCTAAACAAAATATATTCAAGCCTATGTGCTTGAGCACCAAATGAATATATATCAGTTCAATTTTAGTGGCTTCTCATATCTAACATACATGAGTTTGATTTATCATGGCTATTAGACTTTTATCTTGGCAATTTTATCAAAGTCCCAAAGTTAGACGTCAAAAGAAACCGGCTTGGTGGTTTTACTCCCCTTTTAAATTTATACAATTCTATATAAAAGGTATGAAGATTTTAACCTTGGGATTAATGAGTGTTAGGAATAACCATATTGATTATTTTTAGAATGAGTATCCTAATTAATAATAGAAACTGGATATCCTGCCATATTTCCTGACCATCATTGCCATCAAATATGTCTAAATAGAGAGAGTATCTATCTCTTGACACATTTTATTTTATTAATTTATTTAAAACATATTTGCGATACTGTAGATTAGGGTGCCATCCCTAAAACAAGAGCATCTCTAGGTCAGATTCAAATCCCTCTGTAGCTTCTTTGCTGTTATCCCCCCCCCCCACTTTACCACTACTAAGTCAAAAGAAAAACATGTTAATATGTCACAGTGTGTGTGTGTAATAGATATATATATATATCTAAATTTGGAATGAGAGAAAGAAATGAACAACTAAACGTAAAATAATATGAATATAATAAAACAAAAATTTATTTATAATATTTACACACTTTATATGACACTTAGGAATGAATCCAACACATAAAAAATAAAATATACATATATTTTAGGTAAATATATATATTCATATCAGAGAAAATTCATTTAATTGAATGAAATTTAACTTGTTTCAATATGCTTTCATCCAATGTAAGACAATCTTCATCTTTGTCATCTTCTTCTTCTTCTTCTTCTTCTTCTTCTTCTTCTTCTTCTTCTTCTTCTTCTTCTTCTTCTTCTTCTTCTTCTTCTTCTTCTTCTTCTTCTTCTTCTTCTTCTTCTTCTTCTTCTTCTTCTTCTTCTTCTTCTTCTTCTTCTTCTTCTTCTTCTTCTTCTTCTTCTTCTTCTTCTTCTTCTTCTTCTTCTTCTTCTTCTTCTTCTTCTTCTTCTTCTTCTTCTTCTTCTTCTTCTTCTTCTTCTTCTTCTTCTTCTTCTTCTTCTTCTTCTTCTTCTTCTTCTTCTTCTTCTTCTTCTTCTTCTTCTTCTTCTTCTTCTTCTTCTTCTTCTTCTTCTTCTTCTTCTTCTTCTTCTTCTTCTTCTTCTTCTTCTTCTTCTTCTTCTTCTTCTTCTTCTTCTTCTTCTTCTTCTTCTTCTTCTTCTTCTTCTTCTTCTTCTTCTTCTTCTTCTTCTTCTTCTTCTTCTTCTTCTTCTTCTTCTTCTTCTTCTTCTTCTTCTTATTATTATTATTATTATTATTATTCTTCTTCTTCTTATTTTTTTTCTTATTATTATTATTATTATTATTATTATTATTATTATTATTATTATTATTATTATTATTATTGTTTAACTATAGCTTCAACAATGCAAATTAAGATTGGCAGAATATAAATCAATCAACTAACAGATATACAGCTGGGTCTCTTTTTATACGGACTTATTTAATGTGATTTTGAAGTTATGCGATTCATGTTTTTTTGGAAGTCAAACTCTGATAATGCGCTATTATTTTAAATAATAAATTTTGTGCACTTACGTCATATTGAAAGTAATAGCACATTATTGGAATTCGACTTTCATCTTAGTAATTTCAATATTTTCAGTACTTTATAATAGTAAGATTGTATGCAATAATGAAATTAAAATCATGATTTCCACATTTTATGTATACACACATTAAATTTTACAAGATTATAATGTAAATTTGTTCAAACATTGTGCGTGTTAATTTTGCATTTTAAATCACATTCTGTTTTTGCTTTTTAAAAAAGAATGTAATCAATTATTAATTATTTAGTGTCTGCAAATTTATTTTTAAAAGGTGAGTAATAGCAGTGGCACACTTAAATTTAACAATTAAAAATTAAAATCTGATTTTTAATTGTAATTAACAATTTAAAAATTACTTACGGTGACTTGAAATTAATGTGATGTGAAACATAATTTGATTTTTAAACAGAATTGAAAATTAAAGACAAAAATAAGAATTTAATTTTTAGTTGTTAGTTTCATAAACAATTAATTAAATCATTGTCTCAAAGATTAATTACTAATTATGTTGTCACCAGAAAACCATTAACACAACATGAATGTGAAGTTGGTGCTAGTTGTATTTCCTCTTGTAAAGAATCTGATTTTTTACCAGTTTGCAAACGAACCTGTTTGTCGGCAAATAGCAATAATAATTAAAATGTGTATAAAAAATGTAAATTACTGTACTGTAAATTATGCATAAAAATATATTATTTTGAATAAAATTAAATATTATAGTTAAAAAAAGTTTGTCTTGTATCAATTTTTTTCAAATTTGAAATTTTTTATTAGTCATATTTTATTTATTTATTTTTTTTTGAGCAAATTTTTAAAGTAATTTTACATTGGTGCTTTGCTTTTATGTGACTTTTGAAAAATCACAATCCATATCCCCCTTTTTTCAAGGTAAGTTACATCTATTTTTGCGCGATTTCATTTGCGCGTGTTTTGTGAGGAACCTATCTATCGCATAAAACAAGACCCAGATGTATACAAGTTATAATAGATATTCAATATTAATAATTGAATGAAGAAATTAATTATAAATTCTATTTGTTTTAGCATTAGAAAAAAAAATGTTAAAAAGAAAAAAATATAAATATATATTTAAGGGAAAACAAAATGTTAAAACTATTCAGATAAAATTATTATTACGTTTAATATTTATCTTAATTTTTTTTTTTTGTAAATATAAGGCCTTTTATTTTAAATAAAAACAGCATAAGAATTCTGATTTTATCTTTAATCTATTAAAAATGTAGGTTCAAGCTATTTTTGGAAAAAAAAACTGAACCATAGAATAGTTAGTATCAGGAGAATTCAAGGCTTCATTCGTTATTCTTTTTTTTAATGTTTTCTTGAAGTACAATGAGGTTATGATTAGATTACGCATTTATTATAGTTAGGCTGAATAAAATCATGTGAAAGATGACAGGTACTTAAACTAGTTCATCAGTGGTTGCTAATTACATAAACAATACACTTTTAAAATTGTCATTTACAGGAAACTATGTAGCTCAGGTTTAGTTGACCACCGTACTAATAAGATTTTTCACCAGTATAGTCAAATTTTTAGTTATTGCATTATTTTCCATATTAATCACAATTAAATAATTTGCAAATTAGCTGTCTTTTAATTAACTGAAAATGCTATTTTAATCAGCTTAACCTTACAGAGTTTTAGCTGGCTGAGGTGATCCAAATATCCTTGACAATAATGATATTATGGCTTTCTTAAAGCAAAAACAACTTTTTCTCTCAACCCAAACTTTTTAATATATATATATATATTGAACCAGATCCACCCGAAATACTTACTCTTACAACTATTATTTACTACTTGCTATATTTTTAATGTCTTGACTTTACTCAGGTTTTAATATTTTACTTTAATAAGCTTGTTATTAAGCTCAATACATATTTCATTTTTGATACATTATTATTTTTTATATACCTTATTTTTATTATTTACTTATAAGATTTTTTAATTATCATTTTACATTATACAATTAATTAATTATACATTTAATATCTTATTGTAATGGATCAGTCCTCGAGGCAGAGAGGTAGAATACCATTGATAGATTAACCATCAATGATATGTATGGCCAGATTGAAGCTATACAAATGTACAGCTCAACCATATTTTCTGGATATAGCAATCCTTGACTATTGGAGCAACACCTGTCATCCAAAGCATTTTATTTGTTTTGAAAAAAAATTCTCAGGAAGCAGCTGACCATATGTTATATATAGCCAGATGCTCAGATGACAGGCACATGAATCCAGTGCTTGAAATATCCCAAGCTGGGATCCAGTGCATTTTACTTAACACATACAAATATTTGTATCCTTAAATTATTGGTGACACAGTGACAAGAGAGAAAGAATATAGACCAAGCAATATTTTAAAACAAACATATATTATTTATTTATGCACACACATATTTAATATAATATAATAATATAAAATTTTATACAAAGAACGTATAATCAAGTACATTAAAAGCTAAATTTTATGATTGTTCGTTTTTTTTTAAGTGTCATAGCATCGTCCGGGATGCAAACCCGCAATCTGGGCAACTGCCTGCAAGACAGTCACACTGAAAATAAAGTGTGTAGACAGTTATTATTGAAAATATATTTACCAAGGTTTTTGTGATATTAAGATGACCCAATTCCATTGTTTTGGTTTTCATTAGTTTGGATTTTCCAACAGTTGGCGTTTTGGTCTCCATTGATGGCTTTATGCTTTTCCTTCCATTCTTCAGATCAACAATGGATGAGAGTATGCAGCAGCATCTCTTTCATGTTTTAAGCATTGGTTCTAGATAAAAATAATTTATGGAATTGTGGGCTCAGGGTTTTTAGCAATGCATGTTGTCAATTGTGTGCTTTTTTGCATTGATATTGTCTGCAGAAGTAATTACTTGTTCACTGAGGGTTATGTTAACTATGCCCTCAGTGACTAATGGATCATTGAACTGGTGAATTCAAAACAACTTTCAACTTTTTAAAGACAGATTCTGAATGAATCAAGGAATGAATCTTGGAAAAAACAATAGCCAAGCTGCAACTTTTATATCCAACTCTTCTGTTGTTAATTTCCTTATCATACCAAATCTATTTTTAATTAAATTTTACATTTTGTTTTATCTAATCTTTATTAGATTAATCTAATATCTTATTATCCAGGAATCTTTCCAAATTAATTACATTCCTATCCATGAGATATTTCCACAAAAGTTTCTTTCATAAACTAATGTTGTTTTAACATTTCATATTTATTAAGTATTTTAAACATTTATTTCTTTTTATTTTTAATTAATAAAAAAAAGAAGAGAGAGTGAGGGTTTTAAATTTTTATTTCTCCTGATTCCTTTTCCTCAACCCACTCTTAATAAATAGTTTTATTTTACTCTAAATAGAAAAATGATGCAATCTTTCATTTTTACAAAATTACATTTTAAAAATCTACTTCTTAAATATATATATTAACTATTCTTGTTTTTCTTAATAATTTATTTATTTTTAAATTATCAAATATATAACACAGATATATATATATGTGTGTTTTAAAACATATATCTCACTAGCATTGCAATATATATATATAAAGCAAGATAACTTTTTCTCTTAACACAAAAACAAAAAAAGATAGGCATTTCTCACAAATTTTTTGTATATCAACACTATTTAAAATAAAGGCATACTGATTTATTACATGTAATCAACACTATTTAAGATCACATGTAATACATCTGAATGCCTTTATTTATTGTCACAAATTAATTTTTAAAAAAATTATTTATTTATTTTTAAATAAATAAAAAAATTTCCTGCTGCTATGTATAAGACTAAAAGAAAAAAATAGTTTGTGACTTATTGGGGAAAAAAATTCTGACATGGATACTTTTGCTTATATTGTTTTTTTCCTTCCTTCTTTTTTATATATCTATTTTAATGTGGGGTGAAAAGCTTCTAAGATCAGATTAGTTTTATTTATAAAAGGGATCTGATCTATTACAATATATATATATTATTTGTTATTTTCTTTTATTATTATGTAATATGCATTGTGTATATTCCTTTAATATTTTTATATGCAATCTATAATTGCTGTAAGCTTTACTACTTAAATAAATGAATTGAATTAGATTATTATTATTGTTGTTGCTGCTGCTATTATTATTATTATTATTATTATTATTATTATTATTATTATTATTATTATTATTATTATTATTATTATTATTATTATTATTATTATTATTATTATTATTATTATTTAATTAGAAGGGACTAAAACTCAGACTGAGATCAAGTCCCTTCTAATTACATTAAGTTTGCTATAAACTTATACATGGATTTAAATATTATTTAAATACAAGTATATTGTCTATACTGAATTTAATGTAATTAGAAGGAATTTGAACTCAAAGTTTCAATCTCCCTATCCACTTCATCCTATACAACTGATACACATGATCACATACATCTGAAAAAGATAAATGATCTCCAATATACATATTTTATGCTGAATCAGCACTCATCAGTTGGTACAGATCATTATTTCCCACATAAATATATAATCAGTGCTCTGTTTATATATGTGTATGGAAGATAATGATCTGGACCAACTGATGAGTGCTGATTCAACACGAAATATGTATATTGAAGATCATTTCTCTTTTTAACATATATATGTTCATGTGTATTGGTTGTATAGGATGGAGTAAATAGGTATAGGAAGCTTGAAAGTCTGAATTCAAATCCTTTCTAATATTATTATTATTATTATTATTATTATTATTATTATTATTATTATTATTACTACTACTACTAAAACATAAAACTTATTGGGTATTGACCCAAATCATAAATTACATATCATGTATTAACTAATTACCTCAAATTAGCAATTTTAAATGGAATTTTATCAACTCTTTGAAATGTTCCACTTAGTGACTCATTCTTTTTGTATCATTGACTAATTTGCTTCTTTCATATTTACTGCACTTTTTTTTTCTGCGATTACTAATGAAGCTGTTTAAAATTATTCACAGATTTTATCCAATACTACCAGTAGGATATCTATTCTTTTTATTAAAACTATAATTTTTGTGCTTCAGTATTGGATTTTTTCATTAAAATGTTCACTTTTGCTATATTATATAAAAATTACTTTTGTTTGGGATTCCTTACTTTTTATATTCTATGCTTTATATATTTCTTTCCTTTTCTTACTCATTTTTATATTTTTTTTTAGAAAATGAATCAGAATCATTATATACCAGTTCTATTTAGAAATCATGCATAAATTAACTTAAAAAATAACTTTTAAAATAAGAATATATTTAAAAAAATAAAATTATTGTATTCTAACTTTATTACCCCCCCCCCTTATTAAAAATTAATAATGTTTTGCAAACTTAAAAATGTAGAAAATTTGGAAATTATTATATACCCTATATATAACTACAAAAGAAAGTTTTTAAAATGACAAATATTTTTCTTCCCCCTAATGCTACAAATTAGCATTTTAAAAATAAAATTAATTTTTAAATTAAAACATTAATAGATTTAGAATGACAAAAGCATCTTAATAATTTATTCTATTCACTTATTAATTCTTAAGAATTTTCTTCATGCTTGAAACAGAATTCTTTATGGGCTTTTCCTATAGGTAATAATTATATGTAAGATATAATTTCCCAGAGAATATGCTCTGGTCATTTATTAAGAATAGGCAGTAATCACATAAATATTTAATGCTTTTCATACTTTCAATTAACTGTACATATAAAAAAAATTATAGTGCTACTTGTTATTTCAGTTGAAAACTAGTAATCTAGAGCTGACTAAGACAAATGAATTTTGAAAATTTTTGTAGTCACCAAATATTTTTTTTTCCAGATATTTAGCTCATTGCCAACCTAGATGGTCATTTAATTTTGTTTAAAAAATACTATGTAGATTCTTATCTAGAGAGTAAAAGTCTTAGGTTAGTCTGGATTGGTCAGGGAACACTGATGCAGTGGCAGTGAAAACAAATGCATAATTGTAAAACAATTGACTGAAGAGAACTTTGAAAAAAATAACAAATGAAAAAATAGCCATAGTTGTTCAGAATTACATACTTTGATAGTATATTTATAAAATTAAAGGAATGTCATTACAAGGAGTTAATATTTTAATGTGAAATAAAATAGTTATCTATGTCACACAAATTGCAATATTGGATTTTATTTGCAGAATAAAATTACTAAAGACATTTTGTGAAGGAGGTAAAACAAGAATTTGAAGAAGAAATTTACAATGATATTATGTACAACTTAGTAATGTAAAACTTATTCATTAATAACTATTCAATCATAAATATCTAATTGAAGTTACTTCAAATAGATAATAGACAAATTCAAGTTTCTCTTTTACTTTTTGCTGTGATGAATTCAGATGTTTTTGTGTATATGATAAAGAATTTCTAGATTTGAGAGTAGAATATTCAAATCTGTTGCTTTCAATTACTATAAATTTTTATTTAAATCAATATTTAATTGATATTTTGGAATAGGGTTTTTACTGCTTTAGAAAACATGAATTCAAATTTTTAATATCAAAACTAAATAAACAAAGAATTATGGAATGAAAAAAAGGAATTTATCACAGTCAGTTTTTAATTCATTTTACCATTATTTATTTTAAAAAATTGTTTTGTATTTATAAAAATTTTTTTTTTTTCATGTGTCATAGCATCAACTGGGAAGTGAACCCACTAACCCGGGACAACTGCTTGTAAAGCAGCTGTCGCTGACCTCTCGACCACCAATACTTCACAAAAATTATTTTTTATTTCAAAAAATAATAATTTTCAGATTTCTTTTTGATATTGAGCTGTACTATATATATATATTTTCTTTTTAGAATATATTGTAATGGAACGTATATGAGGCAGCCCACGATTGGGCAAGCCAAATGTAATGGAAACTATATGGTAGCTTACGATTGGACAAGCCAAATATAATGGAACGTCTATTAGGTATTCCATTAAAATTAAAGAATGAAGAAAAACAAAATTATTCCAGTTATATTTAAATAAATTGTTTAAATGCCCTTCCAGCTAGCTATACATAAAACAAATCTAAAATCATGTAAAGCAATGAGACCTATCTTTATAATTTATTTTTAAGGATGATGTGAATAACTAATCAAATATATATATCAGAAACAAAGGGACTTCTACTAAATTCAAATATACACATCTAATTATGTAAATTTATGTATCTCTAAATATTTGAATGAATAATAATAGGTGTAAGTGATCTACAAACCAAATAATAAATGAAATATGAAATTATCTTTTATTATTTATAAATTCAATTAATTTCATAATAACTTTGGTATTAAAAGAAAATAAGAATAATATAGTATCGCTCTTTTAAATAATTACAAAGGCATTATTTATAAAACAAATAGTACATCCTTTATTTTATGTTATAATTCAACTTTAAATAATATTGATGTTTTAAATATAAATACAAAGAATAACTATGTGTATATACTTGTAATAAGTATATATAGATTAAATATATAAAGACATATTTCTGCCTAATAATTATAATATAAATATAATAGTTCATATACAATATCAACTTATAAATTACATTTTAAGATTTTAAAATTATTTAAATATTTATCCTAACATCTGTTATATGTCTAATATTATTATAAAACAAGATGATTAAATTGTCTACTTATAAAACGTTGTATTTTATAATAAAAAAAAAATAAAAGTAAATAAAAAAAAATATATCAATCTCAAAATATATTTATATATTATTCATACATATATAAAATTATTAAATACCTTTTAAAGTTCATTTAGATAATTTTCCTGTCAAAAGTTAATTTATTCCATGAGTTCTTTTATCCGTTTACTTTTATTATTAGAATGCATTCTATCGAAAGGCGAAGAAATTATTATATTAAAGAAAATTGTTAATCCTTAGATATATGCATATTTTATCCTTTCAAAATTTCCTTCATTAAAAAAATAAATAAACAAATTAAAATGTTAAATCCAGCATGTCAATTCCAATTACTTCCAGATTATGATTAAATTGACGATTATACATTTAAGATAGCTATATCAAGTTTCAACTCCAGACGCGACGAAATTTATACATTGAATTTTTTTATTTAGTTGTTCCATTGAAAATTGCTTTGGAATAAATGAAAGCGATGATGCAGCTCCTAGCTGCAATATATATTTTCTTAGCAAGCCATAATTTATGTATTTACCATAAGATATATATGTTATTTCAGTATTTTGAAGAATAGTAAATTTTATAGAAATAAAGTACAATAAAATCTTTATTTTTCAGTTGTTTATTCTATATCTATTCCAATAATAATATATAACAATAATGGCTTCCTTATTGTTGTTGCTATCGTTCCATGCGCCAGCAGATACTATTTTAAAACTCATGTTATATATGTTCTCTTTTAAAACAATTAACATTAAAATAAAAATAAAATATCAAGTATATATATATATAAAATATTAAATTGAAAATTTGACATCTTTAAAAATATACATAAATAATTATTTATTGCATTTAATAATCATTATAAATAAAATAATTTTTTTATAATCAATAATTTATATGTCCTTATTTATTTCAATAATTAAATGTTTATAACGATGTACTATCAATATATATAAATAAAATAATAACTTCAAATAATAACTATATTTAATAAACATAAAAGAAAAATTTAAATATTTCATATGTAAACATCAACTTAAAGAGATTTTTTTTTTAATAACAAATGACAATTTAAAAAAATATAATATCGACTTATCGATATTTACAATACCCTCTAATCCACCGAAAAAAAAAAAATCTTTGCAAACAACTAATTAATTAACAGATATCGAAAAACTTTTCAAATTTATAATTTTTCTAAGCTAAATAATCCTTTAAAAATTGCAAATCAGTGATACAACTTTAACATTAAAGAACTCTTGAAAATCATTTTGAAAATCATTTTATTCTATATTAAGTCTTTTCAATTTAACTTTAGGTTTATTTAAATCTTTTTCCTTAGTTATATTTTCTTGAAGAAAATCTTTACTATTCACATCATCACTTCTCATTTTAAGTTTAATTTTGGCTTTGCCAATTTCTTTTTCTTTATCAATAATCTTTCTGCTAATATTTAAATTGAATACCTTTTTATTTCTCTCAAATTTCAATAAGATATATCTTACGAATTTTGTCCTACTAGCATACTTGTAAAATAGGTCTTTTCTATTGCAGTAATGGTACAAATTATCACTCAAATATTCATGTTCTAATATATATAAAAATATGCTTTCTTTGTACCACACAAAATTACCATGATACTGTTCTTTATATTGACTTTGATAAACACATTCTGTTCTTTCTAGTAATTTTTGAGAGTTAATTTTAATCTTTTCTGGTGAACTTAATTCAACTTCTAAAGTTTGAACACTTTCATTCATTTTATTATAATGCATTTTTATCTCTCCTAACTTTAGAGCATTAATGTCTAACCATTGAAAACCTAATTGTCCAATTTCTAAATTGTCAACAGTGTCCTTTAATCTTTCACAACTTAATTCTACTTCTTCTGATTGCTTTTGTGAATTTAATTTTATTTTTAAGGATTCATTAACTATTCTAACACATTCTTCATTTTCATTTATATTTTTACTAATCCCTTCAATGGGTTCTTTGTATTCTTCAAAATTTTCATTAACTAATTCAAGATTTTTACTTTTAAAGATTTTATCAGACACTTCTCTATATTCTTTCAGTTCTTCATCAACTTTTACGTTTATACTCTTAACACTATCATCTACCAGAGCTTTTAATTCATCTTTTAATTCTCTAGAAGGATCATCAGAGTTGGTTTTCAACCCAGCTTTAAATTCATCAAAATCTGCTTTTATCCCAGCTATAATATCTTTAAATTCATTAGAGTAGGTTTTTATCATAGCCTCCAGTTTTTCCATAAAATTCCTCATATCAAAATTACCACTAACTGGCATTTTATTACTATTGTTATCCATTATTACTAGAACTACAATACTATATACTCAAAAAAAAAAAAATCTAAGATATATATATATATTATTTATTTCTATATAGTAATTATCACAGATCAAGGGCTCACCATCTCCAATCATTATTCCAACAAGCAATTATTTAACTAAAAAAAAATACAAGCCTTTTTAATCTTATAATACATAATAGCTATCTGACAATCTAAATTTTACTTATTTGAACTCATGAACTTCTTGGCTTTTAAAAAAAAATCTCATCTATCACCATAATATCAACAAATTTCTCTAAAATATATATATAGAAAGGGAGTAACAACTGATATCACTAAATAACATTTATTTATATTTAATGATAATAAATATTCTACACTTATATCATATTAAAATGTGGATACTTCATATCAAATTCAATATAACCTTGAAATATTTAAAAAATACAACTAAATGTTCACATGCCTTAAAAATAACTAATTTGATAATATAGTGAGATAACTTTCTCATTCAAAATAATGGTAGTTAAATATAAAATATTTAAATTGATACCTATAAATTTTCTGGACCTTAAAACTTAATAACATTTTATATACATAAAAAAAAAAAATATCCACTTCACTAATTATTAACTTTTGTGCCCGAAATATTTTAATAAAATTGTACTAATGCAATTTATTATCAACAAACATTCATTAATTGAACTTCATGTTTAAAAGTCATTTATAATGAAAATATAATATTACTATACTTGTTTTCAAACCTTAATTAATAATCAATGTAATAGATTATTTGTTACAAACAATAATCAATTAATTTAGTCCCTAAGTTTGGTGTTATATATATTTATGTTATATACTTATCTATTCCTCCAAAGATCTGATAGATTTTGACAACCGAAAGATTGATTAGCACTTCACAACTTTGATGTAGATAAAAGAATTCAATCATTATTCCCAAAGCATACAATGTTTCATGAACACTTAGATGATTATCACATTTCATTCTATCCAATTTACTACAACCCATAATAATTTTCTGAAAACACTATTACACTACCCTGCTTATATTTAAGTCTTAGGGGCTATTACTTATAAAATATTTCCTTGCTCATCTTAAGGAGACTTAGAGGTAAATATCATACATATATCAAAATAATTATACCTTACTCTCTTTGGAGTTTTAAAGATAAAATCATGGCAGGACCACTGTTAGCTGCTTCATGATAAATAATAATAATAATAAACATCAAAATTTGGGTTGAAGCAATGAATGAGATCAATCAATCACAAATGACATGAATGCATTACATCCTCAAGACAATGACAAAAATTCCCCATCCAACATCAATACCTGCAACAGAACCAACCAAACTCCAACAATCAAATATCCCATCCAACCTTCAAAATTATAGATTTTCTACAACATAAACTTTCCAAATATGGACAAAATTATTATGCCGTACTTTAATACCATCATTAAAAAATAATACAATAATATTAACCATCACCATCTAAACATAAGGCTAAAATATTTCCATTTATATAAAAAAAAAAAAAAATTAAACACACAAAAATGCTTCTCTTTCTTTAAACTATACATCTCATATTAATATATATATACTACACATCTTAATCTCAAGTATGTGGGGTATTTCAAGCCCTAATTAGCTTATTTCGAGCCCTAGTTGTTGCGCCAAATGTAATGGAACGTATATGAGGCAGCCCACGATTGGGCAAGCCAAATGTAATGGAAACTATATGGTAGCTTACGATTGGACGAGCCAAATATAATGGAACGTCTATTAGGTATTCCATTAAAATTAAAGAATGAAGAAAAACAAAATTATTCCAGTTATATTTAAATAAATTGTTTAAATGCCCTTCCAGCTAGCTATACATAAAACAAATCTAAAATCATGTAAAGCAATGAGACCTATCTTTATAATTTATTTTTAAGGTTGATGTGAATAACTAATCAAATATATATATCAGAAACAAAGGGACTTATACTAAATTCAAATATACACATCTAATTATGTAAATTTATGTATCTCTAAATATTTGAATGAATAATAATAGGTGTAAGTGATCTACAAACCTAATAATAAATGAAATATGAAATTATCTTTTATTATTTATAAATTCAATTAATTTCATAATAACTTTGGTATTAAAAAAAAATAAGAATAATATAGTATCGCTCTTTTAAATAATTACAAAGGCATTATTTATAAAACAAATAGTACATCCTTTATTTTATGTTATAATTCAACTTTAAATAATATTGATGTTTTAAATATAAATACAAAGAATAACTATGTGTATATACTTGTAATAAGTATATATAGATTAAATATATAAAGACATATTTCTGCCTAATAATTATAATATAAATATAATAGTTCATATACAATATCAACTTATAAATTACATTTTAAGATTTTAAAATTATTTAAATATTTATCCTAACATCTGTTATATGTCTAATATTATTATAAAACAAGATGATTAAATTGTCTACTTATAAAACGTTGTATTTTATAATAAAAAAAATAAAAGTAAATAAAAAAAAATATATCAATCTCAAAATATATTTATATATTATTCATACATATATAAATATATTAAATACCTTTTAAAGTTCATTTAGATAATTTTCCTGTCAAAAGTTAATTTATTCCATGAGTTCTTTTATCCGTTTACTTTTATTATTAGAATGCATTCTATCGAAAGGCGAAGAAATTGTTATATTAAAGAAAATTGTTAATCCTTAGATATATGCATATTTTATCCTTTCAAAATTTCCTTCATTAAAAAAATAAATAAACAAATTAAAATGTTAAATCCAGCATGTCAATTCCAATTACTTCCAGATTATGATTAAATTGACGATTATACATTTAAGATAGCTATATCAAGTTTCAACTCCAGACGCGACGAAATTTATACATTGAATTTTTTTATTTAGTTGTTCCATTGAAAATTGCTTTGGAATAAATGAAAGCGATGATGCAGCTCCTAGCTGCAATATATTTTTCTTAGCAAGCCATAATTTATGTATTTACCATAAGATATATATGTTATTTCAGTATTTTGAAGAATAGTAAATTTTTTTAGAAATAAAGTACAATAAAATCTTTATTTTTCAGTTGTTTATTCTATATCTATTCCAATAATAATATATAACAATAATGGCTTCCTTATTGTTGTTGCTATCGTTCCATGCGCCAGCAGATACTATTTTAAAACTCATGTTATATATGTTCTCTTTTAAAACAATTAACATTAAAATAAAAATAAAATATCAAGTATATATATATAAAATATTAAATTGAAAATTTGACATCTTTAAAAATATACATAAATAATTATTTATTGCATTTAATAATCATTATAAATAAAATAATTTTTTTATAATCAATAATTTATATGTCCTTATTTATTTCAATAATTAAATGTTTATAATAATGTACTATCAATATATATAAATAAAATAATAACTTCAAATAATAACTATATTTAATAAACATAAAAGAAAAATTTAAATATTTCATATGTAAACATCAACTTAAAGAGATTTTTTTTTTTAATAACAAATGACAAATTTTTAAAATATAAATATCGACTTATTGATATTTACAATATCTATATATATTTTATCAAGTTCAAAAAATACAATCAAGCCATGATATCTGCTATATTTTGTCCAAGTTCAAGAAATATACCTTTTTCATCATGTATGTAAGTAGAAGGATTTGAACCAGGATTTATCTATCAATCTATTCATTCTTCACTTCATCTCAAGCAATCAATACACATGACCACACACACACAAAAGATACATGATCCCCAATATATGTATTTTGTGCATATTGGGGGGGGGGCATATATCTTTTTCACATGTATGTGATCAGATGTACTAATTGCTTCAGATGGAGTAGAGGATGATCAGACTGAAAACTCCTGAGTTCAAATCCATTTACTTATATACATAAGAAACCTTTAGTATAAGCAAGTTACATACTGCCTTAGACTTTCATCATGTATTACACTGCATTGATAAGTATTGACTGTAATAGAATATATATTATTTATTGGATTGAATGTGTATAGCATTTTTAACACATAGATGTATATATAATATAGAAGCTTTTATATATGTATAGTATATATATAAATTATGATTAATAACATAGTCATTAATAATAAAATGAGAGAGCACTTTCATATATATATATATATTTACTGTTTGTGTGTTCACTCATAAATAAAAACCATAATTAAATAGCATTGGATGATATTCTTTTTCTTTAATAACTTTTTTTCAATGAAATGGAATAGCAATCACACTATAGCCTCTCTAGTTTTTTGATGTTCTCAACGTAAACTGAAAAAATATAAATAATAAACATGATCATATAGAAACTCCGAGATGGAAAAATGATTGTTACTGTATCATAAAATTGATTTAATTTATATAATTTAATATTTTTAATTTTTGTTTATATATATATTGTTTATTTTTGTTTATATATATTGTTTATTTACATTTATTTAATTGAAATAGTGTATATTCATACAGAATATATCATGGTTCACTATTTCATCAATAAATTTAATGATTTAAAGACATAGTAAATGTAATACATTTTCTCTGCATTAATAGCATAATCTGTAATTAATTTGTTATAACTTTGTGTGTATTTATAAATAATTATTATGTTTTCTTGCAATAAGTATTATATTGTAAAAGTGAATCAATGTATATATATTTATAAAAAAATAAATGTTAAAAACATTATTTCAACTACATATTATAAATTATAAATTGACAAATAATCTCTAAAATTAAAGATCCAGAAAAATTATGTGGCAATGGAAATTATAAAATAATTGGAAGATTAAAAAAATTATTATAAAATTATATATGAAAATTTATAAAGGAGAAAAAAAAGGAAGGGGGGGGGTAGAATATTTATTTATTTAAATGTATAAAAAAATATATGTATATGTATTTGTATATTTTTAATTTATGTAGTTTATTTTACTTTGTTTATTATTTATATATATAATGTTAATAATATTGTTTAAGATGAATAATGTCCCTTAGGTGGAGTGAGTGTAATTAATTGGTCATGTGATGTACAAAATTTTATGTCTGGAAAAGGTCTCAATAAGAGATGAAAGCCAGTTTGACAAATAAATAATTATAATTAGTTCTTTCTTTTAATCTTATTTAGATTGTAAAACCATCAAAATACCACATGATCACCATTTTATATGCTTACAAATGCTGATAATAAGAGTACCAAACACTCCATACAGTAGTGTCACCAAGTGGAAACCACTGTAATCAATGGATGCAGTGCATAAATTACTATCTAGTGCCTATTAACCAAACATCCCCAGACTAGTTTCTAGCTTGTGGTTTTCATCAGTGAGGAGCCTCGGATTTGAAAGTACTGTGCCTAGACTTTAGAATCTAATGCAACCCTGCAGCAGCTATATTTTACCTATTTGGTTAACTATAAAGCTAGGAGCCCAAGATAAAAACACTATAATTTTTTCAGCCCAAGCTCATTTCCTTGTATAGTCATATAGATCTGGCTCAGTTCAGCATCCATATATTTTGGTGTCTTTGGCTTCTCAAAAATCACAGTCATCATTATCTTATGGGCAGGATAGGTATAATACCATCAAAACATCATATGATCATCATTTTCTATGCTTACACATGCTGTTAATAAGAATACCAAACTCTTCATACCCTACTATCACCAAGTGCAAGTCTCTGTAATCAGTGAAAACTAATCTGGGAATGTTGGATGAGTAAGTACTAGATAGAGATTTTATGCACAAACCTTCCTGCATCCATTGATTGAAGAGGCTTGCACTTGGTGACATTGCTGTATAGAGAGTTGTGTACTCTTATTAACATCATGTGTAAACATATGAAAGAGTGATCAGCTTTTATAGCTATCCTACCCATAGGATAGTGGTGACTGTGGCTTTTGAAAAACCAAAGACATCAAAATGTATGGATGCTGAATTGAATTCAGATCTATATGACTATATAAGTGAATGAGCTTAAATTTGTGTTTTTATTTTGGGCTCCTTGTTTTATAGTTAACCAAATAGGTTAAAAATAGCTGTTGGAGGGTTGCATTAGATCTAAGGTCTAAGTGCAGTGCTCTCAAATCCAAGGTTTCTCACTGATGAAAGCCATAAGCTAGAAACTAGTCTGGTGATGTTGGATGAGAAGGCACTAGATAGGGATTTTATGCATGAACCATCCTGCATTCATTGATTACAGAGGCTTACACTTGGTGGCATTGCTGTATGGATAGTTTGGTACTCTTATTTAGATTGATTATTATATGTGTATAACAACCTTGTAGACAAATAATTTTTACATTGGATATTTAACCATTAGTTAAATGAAGTTACCGTAGAAATACTGCCATAAAAGAACAAAAGAGAAAAAGTAAAAAAAAAAGTCTTAAAATTCCAAATTAGATGAATAAAAAAGGTTAATAAAATAAATTAAAAAATCACAAGGTTAATTGTTTGAGGAATTTTTTTATATGATATTGGGAATGTTTTATTCAATTGATTAAGTTCAATTGAATCTACACATACGATCTTACAAATTTTTTTTTACAGTCAGTGCAACAGTGTTTACCTGACCAATGCTATTTTTTAAACAAAACTAAATAATTATCTAGTTTAGCAAGGGGCTGAATGTCTGAAAAAAATCATATTTGTGTCTACAAAATTTTTCAAAATTCATTTATCTTAGTCAGCTCTAGATCACTAGTTCTCAACTGAAATGCTGCAAAATATAGTAACAAGTAGTACCATATTTTTTTTTACATGTACAGATAATTGAAAGTATGAAAAGCATTAAATATTTATATGATTACTGCCTATTCTTAATAAAAGACCAAAGCATATCCTCTGGGAAATTTTATCTTACATATAATTATTACTTATAGGAAAAGCCCATAAAGAATTCTGTTTCAAGCATGAAGAAAATTCTTAAGAATTAATAAGTGAATATAATAAATTATTAAGATGCTTTTGTCACTCTGCAAAGAAAAATAATTGTCATTTTAAAAACTTTCATTTGTATTTATAATAACTTCCAAATTTTCTACATTTTTAAGTTTGTAAAACATTATTAATTCCTGGGGGGGGGGGGATAGTAAAATCATAATGCTATAATTTTATTTAAAAAATATATAATTATTTTTAAGTTAATAGAGAAGAAAAACAAAATCACTAATGCTAAATAGATTTAATCCCCGCCCCCCGCAATAGTTTATATCTATATGAAAATGTTTTAAAATAATTTCAGTCATTTTAATTTTTTTTAAAAATAATATTTTTCTGAAAAAAAAATTAGAAAAGTATTATTATTTTCCAATAAAATATTATTTTAACAATATTTTTTTAAATATATTTTAACAATAATTTTTTTAAATATATTTATTTCAGAAACAATTTTTTTATTCAAAATTGGTATTATTTTAACTAGCAATTAAAGCATTATTTTTTTTTTCATTTTGTAAATTATATGTACATTTTTTAATTTGTAAGTATTGTGACTAATTTTTAAATTTAATAAGATTAAATATATATCCATTTATTAGGAAGTATATAAAAGTATAAGAAATAATATTTTCCAGGTATATGTTAGATTGCTTGAATATTTAATATGTTTATAATATACAACCAAATTGCCTAATTTACAACATCCTACAATTTTTGACCAATGTAAAGTACATAAAGAAAGAGTTGCCATAAAATAAAATTATTAAACTGATGGGCAGCTATTAAAATTAAATTAAAAACACAGCACTGTATTATGGGCAATTGAAACACATACAGATATATATAAAATATAAAATAAATAAATTCTTGCAAGACATTTTTATTACATTGCATGAATTTAATATTTTCATTTTTTTTAATTATAAAAAAAAAAATCAATTTTTTTTTTCTTTTTAATATGCTAATGAATTTGTATAATTTTAATTTAAAACTTTATTATTACTAAGTCTTGCCTTGGTTGGTATTACTGTTTGGAGAATTTGCTACTGTTTCGATTATATTTGAATTATTTCAAAACAACAAAATACCTGGTCGTTTTTGAAAGAGAAATTTATTTGTTACTGTAAATACTAATTATATTGTTTACTAAATTTTCTAAATTGATTAAAAACATATCAAATTATTTTTAAAGCAAACCAATTTATTTTATTTTTGTTTTCGAAATTAGATTTTCCAACAACAGATTAACAAGATATAAAAGCCACTATTAATAGCAGTAATAGTAGCAGACCATCAAACACAGAGACACAAATGCATGGGTTAAGTATATCCATTATCATTGTTGTACATGTCATTGCAATAACCATCAGCTAAGAAACCTTTTTTGGATTATTTACTGCCTATCCCTAATAATTTGGAAAATTTTATCTCAAGCATAACTACTAGCTATAGGAAATGTTCATGAAGAATCCTGTTTTAAATATGAAGAAAAATCTTAAGAATTAATATCAAAACTAAAATGGTCAGTAGTTTTTTATTATTTAAATATTATCATGTATGATTTTACATAAATGGAATCAACCAAAGCTATAACAAACTGTCATCATTTACAAGAACAAATAATCTGTGAAATTAAATTATTAAGTATTTTATTAATCCACCAAACATCACATAATCACCATTTCTTATTAATCAAAGCATAACATACTACTAGAGAATTCCTAAGCCAAGACAACAACAACACACTTTTATTAAACTTTAAATACTATATGTTCATACAGATTGATTATATATATATATATGAAGAATTTCAGGGCTCTATTTATTTAATTAATATTTTTAATGATATTTATTTTTAAATCATATGCATTTGATATTCTCTATTATATTTCAAACAATAAACTAAAATATGAATTAAATTAGGATGTTTTCTCATTGCAAACTGAGATAAATTTAATTTCATAATTTAAATATTTTAATAATTTAAATCAGCATTTGGAAATAGTATGTATCTGAAAATATATTGCTATTAATTAACTACTGTGTTAATAAAAATGTAGTCTTATCTTTTTATTCTTGATTCAATATTTTTTCTATATATATAAAATTAGAAACATTGTAATTGAATGTTATCTTGACTTCATGCTTTAAAAAGTGGAGGGAGTTAATGTTTTACATTTCAAAAAGGAAACTTTATTTATAGCATATTGTACAAAATTAAGAATACAAAAGAGGGTGACTTCTGATGGTTGCATGTATTATATATTGAGGGTTTCATGTATTACATAATAGAAACCCCAGGCAATATCATTGCTACTGAAGGTAAATTGAACAGATTAAAGTTTTGAGGCAAGGATGGAAAATCCATAATCAGTTATAATGTAAGCTGGTACCAAGGAATCTGAATTAAGTTATGTATTTATGCTACATCTTCAATTGACTCCATGTTTGTTTTGCCAGTTGGTCAGGACAAATTCTTTTATCAATTTGTCTGACTTTCTTGATGTATTTTATCAGGAGATCCTTTGGACAGAGACCTGTTCCCTTCTCAAACAATACCTTGCACCATATTGTCCAGATCCCATAGTTAATGTAGGTGGCAAGCCATATATTGGCAAAAAGCCCTTGTTTAAAGGCCTGGGGAAGCATTACACTAGCAAGGTTGGGGATGACAACCTCCCAGAACCAGGCCCTGAAGATATGACCATGACTCACAACTGAGTAAGATGTGGTCCATGGTCTCCTCCTGCTTGCTACACATCGGGTATAAGGTCTTGATATTAAAGCCTCTTTGATGGAACAGGAAAGTTCTTGTAGGGAGGGCCTTGAGGTTGACCTTTAGCCAGAAGTCTACATACTTGCTCAAGTCTGAGGAACCTTATCCATTTAATAAGCCTTGAAATAGATACTGAGAGCAGAATGGGGGAGTTTGTTTTTTTTCCAAACATCAGCTGGTATGTGTCCCAGTAAGTCAACTTTGATGCAAACAGTAAACCAGAAGCCCCAATATTTATCAGGATGGTAGTTATCTGTTGTTGAAATTAGAAGCTTCTGCATCTGAGTGGGGGTCTGTCCATAGGCTCGACCTTCTTTGTTGGAAAGAGGCATTCAATATCAACCTGTGTGTTCAAAAGTTTTACTAGGATGTTGTGTGTTCTTTGAACTTGGAATACCCTAATGGTATGTAGGGCCAATATGTTCAAGGGTTTTGGCTTTTGCAGTATGTTCAGGCTGATGACAGGAGCCCCTTTCCCCCAACACAGTCTTCTACAAAGAGTCTCAATATTTTTGACAAAATTGTTGGTTGGGGCAAAGCCGGCCAGATAATAAATTATTTTTGGAAGCATGGCTGAATTAAGCAGGGTGACCTTGCCCAATAGGGAAAGGTATATCTTTGAAAGTGAGGTAATTGAGTTTTCTATTTTGTAGAGAAGTGTATTTTCTATGTTTCTTCTCATGACTGAGGGGGGAGAGGCAAAATGGAATCCAAGGAAGTTCTGGAGAAACACTTTGAATCTGCCTGGTATTTGCTTCCTTGTCAAGATGGACCACATTGCCAACTTGCCCTCATTGACTCTCAGACCATGTTTTCACTAACTGAATTTTATAGCTGGTCTTTAACTTATATGAATATATGGCTAGACTTACTGATTAATTGACTTGTCTAAAGAGGAAATTGAACCCTAGTATGTTTCATTTCTATGGGGAGGTTTGGGTTAGTATTTTAATCTTAGTTAAATTTATATGCTTAGAATCACTTGAATTTACAGTGACAAATTTAGTGTACTCAAAGTGAGTCTGATCATTATCAGAGTGTTATTTATCACTTTTTTAATTTATAATGTACACTTATATATTGGAAAATCCATGCACACTCTGGATGATAGTCATAATTATATAAACTATTGCAACATTACAACATATATATATATATTGAAATTAATAATGTCTTATTTATTTCATGATCAGCCATCTTATCTTCCACATGGTAGTGAGCTTGTTTTCAGTTGTTGTGAGGAAAGCTAATAAAAATATAATTACAAAAATCTTAAAGTAAATAATATAAAGTAATAGAAATATCTTAGAATAAATTATTGAAAGTAATAATAATAGTAGTAATGAAATTTTAAAAATAAATTATGAAAAGTAATAGATAAAGTTGAAATTTTAGAAGAGATTATTATTAAAAGTAATTTTTTAAAATAATTATAAATAATGTAGTGTTTGTCTGAAGTTTTGTGATTATAGCATTTTAGTTGGGCTATTTCCAATATCTAATATTAAACATTAACTGTCTTTAGAAAAATTTAACTTCACTTAAATTTTCCAATTACATTCAACTATTAGTAATTACACACATGTTAGTATATACCCAACATTTCAAGTGATATTATTCTCATCACTTCTTCAGGTGTTGCTGCTTGACCAATCATAGTATTAGTATGGGAATCAAACCTGGATCTTAGCACTATCACTGATCAGATCAGCAAAATCTGAAAAAGAGAGGATAAAATTACTTTTTGGTCTGTATTTCTATGGTCTAAATGTACAATAAATTTGGTTTTTGAAAGATAAAATACCACTTGAAATGTTGTGTTTATACTAACCTCTGTTCTATTATTATAAGTTGAAGGTAATAGGTTTTATTATAAGTCATTAAAGTTAACAGAAATTAAAAAATAAAATAGGTTAAAACAGTGTAATTAGTTTTTATCAAAGATTAAAATTAGACTACTCAAAAAAGTGTAGGCTTAATTTATGTTTGTGTGAGCTGTTTTTTTACAAAAACAAATATATATTTTTTTAAAGATAGTTAAAAGATTAAGAATGGTTTTAATTTAAAGTTGAATTGTGAGTTTGGAGATAAGAGATTTGAAATAAGATAAAAATTCAAACATTTAAATAATTGTAGTATTTTGAAAATTAAATGTAATTAAAATAAATTGAAATCCCTAGGTTAAGTAAAATAAAAAGGGTATCAACATATTGTAAACAAGAGATCAATAATATATATACCTGGGGTTTTATTGAAATTATTATTCTCGATTCTTGCTTTATTCATGCTTAGTTCCACATTGTACTGTCATGATTATGAACGGCTAAATAAATAAAAGCTATTGTCTGCTTGAAGTTTAATCTGGATTCACACTGATGAACCTGATTAAGCTACTTCAAAGGTATCTCTATTTTACATATAGAAAAAAATGCTTAAACATTGAATAATTCCAAGTATGTCAGGAAAAAATAAATCCCATCTGTGTAGGACAGGGGTCAGTAAGCTTTAGCTTGTGAGCCAAATGTAGCTCTTTTATCCAGTCTCCTGACTCTTTATATCATGATAAACATAAACACTTTCTTTTATTTCCTCTTGTAATTTGTAAATAAATATTTTTAGGGCTCTATATTTCTTGAATTCATCCTTATTATGAAATAATAATTATTGTATATTATGAATATTTAAATAGTAGAAATTTTAGAACAAATCAAACTGTCAAATTAATTTTTTTTTTTATTTATTTATTTATTTTTAAGAGAATTTTAATTTTTTTTTAGATCACTATACAAATTCGAGGTGCTCTTTTAGTACATGATCTCTGCCATTTTGAATTTCAAAAATGACCAAAATCTATTATGTTCTATTACTAAAATAAATATTCAAATATATTCACAGCCATTCAGATATTCATATTTTTGGGACATATTTTTCATATCTTTTCTTATAGCTCTTTAATAGGGAAGGGTACCTTTCTTCTTATGGCTTTTTAATAAGTAAGAGAGGAAGATATAAACAAAATGGCTCTTCATATTAAAAAGTTTGTTGACTCCTAGTTTAGAAAATTGGTAAAAGACAGTATAGTGACTGGAAAAAGAAAGAAATGTGATAATAAAATAAACCAATTAATGCATGTCATCAAGGGAAACATATTAGAACACATATAAATCCTCACAATAAACTATAAGGAAAATCTGGCTACATAACTTTGGTACATTTGATATTCATATGTAAATAAAAAATAAAAATAAATGTTTATCGATTACACTAATATTTTCAAGTATTAATCAATTTAAGTTTATTTTATGATGACCTCTTAAAGCAGTGGTCTTCAACCTTTTCACACCTGTGGACTGGCAAAAATAAGAATAAGATTTCAAGGACCAGCAGAAGTCTATAGATAAATTTTCTTAAAGATGTATACTGCTTAGATTTAGATGAGCATAATTGATATAACTGACCAAAACAACACACTAGTTACTGTGTATTGTAATGGTGTTGCTTACCTTCACATGCTGAACACTTTCTCGAGTTGCACAGTCATACTGCTACAGAAAACAGTATGTTCTTATTAATGTGCCTGCATTTCTACGTTTATTATTTCATTGTTAAAACGTGCAAGAATAAAATGTTATTCACCTGAATGTTGGGAAATATCACACCTAGTGTAATTACATGATAATGATTATAATAAATGTAATATCTGTATTTAATGTTAAATATATATATATGGAGTTTGTATAATAAAAAACTTTTTTTTTTTAATTTTGAATTTTTTTAGAAAAATAATAAAAAATTTAATTTAACCCCCCCCCCCCACAAACATCTGTGATAACTAGAAAAACAAATTAATTTATGTATGATTGATTAGATTTTGTTTTAGTTCTGTTTCTTTTTTTTAATTGGATAAAAATGAGATGAAAAAATAAACAAAAATTATTTAGTTTAAAATCTTCCACGCACCAAGGGTTGAAGACCACTGTCTTAAAGTGTATTAATTATAGCTAACTACATTTTATTAGGTAGAAGGTATTTATATGTGTGGTAAACTGTTTAATTGAGTGATTAAGAGAGGAAGTGAATATTTTGTTAAAAGAAATAGCAGCATTTGCTGTTTGGTGTGTATATATTTTCCAGCTGTGTTTACACACACACAGCTAAAATACAAAATTTGCTTCATCTTTTATATACATATAATTAGTTAGAATGTTATCTTCTTTTAAAACATATATGTATATATAAGGAAAAAACAAAGGTTTTGATTTCGTGTTGAAATTGTCAGTGAATTTGAAATTAGAGTAAATAACCCATAGTAGAGAATAGTCATTTTAAATACAAGTAATGTGCATACATGTGAAAATATTTAATGTAGAATGTATGGAATATTAGAAATAATGAATAGTAGTTTAATCATTGGAATTTTAAATTAAACTGAAGACTATTTAAATTTTGATTAAGTTTATCTTATATGTGAATCAACCCTCACATTATCATTTATTATATTTTATGTGCATTAGCATTTATAATGTAAGTGCAATTGTTTAGTTAGTTATTTTAAATGGTTAAAATATACTATATCTATATAATGAATGTATTCACAATTTTATAAATTTGAGGTAGGATTCAAATAGTTAAGTGTACTTATTTTTAAAAAAGGGGGTGGGGAGTGATACTACCCCTACATAATCAGATTTGAAGAATAACATGTGGGTATATACCTATGCATACACACACACATATATATATATTTAGTATAAAAAAAAAAAGAGAAAATATGCAATTCTTAAATTAAAGGGCATTTTAAGATCTTTTTAGTTTGATCTATTTTGAATTGTGTTGTAAATAAAATCTTGTCGATTTTGATAAAAAAAAATAGAAGGGTGAGTTTAAATTCAGAAAAAAGAATTATAAATTAACAACATTTTATTAATTATAAATAGAATAATAAAAGCCAGCAAAGAATTTATCTCTTGTAATGTGTATTAGATAAAGAAAAGAAAGAAAACAGCTACTTCTTTTTGTTGTTGTTGAAAAATAGAATGGAATATTTTTCTTTAAGGTCTGAGATGGTAGAATATTTTATATTAAGATACAGATGATAGCTAATGACACAGACAATAGCAGTCATTCATTCATATGTCAACTTTATTTCAGTGTTGATTTATGGATTCCAAACTGCAAGATATACATTAAAGCAGTGGAAGTGAGTCATGAGAAGAAGACATTATCCACAATGCTAATTGAGATTGTAAAACTTATAATAGAAGCTATAAGGATGTTTTATTATATTAGGGAATCTTTTACCATGAAAGGCTAAGCAAAAACAAATAGCACATCAGTTGGAAAATCCTGAGTATGCAGCCCGTCCAGTAAATAACAACACAGAGTATGAAGTTATATCTCTATCTCTTATAATTAGCCAGTAAAGAAAAAGAACCAGATTACACAGACTAATTGCCAAAGACTTATATATATTTAATATGCACTATAGTAATATAAATCTAATTTATGTATCCAATGTTTAAAGAGAATAAATATTTACACTTCAAGAAAATTTATGAAGACGACCTGACTAGAATTGTGGAAATGAAAATTTATATCTAAAACCTAGGATGTAGGACATTAAAAGTTTGTTTTATTAATAAGATATTAAGCTACTTATTTCATAATATTGAAAAGAGACTTTAAATATATAAAGATTAAAAGAAATTAATTATTGTGTGATGTTATCCTGTATTTTTACATTTGAATTATGAGTATAAACTGAAATTGAAATATATTAAATGCATTTTTTTAATTTATATGTATGTGGAATTACTAGAAGTTGAACTAAATATATGAACCATTTGATTAAGAAAGATATTAAGTATTGTATGTTTGATTCTATATTTATATGTGAAAGTACTAAACGAGAAGCAACTAAAATATATGAACTATTGGTTAAGATTATATTAGTTATTATATTCCCAATTTGTGATTTAGATTTGGAAAGTCACACTCAAACTACATACATTTTGTTTAATTAAGAAATACTTATATTGTTTTATTAATTCAGTTAATTTGTTTTTCATAAGTTTAAATATTATAATTTCAACACAGACACACACACATGCTAGTTCATAAAAATATCCACAATTCTGAGACCTTCAAACCACTGAGGAATGTGCTAGTGTATTACAGTAATAATTTGTAAATAATGATGATTGTTATCTTACACAATTCTAAGTAAGCATTCTCTTTTGAGGATGTTTGGCTCTCGGAGTTTTGTTCCACTAGAAACTGAAAACAAATAAAATATTTTAGAGTGATTGCAATCATAAAATCATCATCATCATTCCTGTAGTTAAATTTAATGATATTGATTTAAACCATGATTTATAAGAATAACAGATATATATAGGGAATATGCTTACATGTATAACAATATATTTATGCTTATTGAACATGATATATATATGTTTATGCATATCATGATTTTAAGTTCAAACTCAAAATACTGAGATATTTACAATGAGAATAACTAAGAGGAGCAAATTATCAGTACATATAATCATTCTTACTGTTACAATATCTATACAATGAATATATTAACAATTTCATAAATTTGAGATAGGATTCAAAAGAAGCAACTTTAAATAATTACATGTAGTTATTTTTAAAAGATAATCAGGGAATAATATTTATAAAGGATATCAGTAGAATTACTATTATAGTGTGTATAGATTTACCAAGAGTTACACTAACATGTGCTTGGTATAATAATTCTATACTGTATGTATGTGATGTGGTTGTGAAGCTAAAGATAGCCGAATAAATGTATTATATTTGTTAGAGTCGGCCATCCATGGTGTATTAAAGCTCTAGGATTTTACTTAATGGCAAATATACTTGATCATATAATTATCTTGATATTATAATATGTAGTTAAAAGATTAATACTTTAAAATTAATCAAGATAAATCTTGGACATTTTACAAAAAATATGATGGTTAGTATAATTTATCTTATATTTGTTTACCAGCACATGCACATGAATCATATGTTCGGAGATAGTGGAGAAATGATTATTGAATAAATCATTACCATTCAGTTAAATTTATTAGATTAAAGTATAACCATAAAGGCAGTTAAATTATAAGGAAAATTTTCAGGTACTAATAGTATTTAATGAATTCCTAGTACTATATAGCCATTAATAGAAGAATATGTAGTAAAAATGAAAGGGAAAACATATTTAATAACCATTATAATAATTGTAAATAAATTATTATTTTTTGTGCACCCAACTTCTTTATATATAAATTGTCTGTCTGCATATTAATTCCATCTCCATTTCATCAGAAGTAGCTTACGCTCTACATAATTTGGCCAGGTATTACAAATGGTGATTAGGTAGTGGTCATCATCATTGCTTATTAAGAAAAAATATTTCCAAATTCTATTATAATATAAATAAAGTATATATGTCTGTATATTTACTGAAAATATTGTCTAGTTGGACTTGAATCAATTAAACTAGAATAAGCTAATCATTACAATATATTATGGCAATGAACATTGAAAATTTTATATATCTTGAGAAATGACAAGATTAAGATGAACTACAATTAAACATAATTTTTAAAATTACAGATAGTAATATTATCTTCTGTGGAAAAATTTATTTAAAATAAATAGTGCCAAGTTTTGTAAAATAATGTCTAGTTTTTTTAAATTATAAATAATAATTTTAGAACCTTATTACACTATCTTTTTTTAAATCATTCAAGAACTATATTTTTTTTCTTCTTTATCATATTTTTTAAAGTTAAATAATAATTCAACTCATCTTTATATAAAAAGAGTAAAAATAGAACATTTTTATTTTATTAGCAGCAAAGTATACTTTATTATTACTAAATTTTTATTTGCAGAGAATTTTGGGGGACTGCATGAACACTTTATATTGTTTTTTTCTGAGTGATGATTCATAAATCTTCACATAAAAGTAAATCTATTTTAATATTCTTATTAAAATTGTATCTCATTGAAGCTACAATATCAGTACTTCTTATAGTTGTATGGAAATGGTACCATATGCTTTTGTTTGATGTCTTTTACAAAATTGTAAGTATATCTTGAAAAAGTATTAGTGGAAAGGAATATAACTTCAATTTTTTATCTGAATCTTTATTAAACATAGTGTAGCATTGTTTTTCATATTGTTCTAATATTGACTTAATTATTTTGTGAGCTTCATCATTATTGTAAGATTTTGATTAATTCATAAGCGGCTTCTGCCATATTTCCATTAATTTTTCATCATACATTTTTAACATTGTTAAGTAATTCAAGATATTTTTTAAAATAAACCAACTCATTTACCAATAGCTCCTAACAAGAGTTTGTTTACATAAATGCTGAGAAACATGTTTCATAAATGCTGATTGTAGAGTTAGTATTTAGATCTAGTTTCTAGTTCTTCCTTTCCTTCACTGAGATGAGCCAACTAGCTTGAAACCATGGTCTGAAGGTTGAAGACAATGAAAGAGATATTGAATTTTATCTCTCTCAGCGTTTATGTAAACAAAAGCTTGTTAGGAGTTATTGGTAAAGCTCCATCTAGTGATCATAAAATGCAAGCTAAGAAGTTATAAAACCAACTCATTTATCTTAAATAGAATGACTTTGCAATTTTAAAGAAGCTCAATTTCAATTTAAATATTGTCTTATAGTAAACATAAGATAGCAGAGGCATTTGTCACAAATAAAAGATTCCATGTCTATTTTTTCACTAATTTTGTGACAACAAATAGCAAATGTGTTCTATGTGAATTTTTATGTAGAGAAATTGTATCCAATTTGTTATTTTAAAAAATGTCTTTTGATCTCAAAAATGCAAGTTGATGGCCATATATTTATTTCCTATTCTTTATTTTCTAAGATTAGTGTTTTATGTAATGCTTGAGGTTTCAGGTTTTTTCTTTAAGCTAGTCAAAGTCTTATTATAAGTATACTTTTGAATTTTAAAAAGGAATTATAGGTAAATAAATAAAAATGCATTTATAATTGATAACTTATTGCAATAAGTAACTTTAAAATGAATATTTCAAAACAATTTACTAAAAAACATAGCTTTTATCAGTTTCCTGTGAGGTCTTCTAGTGTAGATCAGAGAATAAAACAGCAAATCACAAAAATAGTTATTGCAAATATGCAATCAATTTATTATTACTTTATCTGATATTATTTTTTTAAATTATGAACATTGGACGTTTGTGCATGTGCGCTTGAATATTACAATAATTGTAAGAATAGATTTTTCAGGTCATATGTTATTTGAGCACCTGAGTGAAAGGTTAAGCATAACAGTTTTATTTAAGTGACCAAACAGATTTTGGTTTCTTTAAAATTTACTCAGCTGAGTTTATCACAGCATGAAATCACATACGACCATTTTCGGAATTCATTCCACAAAACAGAATCTGAAGAACCACCATATGGGAAAATTCTGATTTCCGATATCCTTCAAACTAATTGATAGATATATTAAATTTTGTTCAATCTGTTTGTGATAGTTGTACTTAAATAAAGAATAAACTTATATTATTAATTAATTAATTTTAAAGTAGTTTTAAATTTACTGCTTTATACTTTTTATTATACTGCTAGTTTTTTCATTATTCATATATTTTTTTAATATTAAAATATTGTTTGAGTGTTTTTAAAACTAAATCTAATCACAAGCTTCAACACTTCAAAACCCATTAATTCATGGTATTTAATCAAATAATAATATCGCTCAAGCAAATAGAGTTTAATAAACTTTAAATCTAAAAAAAAAAAAGGAAAACTTGTTTTTTTAAAAACAAGTTTCGATTTTCCTTTTTTAATAAAATAAAAACACTTGCTTTGATATAGTCATAATTAATTGTTACATTTTTATTTACCATTGTCAAGCTCACTCCACTCACAATTTTGACACCATCCATCTCAGATAAATACAATAATGAATTTTTACAAATCATTTTTTAAACTAGAGATTATCTCTAGCACAGATATAAACTTTAAACCTTAGTTAAAGATTAATATATCTGATTTTTTAAATTTTAAACGTACACACACATGGAGTTATTCACCTTTCTCTTTCTCATGTGTAATATCTTTATAGATATATTAAACAACCTCCATACTTCTCCATTCCTTTTAAATTCATATAAATAAAGATACAATAAAAGACAAATGACCCTCAAGATGCATCTCGAGCTGTTCAGCACTTATCAGTTGTCATAATTATTGTTTTTCTTAAACAATACTAATGTCTAATATATAGCTGTATTACACAAAGATAGTTGTTTAAACTTAAATCCTGTTAGTGGAAGTAGTTTTCGCTCCACGCTGTAATGTTGCATTATTCTCAATTAAACTATGTACTTATTGTGGGGGGATTTAAAGAGAAGAAAAGGAGTCGTATGAAAATAATGTGTGTGCCTTTTTGATCATTTAGAAAAAAGGATTTCACATTATGCTATACCAGTTTCAATAGCTCATATAGCTGTATATATAATACTAGTCTGTAAGAGTTTTTGTTTTATATAAATTAATTGATTTTATGAAAGATAATAAGTATTAATCTTTTTATCTCCTTTTAAAAATAGAAGTTGGTAATTTGTTTATTGGGGGGAAGGAGTGTACAAATGATTAGCCTTATTAAGAGTTTTAAAACAATGCTGCCCCTGTTTGCATGTTTACTTAATATTTTTGCTATTAACAATTGTTGTATTATGCATATATATTCAACATTTGATTGAGTTTTATCAGTGCATCTCACATCTTAGTTCTATCATATCATAACTATCCAGCAACATAGAAGTCAGACCACCTTATCTCATTGGGGATGCTTGAAACACCCAATTCAAGTGAGTGCAACATAAACATATGGAATAATTTCACTTCATATACACATTAGTAAAAATGTGTATTTAAATTTTATTTTATATATATTTAGTTATATTTTAAAATTTTATTTCATGACCTATTCCTGAAACATGAAGAAAGACACAAGAAAAAGACAAATGACACATAAATTTCATGCTAAATCTGTATTCATCAGTTAGTCCAGGTCACAATCTCTTATACATATCCTCATTATTTGTTTAGTTTTTATAGATTATCCCTAACCCATCAGATCCTTTAAATATCACTTAATGAATAAAATGTCTGCATTGTTATAGAGATATCAACAACTGAATTTCTATCCTCATATTAGCAGTTTGATAACTTTTGCTACATCACCCTCACATAATGTAAGGACTTATTTCTATTACTTATAACACTTTGTGGAGGAATGTATAATCATTACACTGTAGATATATATTTTAAGATTTTTATTTTTATCAATGCATTCCTCACCTAAACACCCACTTAACTTTTCAAGTGAGCAAAACATTATGGTTTTACACAAATTAATCAATTTTGTTAAGAAAGATAATCTTTTACTCATTTTATTTTTATCTGCTCTTAAAATATCAAAGCTGCAACTTATTTATTGAGTTGTGGATGGTAGGTAGAGTTTGAAAATAATACTGCCTCTGTTTATATGTTCCCTTAATTTTTTTATTTATTGACAATTGTTTACATATATTTGAAACTATTTATTATATTTCCAAGGTAATATGAGATAAATGAGTTAATGAAAGTGTGATTTGTGATAAAACAGAAATATTCTCAAAACTAATTAACAATAGAAAATTGAGGAAAATTATTGTGATTCAATAAAATTTGAATCATTATGGTATTAATTACTTTTTAAATAGTCGCATTTTGGTATCTTTCACTCATAAAGATACTTGCTAAATTTTATTTTAAAAATGACAACCAACAATATTATTCCATTAATAATTACAAGGAATTGGTTACTCAGGAGGTTATGTTAGATTTAAGAATTTATAGTGATATCATTTCCATTTAAGTGACTAAATTGACATTCCTTACATTTCTCATTTGAGAATTGATCATGAAACTTTTAAATCGAGTTCACTATTTTATTATTGCAGCAAGCGCTATATAGGATTTGAAACAAAGCAAATGTAACTATATGGATACATTAAAAATCATATTATATTATAATTTTTTTTGCAATATTATAAAAACATTTTCTTATAATAATTGCTTTTACATATAAATTTTTATATATGAATAAACTTTTTTTAAAAAAAGTATTGTTTCGTTTTTATCCCTATAATTAAACATTTACAATCAATATATGATTTTTATGGTAACATATTATTATAGATATTTGTTAATAAACCCAGAATGTTTTTTTGGATCTCATTATGCACTGTCTAGAAAGGTTAGCCTTATATTGTTCTTATTTATTTGTCTATTTGCTGTTTACAAATCTATTCATTGTTATCTTATCACCACACTTATATGTTTACCCCTAGTTGGCCAGATTAATAATATATTTCAAAACAACTTAAAATATAAATGTGTGCTTCAAAAATATAAACAGATTAGTATGCTCATAAGTGTGCATATATATATATATATGTATATTTATAAATCATCTTTTTAAATAATAAATATAATATATATATTGTTTGATATCTGCATGATCAAAGTCAAATCAATGTATTGAATAGCAAAAAAAAAAAAAAAATAGAACACCAGATAAACTATCTAATCATTCTAAATATATATGTGAGATGGAAGCATATCTTTAAATGATTTTATTATTGTAAGTGGCCCATTTTATAAATTAATTCTTTTTTAAAAAAACAACAATATTTTGAAATTAATTATATTAAATTATTAACAAAAATATTCTTAGGCTTGATGATTAATTTATTAATCATTAAAATATAGATCTTATTATAAGAGCATTATAATGCTATCTTATCAGTTTTGAGAAGATTCAGTCAAAATTCTACCATAGAAATCTGATTTGCAAATTTTATATCTATAATTGTATTTAAACAATATTTATATATATAGGAAGAATAATAAGTGATGGACCTGTATAATAATTGTTAAGACGTCTATATGCTACACCTACATTTTAATCATAGTCTAGATGTAATAAACCTTTGAATTTTCTTTATTTTAGTTTCAAATATAATTAGGATTTTTTAAAGTTAGTTAGATGGTAGAAAACTCAGTTAGTTATGGATATTTACCTCTTCTTAGCCAGAAAAAGGATTGAAAATTGCTAAAACCCTCACCATCTGGCAGTTGGAAAGCCTGGTGAGTAATACCTTTTTTAAAAATGTCTTTCTATGTTGGCTTATATATACATAGCACATGCTTACATTTTAACAGTCATACATATAAATAATGTTTGTTAAATTTGTTTTATTTGCAAACAAATTCTATATATGATAGAATAAAAAATGATTAGTTAGTACGAATAAAATCCTCTTAATTGTGTACTATATAATATTAATAAAAAAAGTATGAATGTATAATATTAATATATAATAAACAACATTATATTATTGTTTATTTATTTATTGTGTAATTTAATGAAGTAAAAGTACATACTGCTCAACATAAAAATAAAAAAAATTCTGGCAAGAAATTTTGCAATTGAAACAAAACTAAGAAACACATAAAATGGGACATGAATATCATAAACATTTAATTTTCAAATAATATATTAGTTAGCAATGAGATAAAATCATATTATGATTGCAAGGAAATCAAATCATACATCACATGACTTAATTTAATAAGCTTTTACTACAAATGTTATATAATGAGCATGAATAGCTCTTAACAAGTTTTTCTAATATCCCTATCTCCAGACCAGTTTCTAGCGGTTGGCTGTTATCAGTGAGGCATTAGGATATTCAGACATTAGATCTAAAAATACCAGCTCAGGCCTAGTATATATCTAATACTTAACTATTAAGTAGAAAATCCGAAATTTTCAGACATCAATGTATCTTCAAATCCAGCTATCTAACTTAAATAGCCATATGAGACTGAACTAAGTTCAGACACACCATATATTAATAGCTTTATCAATATAATATCACCAATATAATCAATAATATAATCATATTATGAATATATATTTTGTATGATAGTCAATATATGAGATATGGCTTGGATTGATAAGAAAAAACTTCTTACAATATATTTAATATAATTATTCAAAGTTTATTTGATACTGTAAGTTCATAGGCTAAGAAATAGTTGAAAGATCATTTGTTGTATTATCTTAAAAGATGCTGTACATATTAGATAGATGAGGTTTTCAAAAATGAGACTGACTAAGGAAGAATCTAAATAACTTGTAAATTCTCATAGATGCTGATAGTGTGTATCCTGTAGAAAATATCAATAAAATTACTACTATTAATTTTAACTATATTCTATCAACATCACATGATCACCATCTTTTATGCTAGCACATAACTGTATTGAACAGGCAACCTTGTTCTGGCATCCATTGATTACTCTGGTTGGTACAGGGTGACACTACTGTATGGAGAGTTTTGCCTGTTTATGTTCTATCAAATTATCAACATGTCTATCATTTACTGGAAGTGATCTGACTACCATGTAACATGTCAAAATAATTTATCAAAAGCAGAGCAGTTCTCAATAATAACAGTTGATGTTTTTGATGGCAATATCTGAAGCAAAGTCATGTCTCCCTCTGAACATTTTATTCACAATTCAACTAAATAACCTTTTGAGAATTATTGCATAGACCTTTGGAATCTTAGCTTTGGTTTCCATAATCTAATTATCATCCATTTTGAAACTTTTGAATGTCATTTGTAGGTGTCTATAACTCTATCATAACTTGGTAATAAGTTTGGCAGTCTGTACAAGTTAGCATCTGCCTGATTGTAGTAGCTTTTTGTAAGTACTTTCTTCCAGAAAGTAAAGCAGTTTTAATTAATCAATTTGGAGCTCTTTTAAAAATATATTTTAATTATCAAAAACTCTTTAAACGAAAAATTATGTATAGTTCCTGGTTCATTAGTTTCGTACAAGTATATTCAATTACTTTAGTGGATTTTAAATAATTTTTATAATGTTACTAAAAGTATATTATATAGTCAAAATCATTATAAGCCATAATATTATTCAGAACAATCTTACTGAAAAAAAATTTAAAGGTAGAGAGCTCAATTCATAAAGAAACAATAAAGGTTATATCTTACAAAACATGACTAAAAATAATGAATTAAATATTACAATTAATATTTTTTTGGATTACAAGTAATAATTTACAATATTTATTATACTCTAGGGTCATCTATTGTAAGATTTAAATAATCAACAGACATTAGAGTAATTGAAATAAACTGGAAAAATCATACTATACAATATTTGATATATAATAAATTTGATATATGCCTACAGTCATACTACATTGAATACACTAGTTTTCATCTGATCACTGCAGTTAAGCTATGTTAGGCTCAGTTAGTACTTGGATGGGGACCATCTGGGAACCTTGAATGCTATAGACCAGTTGAATTATTTGATATATATGTATGTGTGTATTGTCTCAAGTAGAAGAAAATATGTAGTAAGATATGCAAATTTTTAGCAGCCAATAAAATTTTAGCTGTAAAAGATATCAAGATAAAGGGAATTTGTCTTTAAGCTATACTTTATATGAAGTGAAACAATTCAAAAGAGAATCATTTTTTACAGTGTTCCAAGTGCTAAAGACTCTTAGAAGATATCATTATCATGCCACTTGTTATTTGGATGGGTTTCAAAGTGGTACGCTCATAATAGCATAAAAATATTATAAAAAAAAGTGGTACGATCTTAAAATGGCTGTAATGAACATCCAAGTACCAAGTAGCATGATAATGATATCTTCTAAGTGTTTTTAGCACTTGGATTACTGTAACAAAAATAATTCTCTATTAAATTGTTTCACTTAATATAAAGTATAGCTTAAAGACAAATTCCTTTATCTTGATATCTTTTACAGCTAAAATTTTATTAGCTGCTAAAAATTTGCTTATCTTCTACTTGAGACAATACACACACACACACACACATCAAATAATTCAATGGCATACAGCAATCAGGGTTCCCAGGTTGTCACCCATCCAAGTACTAACTGAACCTAACATAGCTTAACTGCGGTGATCAAATGAAAACTGGTATGCTCAATGTAGTATGACTGTAGGCATATATCAAATTTATTATATTTCAAATAATATATAGTACGATTTTTCCAGTTTATTTTCAATTACTCTAATGTCTAGTGATTACTCGAGCTTACAATAGTTGATTATGGAATATAATAAATAGTGTGAATTACTGCTTGTAATACAAAAAAAAAAGTTAAGTCAATATTTTTAGTCATGTTTCTCTATGGGATTTCTGGAAAAGTGTTTTGTATTAAGCTCTGACTTAGAATGTTTTTGCCTATGTAATATATTTATAGTAACATTATATAAATTATTTAAGTCCATTAAGTAATTGAATATACTCGTACAAAACTGATGAACCAGGAACTATAATTAACTTTTCATATATATAGAACTCTTGATAATAAAAATATATTTTTAAAAGAGCTCCTAATCGATTAATTAAAATTACTTCACTTTCTGGAAAAGTGAACTTGGGAGTCACTACTGAGCAACAAAGAAAAAAACATGATGGAAAAATTACAGTCCGCCACTACAATATAATGATTAGATCAGTATTTCCCAAACTTTTCATCTTGGCTATTTTATAGGGCAAGTAGATATTAATAAAAAATAAATTAAGGAAGTGAAATAAAAGAAAAACAAAAATCTTTATTCTCACATTTTAATTTTATATAATAAAACGCATGAAAATAGTGAAATAAACTAGTGTGTATATATAATAAAATTACGTTCTTAATAGTTTTGATGTTTTGAGGTCTTTGAATTACAATTTTTTTTAATATCAGGCACAATATTAGAAACCGAATTCACATACCTGATATAGAATCGAGTTTATTCCTGTTCTCTGATTTGATTGCACTATAATATGAAAATCCTACCTCTCATAAATATGTTATTGTAAAAGTAAGCAAAATAGGAATAGTTAGTTTGATATACTGGAGTATTTTCTGTTAAATTTATTCAAAAATCATTTAATGACACTTCCTTCTATGTTTCTTTTAAATTAACAAATGAAATCAAGTAGATTTGCACAATTACTTGTGCTGAAGTCTGTGACTTAGCTAGCAATGCAGATGGATTTCAAATAAGAAAATGTCCTAACGGATTTCGAAAAATATTGCAAAATGATGAATCGTAAAACGTCTTTAAATTATATTGGAAATTTCATTATCTAATTTAGAATTGATTTCAGTTAAAAATTCGAGCAAAGTGAGAAAACAATCAAATGTTCAACTTTAGAAATTCAGAATTGTAATATCCTATCAAAAGATGCAATTTTATTCCTTGCATTAAAAATTGTAATATTCTTTTTTTGTAATGATATTTTAATTTCATTGCACTTAGTAAAAACAACTGCTAAATATGAAAGATTTGTCAGGCATAAAGAATTTGTTTAAAATTCAATAAAACTTTATCTTAAATTGTTTGACATGGAAAAAACCCAATAACTCACTATGGAGTTCAAAAATTCTCTATAATGTTTTTCCTCTGTATACCATCTCACATCAATATGTCATAAAAGTGCAGTATGTTTACTACCCATTTTATCTCACAAAATTTTAAATAGTCTGGATTAAAATGATCATGACTTTACATAGTTGACCATTTTTACTGCTTTATTCAGAATAGTTTTTAAGTATATATAAAAAAAGTGTCACTATTGAGTGCTTATTCAAAACATAGGCATTTTGCAGTTTTTATTCTACTTTCAGAATATGTTATAACTCCCTTTATCTTCCTTACCATTTCTTGAACACTATCTTTACAAATATCAATATACTTCAGCCAATTGATTTCCTGTTTTGTAATGTAATTATTATTACAGTTGAATATATCTTCACGAATAGATTTTTCTTGTAGATATTTGCATATAAATAAGTCTTCCTCAATACTATTATCAAATACATAATAAACAAACATCAGTAATATAGTTAGCCCTATGATATCTGCAGATTCCTACATGTTCAATCATGTTCATTTCAAAACTAAATTAATGAATTATCTCTTTCTCTTTGTCAGTAGAAAGATCTTTGATGCAATATATTTGATAATTATATCTTATTTTTGGCAGTCTATTAGTTTAACATACATGGCACAATGTTTTCATAGAAGGCTTAATGAGTGTCTCAAATTGTATGAATTTTACTATTAAGTACAATGTAATAACTCATGTTAAAAAATGCCTCGGTTGCAAGTTCAGTTTTAGCAATTGTAATAATTTGAAATTTTAGATTTTTAGAGTAAATAACATTGTCTCTACAAATGTATTCATGTTCAGCATCTTTCTGTTTGGTAATATTTTATGAAATAAAACACACTATGTACCAAAGGCATTTATATGGTCAATACACACAAATCCCCAATTCAAATATAACTTATGTTTTTTAATATTAAATTTTGAAAAAATCACTTTCTTCTTCAATCATAGATATGTGAGAAGAAGTACTTGATCCTTTTTGTTTTAAAGTTCCTCTCTTTAATCAAGAATCTGGTAATTTTGAATAATATTTAAATTTTAATATTAGTCAGAACTGCAATAGAAGCAAATAAAAAAGGCGTTATAAAATAAAATGCAACACACAAAAGTAAATGTGAAAGAAGAGTACTAAAAAGTCTTAATAATATAAAAGCAATTGTAATAAAAATGTTTAGTAACAAAAATTAAAGATTTCAAAATAAATATAATAATATATATAAGTCAGTCAAAAGTAATAACAAAGGCTTATAATAATAATTTTTTTGTTAATAGCAACAAAGGCTTATAATAATAATAATAATAATAATAATAATAATAATAATAATAATAATAATAATAATAATAATAATAATAATAATAATAATAATAATAATAATAATAATAATAATAATAATAATAATAATAATAATAATAATAATAATAATAATAATAATAATAATAATAATAATAATAATAATAATAATAATAATAATAATAATAAAAAATGTATATATTTAAGCAAAATAGTAATGATTGAAAGGGAAGAAGATTGAAGTTTGTCCATTAAAGTTTAAGGAATTTCTATCTTAATATAGGCTGAGAACTGATTGTATATATGTGTGGAAGATCATGATCTGGTCAACTGATGAATACTGGTTCTGCATGAAGTATGTATATTGGGGCTCATTTATCTTTTTCATATGTGTGTTGGTTGTTTCAGATTGAGTAAAGGACAAATATAGACTGAAAAATCATAAATGTAAATCCCTTTTTTAAATAATGTGTTTAATAAACAAGTACTGTCATGAATAATATGTGTTCAGCTAGCAAAGCTGACATTCATTTTACAGATTGATAACAAATGTCTATGTCATAGTCAATGTTGGGCCTATATATATTACCCCACCAGTGTGATTCAAGAAGTTAAAACATATTTCAACTTTGTGTAACATTTAAAATCATATGAAGCTTATATTAATTTTTATAATGTTTCACAAAACATTTATTGACTTTCCACAGAACATAAACGGTTTGGGAAATACTGGATTAGATAATGCAGTCATCAGAACAAAAGTATAAACAAGTCTTGCTTTTTTTCATATTTCAATATTAAAATCAAATAGTAATTCATAATATATATGTATATTATTTCGATGTTATAATTCAGTTAGAATATTAAAAAAAAAAACAATTCACTTATTGATAATTAGCAAGCCTGATAAGAATTATCTTTTTCACTGTCCCTCCATGATGCTGTAAAAAAAATGATGATTAACATTATTCTGAAGAATATTGAGTGTTATATCATATTTGTGATTACTTAATATATTTTAAATGACTATATTAAAATCATTTGGAATTCATTAAATAATTAAATACATCTATGCTAAACCTAATTGGCGATCGAAGAAGCTGATGGAATATAGAAATTATAATTAACACTTAATTTTAACTGCTCTTGTTAATTAAAGGTATATTATTATTTTAATAAACCCTTAATTAATTAAAACCTCTCAAATCCTGTTTTAATTTACCGAATAGTGAAAGTTTAACTCAGAAATATTTTAATGTAAATTTAAATGACTTTAATTTGAATTTTATTTCTAAGGCAAACTAAATCAATATTTGGAATTAATATAAACCTTCAAAACAATGTTAAACATGAAAGTCATTCTATACAATATGAGCAATTGTAAAAAAATACTATTAAGAATCCAGGTGCTATTGCTTGGTCTTAGTTTTCTTTTGTCCAACTATACAATCTGCCTTCAGGCTCAGACCTTAAAATACAATGCATGTTATTAATTATTAATATTTTTAATATTCTGTTGATAAGATTTTGAATGATTAGTAAAGATTATCATTTTCTTTTTAAATTTTGATTGATATCTTTATAGGTTAAATGTTATTTTAAGCTTGACTTGGTTAGAGTTTAGTATTATTTATTGAGTAATAATGATTTTAAAACTTGATTAAAATTCACATCATGACCTTTTACTAATCATTAGTTTAAAATATGTGTATAATTTATGTAAATAAAATTAACATATATTTTTATATCTAGATATATTTAAATTTTATATACTTTTTGTTATATCAGTCTACACCTTTTAAAATCAAAATTAACTAAAATGTCCCCACTATTTTTTACTGATTTATTCTTTTTAAATCAATTGTTTGTATATATATATAACGATAGGGAATGTTGGAGTGAACCTGGGATGATGAAAAATCATCATCATTGATCACAAGTAAATATACAAGAAATGAAAATGAATATAATATGTGATAGTGCAAAGAAATAATTATAAGTTCATCAGCATTACAGATGAATAATAATAATAATCAATCATTAAACAACATGAATGATCAAAAAATAAAATCAACAGACAACCTTATGACTGGATTTGAAAGTGGTCCACTATAGATCAGGCTAATTATTTACCACTGACAAACTTAGGGCAGCAATACAAATAATAATTTGGATGCACAAATATAAATGCTAATCTATTAGAATATAACAAAAAAATAATGCTGAGATACAGAAACATGCGTATCATCGTCAATGCTCTCTGGGCATTTAGTACCATTATCATACTGGCCAATTATAAATTTAATTTCTAATAATAAAAACTAAATAAAATATAGTACATGAACTTTAAAGGGTATCTTTTTGTGCCTTCTAGCATTACAGAAGTAATGAAATCATCATGAACTGGATGTCCATAACACTAAACATAAAACTCCAATCTATATAACTGAGTATTATGCACAAATCCAGTTCAGTGAGCAAGAGCTCTATAACTGTTACTATGATCTAGAGATAATACCATATTTATATGGTGTTTAATCAATTATTTATTCAAGACTTTTGAATAAATTAATAATTATCACCTAAATATTAAAGTTTATTAGTATTATTCTAATATTTTAAAGTAAAAAAATGTTTTATTCATTGAACAAAATAGTGCACTCAACATGCTGCTTGAGAATTTGAATGTTACATACACCCCCCTCACAATCAGCTAACTACTTAAGAATTTCATGCTTAAATGTCATGTGATCTTCCTCTTGATCAACTGACCACACAATTAATAAGTTCAATTTTCACAAGGTGTTCTATTAATTTCAGAAAAAAATCCTATCTTTTACAAAGATTTTCAGATGCACTTCTTAGGATAAAATATTGAGATCGATAAAATATTATTATTTCAAAAAATCTTTCAATAATATCCGATTGTTTTTTTGTTTTGTTTTTTGAGGAAAAAAAAATAGAACTTGGTTTAATGAATTAAATTTTAAGTTTTATTCATTATATTTGTTACATCACATCTTTATAAGCTTTATATGGTGGGACTTGTTTTATATATATAAAGGTGTATAGGCACTTTATTTTATTTCTACCAGTTGATACAGAACTGATAAATGATTCAATTGAAATTGTTATTGATATGATTTGAAGCAAAAACAAAATATTCAGCTCTAAGTGCACCTGCAATAGTGTTTGCACAAGTCACCATTTTATGTTCATTAAATGTATGTTTGTTGTCATCTGTAGTAAAACATCTTCATTTTAAACAGATCCTGACTCTGCAAATCATTGGCTTCTTATATTCTTAAGTTTGAAGTCATTTTAGTAACAATTGGGTTTTAATGTTACATGGTGGTTTATTAAAAGCATTACATTGAGAAGTATTTGATTATTTTCTTTCATTTGATCTCTTCTTTAAAAGTAAGATATTTTGAAGTATTTGGGTGGTGTTTTTATTGTAAGAGATATAAATATGACTACCAGATTAAATTTTTTCCAGTTCTGATATTGCAATTTTTTATTCAGAATATTAACTTCGTAGACTGCACCAGATTGTTTTTAACAGCATTTTTTGTTGCTGTAATACTTTTTTTTGCAAGCTAGAAAGCTTTTATTGTGATTCCACTGCAAAAAGATATTTATCAAAATCTTAAAAAAAAGTTGACGTTTGAATTTGTATATGACGCAAGCAATGCTTTTACTCTATCCCGAGAATGGATATCATGCCATAGTTATTCTATTATCAAAAACAGTAATTAATATTCATTAAGGCTGTAGCTTCAAGCACATGCATATAAAAATGCGATAGTAGGGATCTCTACAGGTCTTAAACCTCAAGCTTACTCTTTGGAAGAAAAGAGGGGAACCCTTCTTTACTTCAACCTACTTTCTATTTAAATAGGTGAAGCTGAAGCGGTTCGATCTGAGAGCATGAAGCTATTCAATACTTCACTAATTAAGTCCACATTTCTTATTACACATTAATACTCATGAAATCTTTCAATTTATGAGTCAATGGAAAGATTTTATAGTGAGAAATCTATTACAATAATTTAAAGTTGTAATTATAAATTTATTTAAACGCACATTGATTACGTAAGTAATATTCATTAAGGCTGTAGCCTCAAGCACATGCGTATAAAAATGTGATAGTAGGGACCTCTACAGGTCTTAAACCACAATGTGTTTATTCATTATTATTTAAAATTAAACAAATATACTCTGTAATTAAAATAAACAAAACTCTCTATGCAGTAGTACCACTCAGTTGCCAGCCAGAGTAATCAATGAATGCCAGAAGGTTTGTGCATAAAATCTCCATCTAGTGTCTACTCATCCAATATCCCCAGACTACTTTCTGGCTTGTGGGGAGTATTACCTGCTTTAATAACAGTTATGTGCAAGCATAAAAAATGGTGATCATGTGAAATATATTCTGTGTTCATGCCATTATTAACTTAGTTTTTATGATAACACAGAATATTAACATCTCCCTTTTTCAGTACTGTAATTTATTTTTGATAGTTATATTGTATCTAATGGCATAAGTAATGAGTAAATCATTATTGTATATGCGTGGTGACTGGGTTGTGACTAAATTTTATACCTTTGTAAAAAAAAAAAAAAAAAAGTTTGTTTAAAATTATAAGAATTATCAAAGTTTTAAGAAGAAAAAAAAGTGAAGACTAAATTTGAAATTATGATCTGACTATTTTAAACTAATTATAAAAATGTTAAGTGTCTGAAATTTCAGAAATTGTAATTTTTCTTTTTTGTTTGTGTATAAATAAAATTATAATTCAGGAAGAACTAATCAGCATTAATTATTATTGTACAATGTAATTAAGCTTATACATTAAAGAAAAACAAATGTAAGTATATATGGAATGTAAAAACAAAATGTAATTGTTAAATTATGTAAAATAATTAGCAAGTATATTGAAGATTTGGCAAGCATATATTTTGGTCATGTGCTGGATAGCTATATAAGAAAACATCCTATTTATTGAAGTTAGAGATGGATAATATAGAAATATAGTTAGAGAAGTGAAATATAATAGAATAAAACAAAATATTTTTAAATAAAAAGAGACAAAATGTAAATGGAGCTAATGGAATTTCAAAATCATGAATTAAGAAGAAGATAAGCAATAAGACCATAAAGAAGCACTTTCAATGCAGTAATCTGTGATAACTAACTTTCATAATTCAGTAATATAGCTGCAAAGTGCTTATCAGTACCATTCCTATTTCACCTATGAAAAATAACTTTTACAGTAGGAAATATATCAATATGATCTAAGTGCTCACAATAATCCAATATATCCATCATGAAGTTCTCTGAAACCTAACAAGTTTGTTAGCCTCATTTGAAATCAGCCCATCCTGCTGATTCAGAAGTAACAAAAATTTGCAATTATAAACCATTTTGTAAATATTCCAGCCTCAAGAAGTTGAGAATAATAAAAAGAAGGTAAAATTGGCTGATTACAAATTATTTGGATGCCAATCATGGGGGAAAAAAATTGAATTTAGCATTCAACAGATATTATTAAGCAAATAAAAGAAAAAAATTCTTTAAGATAAAGTACGTAAATTGACACACAAATACTAACATAAAATCCATGGTAAGATTTATTATATATTTAAGTTTTTGCAGAATTGAATGGGTTTTTTTCTGGCATGTATTGCATCTATAAATCATTTGTCTTAGCTAAATATTTAAATTTATCTGTTTATGTAGTCTGAATTGTTTTATGATTTGCCAGTCGTTAATTGTTGCTCTTTTAGAAGTTTTTGGATGAGCCACAATTTTCTTCTTTAAATTAAGAGAGCCCAAATTTAATGTGTATTTAAAGAAGAATTTTTTAATAAATTATTAAAACTGATTTATACATATTGGAGATATATTATAAATTTAATTAGTAGATAAAGGCTAGAAATTGGACTTTAGTATAGTTTTAAAGTTAGTTCTATTATTAAAAGACTATTTGTTAATATGCCTGGATGTGTCAGTATTATAGGTATATGGTTTTATGTGTGTGTGTGTAAGGTATAATCATGTGCAGTCTTTACTAAATTGTTCCATTTAATAAAATTGTTAAGGTTATTTAAAATTAATTTTAAATCCTTGCCATTTTTTTTTGTCTAGCGTTCTCATTCCTAACATTCTATATAGATTACAATATATCCATACTCATGATTATATTGCTGCCAAAGATTTTAATGAATATGAATTATGTTAAATAAGGATTAATCACTATTTCTAGCCCATAATGAAATAGCACCTTAAAGATATATCTTTTATGAATTATGCTACCAGCAAAAAAGTGATTTACATTTTCTTTTACAATTGCAGAGGAATATGGAGAGAAGTTTGAATATTTAGTCTGGTCATCATCAATAATTTTTAGAGTTACGTCACTGTAATGTAAATAATAAATTTATTTTCTAATGACCATACTAAACTGTTTAACTTTATATATTTTTAATATGCATAAATAGTGACTCTGCACATGACATGGTCCTTCTCTGAATTCAAAGTATGTTATCATCTTTATATAAGTGGTGATCATCATATATATTTATATATTAACAAATAAAAGTCCTTTAATATTACATAAATAAGAAATCTGGCTTGGTGACTATTGTATACTGCTGATAAATATCAACAAAGGACATTTTATTATTTGACATCATTATTTAAATTTGTGTGGATTATTAGTCTTTATTTTTTTATCTAATACATAAATAGCTGATCTGCATAAAATTTGGTTATCATAGGATAAAAATTTTGAATCTACAATCTTTCATACATTATATAAATGATCTTCAATAAAATTGTTTGATAAATCACTATATATTCTCATAATTTTTCTACATTATCATAACCATAAATGCCAATAATTAATTGGCTATTATATATAAATTGCATTATCACAAGTTTCAAGTTTAATTAGAATATCAATGATTCAATTGCAGTGTTATCTTGACAATAGATTGTTGATATTCTATTAGTTTGTTTAAGAATGAGAGTTGTGGTTATATATATATATATATATATATATATATATATATATATTGTAATGGGCACATATGCCATTACATTATTTATTTTTTTTATTAAACATGAAATTAAAATAAGTTCGCATTTAAAAACTTCCTTTTTTTTTTTTAAGAATTAAAAATTGAAAATTAAAAAATCATCTTAAACTCGTGTATATATAAAATCGCACAGATGAAAAAAATTATTAAAATAAAATTTTATTAAAAATAGAAAAACTAAATCTTCAACAAAAACTTAAAAAGATTTAGAGATAAAAATATATCTTTAAGTTTGGAAAACACATTAATTAATCATAAAATGGAAATGATTGTTTTAATTAGTTAAATGTAAACTAGCCCTTGGGCATTTAAAATGTATAAGCAAAGGTCAGATAGGAGAGAAAAACAATGGGATCAGAATAGCCAATAGGGGAAATCACTCATGGAATCGGACCTCAGCAAAAAGACCATCACCATCGTCATGATGAAATGTCCACTGGATCTGAAAGTCTACTATAAAAAGTGAGTGAAGAAAATTTAAGGGAGCACGGAGATGTGTTAAGTCGGGGAGTTGGAGGTGAAGGGATTGAAAGATGCACTTTCAATTCCTTCAGTTGTTATAAAAAAAAAAGAAATGAAACATCGTTTTCTATATTAAAGACCACAGGATCATCGGGGGATTTAATGCTGGATTCCAAATGGCAAACAACTGCAAAAAATTAGAAACTACGGACTTGTTAAAATCGTAAGAACTTTATGAAATCTAATGAACATTAATTAATTTGAAAACAATAAGAACTCTAAATATAAACTTTCCCAGTATTTAATTTATGGAAATAGAATCCTATCTGACCAACTTAATTTATTAATAAGTAATTTTATGTGATGTATTTCTTTTTTAAAATCATTTCCATTTTTTTTTTGTTCTTTAAGTTTTTGTTATGATTTTTTTTTGTTTTTCGTTAAACTAAATTATATAAATGTTAAATTTAAGTCAGGCATGAATGGCTATATAGATTTGTGAAGTTTTATTAGGGGAGGGTAATCTTAGATTATTCATTTTGTAGTTGAATTAGGTCAATGGATTTTGTAGTTGAATTAGGTCAATGGATTGGATATATTGGTGTAATTAGTAGATGTAGTACGACGTTCGCTACAGGCAGAATCGCTTGTATATGCCGCACACTTCCGTTTTGCCTATGGAAGGAATTATAAGATGGAGAACACTGTTCCTTCCTATGGAGTTTTTTTTTATTGCTCTTCTCGTCAGATAGATGTAGTATTCCTATCTGGACGAGAGTCAATTTCTTTTCTTAACCTATATTTGTGCTGTCGTATTCGTATTACATTGAATACATCGATATATCAGATGGATTGACATTGGTTTGACTGCGAACTTTTGGCCTAAGGTTAAATAAGGGATAAAATATTTTCTTTTCAAATGCAATCTATATAGTCTATTCATACTTGACACTCTAAATGCATTAAATTTAAGTTGGGTATAGATGCTTGCATGGATTCATTATCGGTTAATTATGTTTTTGGTTTTCATATTTGATCAAAATATATAGACATTCGGTAAATAATGATACCTTACCGTGAGTATCTAAAATGTATTTATTCGGATGTCTTTTAAGTTATTGGTGTCAATGCGGCATCTTATGATGAATGCCATTGGGTTTCTTATAAATTTCCCTCTGCTAATTCCATCAATGACTTTATATTTTGATCGTTTATGTTTATTTTGAAATGTTTTTAACCATGTAATCTAAGTAACCGATCTATACTCAACAATATAAAACAAACTTTTATAAATCCATCTGTGTGAAATTATAAAAATTAAAATGTAAATTAAAAATCTAAAATCAAAGTTAAAAATGTAAGTTATATTTTAAAATGTAAAACCGATACTAAAATAATTTTAAATCTTATATATGTTTAAATAAATGTTTGTGTGTAATTACTGGCAGTGGCTTATTTTATTTTTTATTTTTAAAAAAATATTCTTAGATAAGAATTTATAAAATATAAATCTCTGCTGTTCCACTGAGCTAGTGACAATGGGCTAACGATCGGAATCAAAATATATAAAATAGAAAAAAAAAAATTTTTTTTAAAACTTATGTATCTGCCTACTTTATAAATTTTCTAGGTTCTAAGTAGCCTAATGGTGCCCTTGTAATGTAGATACGTAAGTCTCTATTCACCCCGATCGTTATAATATATATATATTGAATTCAGATTTTCAAGCTCCCTACAGCTATTAAATCCATCTTATACAATCAATACATAAGGCCACATACATGTGAAAAAGATAAATATCTCCAATATATGCATTTTGTAATAAACCAGCACTCATCAGATGCTCTAGATCACTATTTCCCAAATATATATGCAATTAGTGCTCAATTTATATTAAAATAGCAAATGTTCAAACTTTAATGAACAAGCTTCAATCTTCTCCACTCTCCAACTTTTTAGCCATCCATATCATTGAAAATCTGAGCATGAAATAGTCAAAGACATCGTAGATGTCAATATTATTATCATACCCATGTTGATCTTAAGTAAATCTGATCCCTCACACATAGGACCTTAATAAGTCTATGTAATTATATAGAAGAGGGGTGGACAGAATACAGGCTGAATATGTAATATTTAAATACATGTATATTATCTATAATAAACTTAATGTAATTATAAGGATCTTGAACTCAGATTTTTAAGTTTTCTGTAGCTATTCAATCCATCTTACACAATTGATGCACATGTCTACATACATGTGAAAAAGATAAATGATTTCCAATATATGCATTTCGTGCTGAACCAGCACTCATCATTTGGTCCAGATCACCATCTCACACACATATATATAATCAGAGCTTATATACAAAATGTGCATATTGGAGATCATTTATCTTTTTCACCTGTATGTGGACATGTGTATCAGTTGTATAAGATGGAGTGCATAGCTGTAGGGAGCTTGAAAATCTGAATTCAAGACCCTTATAATTACATTAAGATTAGTATAGACAATATACATGTATTTAAATATTATATATATGTGTGTGTGTGTTTGTGTGTGTATTACAGTGATACAAACTCGGGGGTAAACCTGTAGTGATGGCACTCATCATCATCATCAAACCCAGTTAATAATAAAATTATAAAGTATAAAAGGAATAAAAATGAATATGAATGATATAATGAAATGATGCATGAGAGATCATCATGAACAAAGACTAACTATAATAAAGAAAAATAATCATTCATTATCATAAATTATCAAAAAATAAAATCACCAGTCAACCTTGTGACTGGATTTGAAAGTGGTCCACTGTAGACCAGGCTAATTATTTAGCCCTTGCCAGTTTGGGAAGGTTATATAAACAATAATTTGGATGCACAAAGTTAAATGCTAATTCATAAGAATATAACAAAGAATAATGTTGTGATACTACAACATATTGATCATCTCAATGTCCTGGCCATTTAATACTATTAATGTCCTGGCCATTTATAAACCTAATTTTGAATTAAAAAATAAAATAAAATTTAGTGCATGAACTTTAAAGGATACCTTTGTGCCATTCAGTATTACAGAAAAGTAATAATAAAATCATCAACTGGATGTCTGTCACACCAAACATAAACCCCAACCCATATAACTGCCCATTATGCATGAATCTAGCACAGGAGGCAAGTGCTCTATAATCACTAATGCAAAGAAGAGATAATACTAACATATAATGTTTTAAATCTAGTCTAGGATTAAATGAATTCACAATAAATAACAACAAGATTAAATTAAGGTCTGTTAAGTTGTAATATAAATTCAGCATTCTGATTTTGATTAAATAATACAAAACATATATATGCTATTACATTACAATTTACATAAATCTCAATAGGTTTGCATAAAACATGCCTATATATAAGGACTCAGATGTACTGTATAATAATTTAAAATTAACATAATAGAATTGTCATTAAATAATAAAATAAAAATCAATTCATTTTAATAATACATAAATAATGATTGATTTCATGTATATGTGGGTCTGTCTGATATGCATTTAAATGTGTGCACACACTGGCATTTATATTGAAGCAATACAAATATGTGTGCTTCATCTTTAATATAGTTACACACTTCAGTTAAATTATAAATGGTGATAATTTTGCTAAATTAAATTTCATGGAACGTATAAAAATTTGTATAACTTAAAGTATGGAATGAACATGTATGGGAAACTAAATAATAACTGCTAAAATTGATTATCATTGGAGATCGAAGATATACAAATTTTTAGTGATTAAATAACACATATTGTAAACAAAAAAAAAGGGAGGCATTGAAATAAAATGGCATGAATCTGTTGTCTGGTTTTGATCTTAAAAGGTTTTACTAAAGAATTTAATTAAATCTCCTCTATCCAAGTTGATTTGGAACTTTGATAGAAAATAGCAAAGATGGGGATGATAATAAAACAAAGGGTATGTTATTTGTATTTTTATATTGGACTATTTCCATCATCTAATAGATGTATTGAATGTATTTAGAAAAATTTAACTTTATATAAATATTCCAAATACATTCAACTGTTAGTAATAGCACATCAAACAGATTAGTATATGCACAATGTTTCGAGAGATATTAGTCTCCCCTCTTCTTCCAGTGTTGCTGGCCTGATCAATGACTGCACTAGCATGGGATTCAAACTTGGATCTTTAGATTTTTGAGTTTTAAATTTTAAGGCAATGCTCTAACCAACTGAGCCAGCCTGTCAAAGGCAATAGTCTGTAGTAATTTCATATACACCTGGGTCTCATTTTATGCGGATTATTTTAATGCAATTTTGAAGTTATGCGATTCATGTTTCTTCTTAATATGATTCATGTTTCTTCTTAATATCTTTTATATTTCACTATATTTATTAGATATCAAGAAATTTAAATTATTAATAACTTATTTTGGCTTGAAATACTCCCCCCCCCAAAAAAAAAATGCATTATATTAGCAGCTAATGTGAATATGACCTGAAGCTGTATTTAGAATCTTAGCTTCTATGTAAATAACCTACTTATACTAATGAGTAAATAATAATAATAGATTTATACTTATGTATAAAAATATCGCAATAAATATTCAAAAATTTTAAACTTTTAAAACGTATTTTGTTAGATATAACAAAAAATTTTTTAGATTGTTAAAATAAATAATGAAGATTTTATTGATTTTTTAAACTGAAAATATTTTTTTCTAATGATAATGTATAATCTTTTTGTTTTGATTGTGATCTCATTTTTTTAACATAAAAACAGAAAACCATTAACCCAGCACAAGACTAAAAGTGATGCTAGTTGTACACATGTCACAAATCTGATTCACAAAGAAATGCATATTCTCAAATAGTGGTAATGATTAAAATATATATGAAAAAATGTAAAATTAAATACTGTTGTTAATAAAAAAAAAGTAAAAAAAAATTGTCTTGTATTAATTTTTTTCAAATATTTGAAATTTTTTATTAGTCATACTTTATTTCCTTATTTTTTTAATGTGAATTTTAAAGTAATTTTTCCTTGTTAATGATAAATTCCAAGTCAAGGTGAACCAGACCAGTATCATCACCCTACTGGATACTGGAAGCTGGATTTCTCTGGTTGATAAGAAATGGTTTGTGCAGATGGAAGAACCAGATGTTCCAACATTTCCCACCAGACCTATCATAGTCACTATTGCCAATGGAAAAAAATCAGTACAGAACCTTACTAGATCTGGTTAGACACAACAGTGGGTGCTATTGGCATAAGGCATGTGTTCCTAATTTTGGCAGGCTTAATATAGGGTATAGTTTTGGGATCTGATTTTTGAACTACCACCAGTGTATAATAGACTATCAGTCAAAGAACTTTTAATGCCAATGGGAATTAGTCAAGTTTGAGAACATGGATTCACATACCCCAAAACAAGTTAACTGTTTGCAATGAGATATTGATGTGCAAGTGATAGAGGAAAAAAAAATCAGAGAATACTCCTTGGTAATGAAGGAAAACAAAGACAGCCTTTACCAAATCTTAAAAGATAATATAGGGGCATTCTCTCAGACTCCAGGTGAGATTAAAGGATGTATTTTCTGGATCAAAGTAAAGGAAGAGATGTGTTTCCAGACAAAAACATCTGATTCCCTTTCTATACAAGAATGAAATTGTTACACAGCTTAAGCAGATGATTGAATGGGATGTTGTGCAGAAGGACCATCCCCAGACAACAACCCCATAGTACCAGTCAAGAAGAAAGATGGATCCATTAAATTATGCCCCGATGCTCAAAGGCTCAACAGTATTACAATATCGGAGAGAGACATTCTGCCACCCATTCAGGAGGTATTCATCTGCTTGATTGGCAAAAATATGTTCTCCACATTAGATCTTACATCCAGATACTGGCAGATAATTCTAGACCCTCATGACCATAAGTAGCCTATCTTTAGAATTGATGGATTAGTTATATGCTTACAAGAATGCCATTTGGACTTTATTAATAACAGTGCAGGGTTATTCCAATGTCTTGACTATGTTCTATCAGTGGAAATCAAGAAGCATTTGGTATGTTATGTAGATGATGTAGTAATTGCTTCTCAGAATCAAGATGAACATGTGCAGCACCTAGAGAAGTTTCTCCAAGAATAAAAAATAAAATACTGCAGTAAACCTGTGAAAAAGCAACTTTGGTTTATGAGAGATTTCATTTCTCAGACATATTGTTGATGGATATAAAGTGAGGCCTTATCCAGATAATGTAGCTCACATTGAGAGATTTCCCAGGCCCACCAGTCAATCAAGTAAGGTCCTTTTTGGGGCTTTGTAACTTCTCCCATAAGTTCTGCCTGTATTTGTCCATAGATGTGGCCACATTGCTGTCACTCCTGTCACTCCTACAAAAGAACCTTAGGTAGAACTGGTCCACAGACCAAGACACAGTCTTTCAGAATATCAAGCAAAAGTTCTTCAGACATTGACATTGCCCATACTGACTTCACATGCCCATTCTATGTGCAAACAGGGACTGAGTATAGTGCTATTCCAAATCAATGACAGTAAAAAGCATCAGGTGTTATACTTTGATTGTCAGCCTCTCAGAGTTGTAGAGGTGAACTATAACATAGCTGAATAGGAGACTTTGGCTACTGTGTACTGTCAAGCAGTTTCTAATGTGATCAAGAGTCGTCATTGTCACAGACCATTAGTGCTTAGAGTTTTTGAATAAAAGCTACTTAACTAATGATCATTTCATATGAAGGAGTTTGGCTTTAAAAAAATTTCAATATCAAATACTCTACTGCCCAGGGTCAGAATATGATCACCGATATTTTGAGCCAGAACTCTGTTGTTACTCCACAAAGTAGATTGCCTGGAAGTGTGCATATCATTGGCACAAGATGAATCTGTAGAAAAGAATCTGAGGAATTTACAATATTGGCAGGAAAGAGACCCACACTATGGACCAATTCTGCAGATATTACAACAAAACAAAACAAGAGACTGGGATTTCATGCCCAAATGCAAAATTATAAATGGTTTACTAATGTTTAAAACTCAGTATGAAGAAAATTCTTGAAAGATTTTGGTACCAATAGTTTAGGGTTCATCTCATTAGACATTTCCATTGCCTATGTGGACACTGTAGTCTGAAAAAAACAGAAGCTATAAGGGACCCATTCCATTAGATGGGAATGTACTTTAATATTCTCACCACTCTACAAGGATGTCAGGTGTGTGCCCAAAGCAAACCTCCAAACAAGTCATATGTAGGTGAATGTACATCGATAATACCAACTGGCCCAAATGAGTTGCTTGCAGCTGATCACTATAGATCTTTGCCACCATTTAAAAGATTTCATTTTTTGTTAGTCACATAAGACATATTTTTAAAATATGTTTGGGCTTATCCCATATGTATTGTTGACACCAGTAGTACAATAAAGGCCCTTAGAGACAATTTGTGCAGATGGAAAAGCCTTGGGTCATTCTCTCAGACCATGGGTCTGCATTTATATCAAAAGAATGGAAAAGATGGATAGATTACACTGTCCTGAAACTTGTTCTTATCTCTATTCATAATTCCCAGTCCAACCCCTGAGAGAAGGTTATGAGGGAGTTCAACCAGTTATTCCAACCATACCCTAAGAATAATCACCAGAGATGGGTTAATCAGATGAAATGGGTCCTTGGCTACATTAACCAAACCATTAATGAGTCCACCTTGGCTACATTAACCAAATAATTAATGAGTCTGTGGGATTGACATCATTGAGGCATCATTTTTGGAAAACTTGCCCTAACCTTATTAAGATCCCTTTGTCTGGGGATGTTAAACAAATTGGTGTAAAAATAGACCAAGATAATGCTCGTGTTTGCATGAACCACATGGTAGAGGCCTGAAAGTGACTCATTAACACTAATCCACATACATTCCAGGTAGGTAATGTGGTATGGGTTTGAGCTGCATGTGGATTAGTGTTAATGAGTCACTTCCAGATCTCTGGTATGTGGTTCATGCATACATGAGAATTATCTTGGTCCATTTTCACACCAATTTGTTTAACAACCCCAGACAAATGGATCTAAATATTTTGCATTATATAACAGATTGTTTAATATTGTTTTGGAGATGTGGTGGCAATGCTTTCCTACTAGCAGATGATAAGGACACTAAGGAAACATACAATGCTAGAAGCCTGAAACCTTGCTATGATACACCATCAAATCCAAAAAAGAAGAAAATGAAATCTAGCACACATTGGAAAGTATAAGAGGGAAAATAATCTTTGAATGTGAACTATGGACAAGGATAAGAGTTAGGGGAGGAATAGGGAAGATTTAGTAATCACAGGTTTATTTGAGATTTTGTAAGTTAGATAGATTAGGTATGTTTATTGATGGATTATATAAAATGGGCATAGGTATTGGTAAAACCTTAGTATTATGGTTGGGTCTGATTAAATTTAAATCAGAGGGAATGCGTCATGACCACTCACCTATGTCCCAAGATTTGAGAGCAAGTGTCAGTATTTTTTCTTTTTTCTTTTGTTATCTGGAAGAATATGAAGGAATACATATATGTGTGCTTCATCTTTAATATAGTTACACACTTCAGTTAAATTATATATAATGATAATTTTGCTAAAATTAAATTTCATTGAACATATAAAAATTTGTATAACTTAAAATATGGAATGAACATGTGCTGGAAGCTAAATAATAACTTTGCTAAAATTGAATGTTATTGGGGATAGAAGATATAAAAATTTCTAGTGATTAAATAACCCATATTATTGTAAACAAAAAAAGAGGGGCATTGAATTAAAATGGCATGAATCATTGTCTGGTTTTGATCTTAAAAGATTTTACTAGAGAATTTAATTAAATCTCTTTCCAATTTGATTTTGGAACTTTGATGGAAAATACCAAAGACAGGGGATGATGATTAAATACCAAAGAAAGGGGATGATGATTAAACAGGGTATGTTAATGTAAAATCAACTGACAACACTAGTGTTCCATTTCACTAATTACTTTGTTTACCTAGAATTTTTTAAAAAAAAAAAGAAAAAAGAAAAGATGAGGTAGGGGAATGTGGATATCTGGAAAATGTAGGTGGGGAAATTGTTTTTTGTTCTTTTAATAAATTGAGAATTTTTTTTGTTTTGTGAGGGCATTCCTATCACAGCCATTTTTGGTAAAACAAATTGATTAAGGTTAAGGAGAAAAAATATAATGGCAGAGCAGTAAAATATCATCACTTCCCTATCTCATCAGGGAAGATTACCACCATCAGCCACCTCGCATGGAGAACCAGCATTAAGAATGACTGAAGCCATTCCCAATAATATGAACCCTAGATACTAAACTTATCTGCAGTGACATACTAGAATGAAGTAGCCTGGAATAAGCCAAAAACAGAAAAACATCATTTCATTGCCAATCACTTCAACCATGGAGGTAATCTGCATTATTGAAGCCAATTGCAATTAGCCATGGACAGTTTCAACTATATAAGAAGATATTATGAAACTAGGGTATAAAGTGCTTTATATATGTAAATAGCTATATTTCTCAGAGTTCTATTCAAATTGAATTATAAGCATGCCAATTAATATGAATAATCATTTTCTGCCTTGATGTTGAACTTAAAGAAAGAATTTCCCTTGGTTTAAGATGTGTATGACCATTTAATTTCATTACAATTCATCTTGTAAATTTAATTCTGTTATAGAGATAAACGGCATTCACATGGTAATACATTCTAATAACATTTTTCATTAACATATATATATATACTAGTGTTAAAATAGAAAGGGGTGGGAAAAAATAGTTGTTATAAAATTTATTACTATTTTTTATATATATTTGGTCCTCCTTGTCCCTTAAAATATGTTTAAATAACTTGAATTATTATAAGCAGAACTTTACTTTGATTTTCATTCTCCCAAATGAGAAATAAAATAGGTAATCTGAAATCAATTTGCAAACCGTATATATAAAATCTAAACAACTTTCTGATGATTTAAAATCTGAAATATTGCCAGTTTTATTTAAAATCTAAAATGTTATCTGTTTATTTGTAGTATAAAAAATGTTATCTGTTTCTTTAAAATCTAAATTGTGCTAGGTTTTATTTAAATTTTAAAATGCAGTCAGCAGACATATATATGTTGGTTCAGGGATATATTTAATGACTAATTATGTGTATTTTTTACATATATGAAAAGGTTAAAATATGTTATCTTAGGAATCTGTAGCTTACCAAATATTCGCTTTATGATATTTATGTTTTACTGATTAAATATAGGTTAGAAATAACTTAATCTTCGGATGAGCATTCAGTTTACATGAGGTGATATTTCATTGATATTAGATTTTTTTATTAAAGTATAAAAAAATGGGAGTAGGCCATTTTAAGTTGACTATTAATAGTGGGTGACTAAAGTGGGTCAAACAAGTTATAGTTCTTGTATTTATGGTTGTGTTTTTATGCATTGCTGGGTGCATTATATGTACTTCTCCACTCAAAATTAATATTGAACAAATTCACTGATCATTTGTTCATTTATATATACTTACTGTCCATGCAGATACTTTTTTTGCCAAGACGTACTTAGATTTACTGCGATCATTCACTTGTTTCTCTAGGTATGTATCACTCAATGCTGAACATATCTCTTCTTTCATAGCTCAGAGTATCCTTGGCTATTCATGAAATGATTATGGATGCTCATTCCCATGTTAGATATGTAATGATTTGGGTGCATGGGATGCAAAACCATACATTGTGGTTGTGCACACAGATTTAGATAACTCCTAATATAACCCTATCAGCTAGTACCACATTCTCATTTTGTTGTTAGTATATGCCTGTTGTTTGTGTTTTAATGGGGATGCCACAGGTTGCCATTATTCGCTATTTCTATATTTTTTATGTTTAAATTTCTAAGATGCCATTTGTACATCTTTCAAATCACCCTGTTTGACTTACAGATTTTGTGTTTAAGATTTGAATGTTTCTTCTGAAATTGGGTTGAATATGCTTTGAATGGTTGATCACTCATTCCTGTGGTTTGATGGTCCAATCAATATAGTGAGCATGCTCACTTGGAGAGAGTTGTCTAAATGGATTCCAATGTCACATAACCTAGCAAATGGTTAATAATCTGATGTTTATTGTATTTGTGATTTTATCATCAGATATCAATTACTAATACATTATTATTATTTCATTAATAAACTATATATATATATACTCAAGTGTCTGTCTTTTTTATTACAACTGGGTTCATTCTGATCAGATAATTATTGAAGAATATTATGTTTCTTCCTGATTACCAGGACCAGAAGGGAGAATGATACTGATGCTAGCATCAGAGGTATTAATCATGTGTTTTAGATTGCTGAGGTTTAGACAAATGGGTTTTGATCTGTACTGTGTGGCATGTACCAGTACCCCCATACATGTGGGTTAGTCCTTATTGCATGGCTCTTGAGTCTTGTTGGTGAACTATACATTTCTGACTATTACAGAATTCTAGGACATTTCATTTGTCAAAAAATAATAAACTTGTAAACCATATTATATTTAATTAATTCAGTGTAAAAATATATATATACTTAAAACCAATGCATGCATAGGTCTGCAGTACTATTATTTTCTTACAAATAAAAGTTATGAATTAATTCATCATTTCTAATGGTAAGTAAAATTCTTTTTAATATATATATATATACATATTGCTTCTTTGACAGTCCTTCATTAAAAGTTTTTTTTTTTTTTCAGATTACTATTAACTGTAACCATCTTTAAATATATTGCTAGCAGTTTCTCCAATATAGATTTTTGAAGTTTTTCTTTTTTTAATTTCAAAAGAAAAATACAAAATACATTCAACCCTCTGTTTTTACATAATTCAAGCAAAACGTATTAATTTTTAAAATTTGTTAATTAGAGATATATATTGCTTGACAGTCCTTCATTAAAAGTTTTTTCTCTTTTTTTTTTCAGATTACTATTAATTGTAACCATCTTTAAATATATTGCTAGCAGTTTCTCCAATATAGATTTTTGGAGTTTTCCTTTTTTTAACTTCAAAAGGAAAATACAAGCTAGATTCAATCCTCTGTTTTTAGATGTATAATTCAAGCAAAACGTATTTATTTTTAAAATTTGTTAATTAGAGATTTTAACTGCAAAGTATTTAAAATAATCATCATTTTCAATAAATATTCTATTCACCAAATATATGCATTATTTATACATATATATATATAAATAATTACATATTTATGCTTCTTTGCATTTAGATTAATCAGCATATGTATTGTAATGGGCACACATGCTGTTATATTATTTTAATAAATAAAATAAAAATAAAAAATTCGCAAATAAAAATTTGTTTTTAAGAATTAAAAATTGAAAATTAAAAGTCATCTAAACTCGTATATATATAAAATCACACAGATGGAAAACTATTAGAACTATGTAAAAAAGTAAGGAAAAATAAATATTTAAGAAAAAGTACTTAAAAGTAAATCAAAGTAAAAAGAGGGAAAAAATTTAAAGATTAAAAGATAAGATTTCTTTTAAGAATGTACAAAATTTAATTACCTCTATTGTGTAAAAGACTAGAAATTTATAATTAAAAGACATATTGGATAAAAAACAATAAGAACAGAATAACCAATAAAATCCCTCAGGAAATGGACCATAGTGAAAGAATCATCATCATCATGATGTCATGTTCAGTTAATCCAGAGTTTTGATATAAAAAGGAAAAGATTGAAAATAAAGTTCAGTTCCGAGAGAGTTGAAGAAGAAAGGATTGAAAAGACACATTTTCAATCCCTAAAGTTTTTCCAAAATAAGAAATAAAGTATCGTTTTCCTATATTGCAGACACCATGGTCTTGCAATAAAATCCTGCTAAGAGCTCCAGATGAATAACAACAGAATGGCTAACACCAGTCTCCCCAGGACATCATGGGAATTAGAAACAACATGGGATCCAAATCACAAGCAACTATAAAGTATGGACTTTTAAACCATAAGAACTTTATATAATTCATGAACTATAAATATAAAACTTTTTCCAGTATTTAAATAGAAATAAGAATTCCTATCAGACCAAACTAAATCATTTATTAATAATTATTTTTATTATATGTATTTTTAAATCATTTCCATTAATTTTTTTTTATCTTTTTGAGTGCTTACTATGGTTTTTTTTATTAAGTTAAAACTTTTAAATTATGGTAAATTTAAGTTGGATGTGGATGGCTGCATAGATTTGTAAAGTTATGCTAGTTTAAGGAAGGGTTAATAACAGGTTATTTGTTTCACAGTTAAATTGGGTTAATGGGTTGGATGTATTGGTGTAATTAGTAAATATAGTATGAAAGATCCGCTATGTTCAGGATCACATTATATTCCGCACTTGAGCAAAATAATCCCATTTCTTATTGACCATCAGAGGCAGACAGTATTCCCTGCTCTTTGGATCACCTCTTTAGCCTATGAAATGGGATGGTAATTCAGCAAAAAAGACCACAATCCCTTCCTATGGAGTTTTTTTCTTATTATTCTTCTCATCAGATGTAGCATTCCTGTACTGGATGAGGGACATTTCTTCTAGATAACCATGCTGTTCGGATGTACATTTCTGACAGTACAGTATTATGCTGTTATATTCATGTCACATTGAATACATCGGTATATCAGATAGATTAGCATTAGTTTGACTGTGCACTTTTGACCTAGGGTTAAATAAGGGATATAGAATATTTTCTTTTTCGAATGCAATCTATGTAGTCTATCCATACTCAACACTCTAATAAAATATTAATTAATCCATCTGTGTGAATTTCTAAAATAAAAGTTAAGATGTAAATTAAATCAAATTCCAAAGTAAACATTATACTAAAATAAATAATTCTGAATTTTATATAAGTGTAAAATAAATGTTTTGTGTGTTAATCTAGCAGTGTCTGATTCTTATTTTTGTTATTATCTTTCTTTCTATAAATAATATATATATATTATCTCTGCTGCTTCACGAGCTAGTGAATGGGGCATTATGGTCGTATTTATTTAAATTCTGGATCTTATTGTAAGTACTTGCCAACCTACATAAATTTTCAGATTTAATTGGCCTGATGGCACCCTGGTGGCAGAATTATAATGTAAGAGTCTCTTCATCCCTGATTGTTATAGTATAAAATCATATCATGGTAATAACTTCAGCTACCTGATTAGCATATCAGTAACATAGTATAATGTCCCATTGACATTTCTGGGCAAGATATACATGAGATAACTGTTTGCATTCATCAGCTCCATCCAGTCTCTATAATTTGGTAGATTTCAGCATGCCATCTAATACACAATATATATGGGCTATGAACTACATAAAACTGGATCTTGTTTCCATGTCAATTCAAGTTCTACTGTCATTGCATTAGCAGCAGCAGTTGGGTACACTGCTTTCATTTATATTTTCATAATAATACTAATTCTGTAAAACTGTTGGAAGACTTCTTTATTTTGATTGGAAAATCCTTTCAAAAACAACTTTCTAGGATTTTATCAAAGTATTTAATTTTTAAAAAATCTTAATCTAATTATAAAATAGATAGAGGAATTTTATAATTACTGGTACTGTCAATTATAACATTAAAACAATCTTATTGTAAGTTTCATAATCAGAATTAAAAATGTTGACTAGACCTTTTAAATGTTTAATTTACAATATTTTTTTTTAATTCCAAATTATTATTTAACTCTTAGCTGTTATTCCAGAGTATATTTGTTTAAGTAAATATTGAAAAAAATTGTTTGTGTTTGTTTCTACTTTTCAACTTATATATATATATATATTGTAACAGTCAGAATCATCTATCTTGCTAACACACTGCAGAATTCATGCTCCAGACACAAAACTGAACATTCTAGGAGGGGTTGCCTTCTAGATATACTAAGTTCGAATCTAAAGCCCAAATTTCACAAAATTTATTTATATAAATTATATATATAATGCCACTGTCTGCTTATATGAGACAGGGACGCGTATTAAATAATTGTTGGCATTATATTCCAATAAATGACAAAAAGGTTTTAAAGCAAAGTGATATATTCTATTCCTTGGGCTAATAGCATTATGATAATGTGCTTGATGAGATAGGAACATGTGCGAGGTGCTTTGAGTAATTATACAAGTTTAAAAAAATATTTGAAATTAAGTGTTATAAAATATTTATTGATTTCGAGAATAGCATGGACAAAAGCTTACTAAGCAACAAAGTGGGAATGTGATCAAAGCATTTATTTGAGAATAATAATAATAGAGTTGCATTGGGAGGTCAGTATTGCTGATAATGAATTTATTAAAGTTGGAGGGTGTGACACATTTAAGTCACGGATGCTTTGTAAAATAAATATAAAATAAAACAATATTGAATATTTTGAATGATTACGGAGGGCATCTTGCCGCTAACCCGTAGGAAAGTATTTTATGAACAGCTGAAACTTAGCGACTGGGTGATGATTGCATTTAATTCCCAGGTGTGTCATTTATGGACGCACTCTGCCTGGAAACTGCAATAAACAAAGAGAACGGACTTGGCCATGTAAAGAATCCTTGGAAAAGTAAAATAAAGCAGTCTCAACAACCAATTCACTTACCAGCAATACGAGACTAGTGTATATAAAACATACTGAATGGGTTTTACTTGGATTAAGAGAAATGCCCAATCAAATTCCCCAAAATTCATTTAAAAGGGTCTGCACATTCTCGACATCAATGATGAACTTTGTAATTAAAGTAGAACACGGTAATTAAAATAGGAAAATGCATGCTTGCGGTTTGAAAAGTAAGTATAGATTTATATATACAATCATGCATTAGGGGACACATTTAATCATTGACCTTGCACATACTCTCATATTAGATTAAAATCAATAACATGTAAATTTTAAACTATGTGATTATATTATATATTAAAGAAAAGAATCGCCCTCGAACGAGTGATTGGAAATTATAATAAAATTGGAAAATTATTTAGAAATTTAAAATATGCCTTCATTGCGGCATCTTATTTTCATCAAAGGGACTAATTCACTTGGTCAAAGACGATTCTGAAACATTATCATAATAAAATAACAGAAAGCTTAATCAATAGAAAATATTAACCCAAGGATAGAGAGCAAAATGTTGAGTATATTTAAACACATTAAAGAAATACACAATGAAGTTATGTGAAATATCAGAAAACAATTTAAAATAGCTATAGCATGTTAGTTATCACAAGAGCTCTTGGGTTAATTTAGAGTTACCTCTGGAGAAGCATTTTGAGTAGATGTTCGGCAGGTTTTATAATTCAGCAGCAAAATCTGGAATGTTCATATTTTTGCAGCAGCAGCAGTTCCAGGGTTCCTTATGTGATAGCTTCCGATGGTCTGGAGCAGCGGCCAGCTATTCCAAGGGGACATAGCCATCTTGATACCTCTACTCTGTCATGTCAAGGTTAGCAAATTATTAAAATAGAACTCAGAATGATTTCTCTTAGAAACATTAGAATGCAGAACAAAAGAAAACCCTCCTTTTTATAGTAGAATTTAACAATAGAACTGCCCTGGAGCATTACAAAAGTATATCGGACTTATCAGCTGTAATTAAATCTATCCGAATGTCTAAAGGAATTCAACATTAATTAATTTCTTTTGTTAATTTCCCTGTCGACATTTGGATTACAAACTAGATTTAATTAAAAATTCCTTTTACTAATTAAAGAGAACCTTAAGTGAACATCTGCTGTTTTTAGATAAACTTATATAACATTAACTAAGTAAACTATTGTCCCTCATTTATTTTAACAGAAATACCTGGAATGACTTTTATTAAAGTAAACAAAAATTATTTTACTCTTAAATTGCAATATTTGAATCTATTTACTAAACGAATATTTACTAAATGAATTTTATTTTAAATCAAAAATATATTACGACGGTAATATATATTTGTAAATAGATTCAAACAAAATAACTTTACCAATTTATCATTTTGATATGTTTAAAATGCATATCATAGTGTGTGCGCAATTACAACTTATATAACCTACTTTTTAATAAATCAAAATTATGTGAACATATACATAATCTATAATCTTTTATTTATTTGGGAATGAGTTATATATATAATACGAGCATTGTACTCGTGGTTTAAAATTAAGAGGGATTTTTGGTATGTAAGCGTATTGCAGACACACTACGATAGATTGGGGTTCAAACTAAGGTATGAGGGTAGGAAATAGGTGAGAAAAGGTGAAACGAAGATCTGCAAAGCAGACCTTACTGTTTCACAATATATATATATTATTACTATTTGCAGGATATTTCGTGTAGTGAAAAAGCTAAATGCTGACGTTTCAGTACAATATCAAGTACCTTCCTCAGAGCGTCCTCCTTCTCAAATCATAAAAATGCGTGTGAGATTTAAAATCATTTTTATCATTTTCTTTCTTCTCATATTTAAATTCTATTGGTTGAGAAGTTTTAAAATTTATTTTCTCTTCCAATAGCTTCTTCCAAATGTTGTTAATCTTCTTTAATTCACACCTTTCATTTATGCAGTCATGCAGTCAGAGAAAAATCCAATTCATCAGTTATTCTTATATAAAATTAACAAATCATAATATCAATTTTGAAAAAACAAATATTTTAGCAAAAATTGAACAATATGACCAGAGATTGCTAAGAGAAGCTATAGAGATTTTTAAAAGGCCCAAGAGCATAAATGAAAAGTGTGAATTAAAGAAGATTAACAACATTTGGAAGAAGCTATTGGAAGAGAAAATAAATTTTAAAACTTCTCAACCAATAGAATTTAAATATGAGGAGAAAGAAAACGATAAAAACAATTTTAAATCTCACATGCATTCTTATGATTTGTGAAAGAGGACGCTCTGAGGAAGGTACTTGATATTGTACTGAAATGTCAGCATTTAGCTTTTTCACTACACGGAATATCCCACAAATAGTAATAATAATATGACATCTTTTATCCATGAAAATATTAGAATTAACATATATATATATATATTCATGCACACACACTATTATGTTGTTGTATGCTATGAGACACATAACCAATCTAATCTTTTGGCTTTGTGTTATACTTCTTCAAGATTGTCAATATAAAATCTTTCAGATTAATTTCTCACTATATATGTATTTTATCAGAAATCCTGGCTCATCAGGTGAGCTAGAGATATGAAACATCTGAGCAACCATCCAAAAATGCCAGTTAGACTAGCTATTTATATATTTAATTATAATCAATTTAATTTTTCAGAATGAATGTTTTAATGGTTAGTTATATACATATATGTAGATAATAGCTTTTTTAGTCCTTACTAATGACTTTTAGTTTCTAATCAAATTCATGAATAATGGAAAGCTAGATCTAAAAGATTGTACCTTAAGCAACAGTTCAAGTTTTGTCAAAAGCATAATAAACCTGAAAAGATTAATTTAATTATCAGATTCATTTGTTATCATTGCCATATTTCTGTTACATTAGATGTTAAAATGTGTAAAATGTTTTAAATAATGTAGCTGCAAAATTAAAAGAGATGTAATTATATTTATAAATAGAAATTCTGAAATTTTTAGGTTTAAGTGGATGTTTGGGTATTTTAAATCTCTAACCCCATTTTACAATCAGTTTTCTTATAAAACTAATGAAAAAGATTGTCATGGAAATTTTTATTATGAATAATACTTTGATTTTTTGCAACAAAAAATTTGATTAGTTATAAATATTTATCAGGTTCCTGTAATCAATTTATTATATATATAATCAATATACTCTAGAATAAACTATCATATTCAGTATACCAATATAAAAAGGTCAATATTAGCTATAAGAAGATTACAGCAGTGTATACTATTCTGAGTAGCATTTAACAGTTAAAATTTAAACAAACAAAATAAATCAAGCATTGGTGGGCAAGAGGTCAGCACAGCTGTCTTGCAAGCAGTTGTTCCAGATTAGAAGGTTCGCTTCCCAGCCAATGCTATGACACATGAAAAAAAAACTCATTAAAATCACAGGACACTAACATTTCCATGTGAATGCCTAACTTTCTATAATTTATGTATATTCAACAATTATATTGCTTATTTAATACAATGTCTGTCATGTTTATAAAATATGATTCTTTGATTTGTCTTTATTTCAAATCATTTTCCACATCTAAAATAAAAATATTTATCAAAACAAAATCTTCATTACAAATAACTGAATGTTTAGCAAATACAGATTTAAATTTATCCACAGAATATCCCAATTAATGACATAAAAATTCATGCTCATGAATTCTCTATTTTTCAATATACAATTTGTCTCACCAATGTAATTGTATCCACAGCAGGATACTTATATATAAACAATATATTTAATTAGAATGGATTTAAACTCAGACCTTCAAGCTCTCTATAGCTATCCATTCCATCCTATACAACTGATACCTATGACCACATACATGTGAAAAAGATAAATGATCTCCAATATACATATTTCTTGCTGAATTAGCACTCATCAGTTGATCCAGACCATCATTTCCCACACATATATAATCAATATTAAGATAACAAATCTTAAAACTTTAATGAACTGGTTTCAATAGTTTTCACCTACCAATTCTTCAGCCATCCATATCATTGAAAATCTGATGATGGAAAGCTCAAAGCTCTTGTTGATGTCAATTATAATGTCATACCCATGTTGATTTTAAGTTGCTATGACATTTCATGATTTTCAATGATATGGATAGCTGAAGAGTTGGGGGGTGAAGATTGAAGCCTATCCATTAAAGTTTAAAAATTTGCTACCTTAATATAAAACTGGGCATTAGTTACATATATGTGTGGGAGATGATGATCTGGACAAACTGATGAGTGTTAATTCAGCATGAAATATGTATATTGGAGATCATTTATCTTTTTAACATGTATGTAATCATGTGTATTGGTTGTATAAGATGAAGTAGATAACTGTATGGAGTTTGAAAGTCTGAGTTCTAATTTCTTCTAATGTCATTAAGTTCAGTATAGAGAATATACTTGTATTTAAATATGAAATATTACATTTATTTAATATATCAACAACATACTTTCAATTAATAATTATATAAATTTCACATAGATGGGAGATGAAAATACTGAAGAGAAAACATGGATTTCAATACCATATATAAATAATAGTGTGTGTAGTCGGTTTACATTATTAGTTTCAGCTCATTTTAATATTGGACCAAATATTAGTAGATTAATTATTAATGGAAAGCATGTTGTTGATAAAATAAATAAATTTAATATTATTTATAAAGTAGTGTGCCATCGTGAAGACAAAATGGGCATTGAAAAAACGAATTCATGAGGAACCTTTTATATAATAAGTTGTGTTAGTCTGTGGACAAATTTAAGTCTGTATTTGCTGAATATTCAGTTATTTGTAAAGAGAAATTTTTGCTTTGATAATATTTTTATTTTATATATGGAAAATGATTTGAAAAAAATAATAATTAAAGTCATATTTTATTAATATGACAGACAATGTATTAAATAAGCAATATAATTGTGTGAATAAACACAAATTATGGAAAATTGTTTATTCATGTGGGAACTTAATGTTTGTTGTGTGACTTTAATGAGACTTTTTTTAGTTTAAATTTTAACTGTTAAATATTTCACAAGATGGTGTAGATTGTTGTAAGCTGGCTGCAGATATTTTTGATTTTTTTAATATTGTTATATTGAATACTGTATGAGTTTATTCCATAATATTTTGATTATTGTATTTATTTTATTGAATTATTTATCAGCAATCTCATCAACCTAGGATACAATCGTAAAAATATTCATGCAATCGTTACTGATTTTTACAATAAAATCTCCCATTCTACAGTCACCTCCCCTCCCCAATGATAAAAAATGGTCTAGTCTCCCCTATGTCTCCAAAGTCGTGAATAAACTAAAAAACATTTGTTTCAATAAATACAATATTACTTTTCATTCACCTCCATCACTTAACAAACTTTTAAATAGCTCAAATGATAAAATCCCCCAAAAAGCATCACATCAAATTGTTTAGAAGATCAACTGCTCTGATCCTATTTATTTAAAGGCATAGTACTGGGCTGGGCCAACTTGGCCACTAGACTTGCCCAGCACAATTATCTGTATAAACATGCCAGAAAAAGCACTGAATATTCTTCTCTTTTCCTTGATCGTGAATTGCTGTCTAATCATAATTTTGATATTTCCATGGCTGATATTGTTAGTGCAGAGCACAATGATAGGAAGAGAAAGGTAAAGGAAACTTTGCCAATCACCAAAGATATCCATGCCATTAATAAAAAAAGGTTCCAGCATCCCTATCTCTACAAAATGGCATTTATAGTCACCTCACTTCTCATCAGCATGCAAATTCACCTTTAAATATTCATTCAGATTCTATTTGATATTCAAATTGCATTATATATGGATGACAATTCCCTCCCTTTTTATTATGCTTTGATTATGATAGATTATAATACTATATGGTATTGAAAGTATTTAACTTCAATTAAATTCTTTTGTATTCAAAACCCAAACCTGTTTAGTCATTAAATGTTTTAATATTTGCTTTTTCATTACTTTATTTAATTTTATTTATATGAATATGTGTGTGTAAAAAAAATTCTGGAATAAACTCTACAATATTCAAAACACATGTACATAAAAATAAATAGTAATTATAGCCAGTTTATATAAGCTATTTTGAATACTGTAGAGTTTATTTCAGAGTTTTCTGTTTATTATATATTACTTTATCTAATTATATATATATATGACAACAGGAAAAATTTCTCAACATTAGAACTAAGTCTTTAAAAAAAAATTCACAAACATAAACACAGTTTCTACAAAAGAGAGTACATGACTTTTCAGTGAAGCCTCTTTTATCTTTCCCATGGATAATGGATTTTTAAAAACCTTCTTAATGATATCTAAAATAATAATAAAAATGTGTGCACCATATAGTGTTCTCATTAATTATTTTTGTTATAGGAATTTGTAAGCCAATTCTTATTGGTTTTTGGCTAACTTAATAAAATTATTGCTAATGAGTGGAGCAGGAAAATGGATTTAGGTATTTGGGTAGTTGGTTGAGTGAGGATGGAAGAAGTGAAAATGAAGTTAAAAAAAGAATAGCATTGGAAAAGGAGGCATTTATTAAGAATAAGAAAATATTTTGTGGACTTTTCATGACAGAATTAAGAAAAAGATTATTTAAATGCTATGTTGAAGTGTATTATTGTGAATTATGGACAATTAGTAAAAAAAAAAAATAGGACAGATTGGAAACCTTTGAAATATGTATGGTCAAGGAGAAGAATTAAAAAATTTAGTTGGATGAATAAAATTACAAATGAAGTAATTTTGAATTCCAAATGAGTAAATGAAAAAAAGAAAATTGATTGAGGAGATTAAAGATAGAAAGAGAAACTGGATTGGACATATATTAAGAAGAAAGAATAGTCTAATCACTCTAATGAAAGATATTTTGAATAGAGTGGTGTGTGGGAAAAAAAAGGAACAATGAAAAAGATTAACTTGCTTGATGATATAAAAGATGGGAAGAAGTATGTTGAATTGAAGGCAGCTGGGCAATGAAAAGAATGAAGTGGAGAAAATGAATGAATTTGTGATGTGACAGTTCTCTGGACCCATTTATATGAATGAATACTCTTGGTTGATGGGAATAAAGAGATATCATAGGGGGCACTGTCCATTTTCATAGAGAATCTGTTTACATCAGTGGATCAAAGATAAATTTGTTCAGATCTTCTCTTTGTTTAGACAACTTCTATGTGCTGTTCCCAAGGACTGTTTTAATTTCGTTTTTATCTGTAAAACCTTCATTACAATATATATATATAATATTTATAATAACTATATAGAAGACAATCAAACCTCCTCACCAGTACCATTAAATATTGGTGTTAAATCTGCAAAAAAATCCCAATGTTTAATGAGGAGGTTATTTTGGTACAGGAGACTTATCACTTGGGCATTTTCAAACTGTTTATTAATCTGTTTGCCAAGTCATCTAGATATAATCACATTTTAAAAACATTTAAAATACCATATGGCTGTTGTAAAAAAAATATTAAATTTTCATAAAATTTTAAATACTAAGTTGAATTAAATATCAATAAGTATATGCTATAAGTGAATTAATAGTCGCATTTACCACTAATTAAATCATAAAACTTATTTCAAAGTATAGTATAAAGTTAATATTTAATTGTAATTCAATAAATGCATTTTTCAAAAAACAGTTCAATCAAGTATATAATTTGTTTATAAAGCACCATTCTTAATTTTAGGTTTAAAAAAAAAAAGCACCTTCTATTTTTTTGTTACTTATACATTCGTAATCTATATATAAAGTTAAAGTAATTAATAAAGTATTTTAGTATCAATATTATAAAGATTAACGCTAGGTTTGTTATATTATAAAACAAAAAGAAGTGAATTATATAAACAAATTTTTTTAACATAAATAGCTTTTAATAAAATACTGTAAATAAAAAATAGTGTGAAAATTTCAACAGTTTGGCAAAAAATCAATTTTAAATTGCTATCAGTTTGGAAGTGACATATTTAAGAATATTTTAATATTTGTTTAAAATATTTGTTATCAACAAATATTTCTCATTACTGCAAATAATACAGATATCTTGCTATTGAGCAAAAAAATTTCTCTGAAAGCAAAAAGGTATGAAAATAATCTAAGTCTGGCTAATAATAACAACAACAATAATAATAATCATCATCAAATGGTTTATTGCTTGGATTGTAAGAAGTTTGAGCATCACATGTAACAGAATTGTGCTGTCATCTATTTGACCTTGAATTTCAGAATCCGATCTAATACCATTACACCAAACCGACTAAAGACTTATTTTGGCTGATTAAAGCTAACTCATTCATATCAAATGGTTATCTGAGAATCAGAACTGCCACATATGGGCTGCGTAGGGTGCAAAGGCATTGCATTAATGTCACTGTGATAATTAATAAAAAATTTATAGTTTAAACAAGGCTGTAAACCTTAGCAATGAGCGTCTGAAAAAATCGTCACTAGGGACCTCTGTAGGTCTTTAAAACACATGCTTACGCTATGAAGAAAAAATCGTCACTAGGGACCTCTGTAGGTCTTTAAAACACATGCTTACGCTATGAAGAAATCCCTTCATAGCGTAAGCATGTGTTTTAAAGACCTACAGAGGTCCCTAGTGACGATTTTTTCAGACGCTCATTGCTAAGGTTTACAGCCTTGTTTAAACTATTACTGAAATAATAGTGAGCGTTTAATAAAATTTATAAAAAATTTATGTAAATGAAAATATTTAGATTTCTGAGCAGCATCTTCTAATTGTAAATATATTTTATTTAAATAAAAGAGGATTACTTTTTTACTTAGACTTGTGATAGTTACTAAGAATATACTATACTGCCATTGTGTTAAATAGAACAGTCTGGTGCCATGTTGCCATGATAATTAATACAATTTATATGTAAATGAAAATGTTTAAATTTCCAAATCACTATTATGTAAATATTTTAATTTGCATAAAAAATGACGCATCACTGTTAATAATTTATTTAAAAATAAACTTGTTTAAAAATTATTGTCCCATAATAATTACAGTAATTTTGTATTATATTGGACAACGTCATATAATACATAACCACATTTATCAATTATGTTTTACAAATATCAGTATAGTCTGTTTATTATTGTGTAATGGTAGATTGCTGGGCTCTGAAATATGGTTACCAGAATCGATTATGGTACTGACCAGAAAGTTTTTATTTTTAATACTGATATTATCTTCTTTTTTTAATATTATACAGAGGATCACACCAATATAATTTCTCATATGACTATAATCAAATCAAATGCAACTAGGCTAAATTTAAATGAAAGTGTACAAAAAATTGTTGTGCCTGACTTAATCAATGCAAAAAAAAAAATTAGATAATAAAAAGCCTAAACATAAAGTCTTTTATTTCAAAACTATTTTATATACAAATAAATAGCATAATTATATAGATATTTTTATTTGATATTTCCCCATTTTAGTCTATATAAGTAATTGCTCCAAATAAGAATAGTGAAGGGAACAACTTTACCCTTCTGATTAATCAGATGCCAATTGACGAAAATATTTGTGATTTTTCATTCTCATTTTATTCTCTAGTTAATAACAGTTAAGTTATAAAATACTTGTGGTTTTGCACATTTTGAATTTAATTAGATTGCATACTATATCTTTTCTATGCTTCCGGGAACAATTCTTTTCACTCTATTTTAGAGCCTATAAGCTCAAACAATCAATGGACACCAACTGACATGATACTATAATGACTCCATCTTTTTACCAGTTTTTTTCTCAATGATTTTTCAAATTCATTTATCATACTTGATATTATCAATACATTTACATTTAAGTAAAATTTACAATTATGTATTTGTTTTGAATTAAGGAAACCAGATGAAAGATCAGTCATTCTAGTGGATAAAAAGGATTTCCTGAGTAACCAAGTAACCATTTGATTATTTCATTTTTACAAGAATAATAAATTTATAATCTGTTAAACAGCTTATACATAGACACACAAAAAATTTCCAATATATATATAAACTGATCATGAATATGACATGAAATTGTTGAAAGTATACTTGGTACAATAAATATTAATGCAATTTTATATTTAAATCCCATATGAGTATTATTTTACTATAAACACGTATTTATGTAAATCAATTTTAATTTGGCTGATACTTTTATATAATAATCAAGGATTTTATTTTTAAAAGTTTATAAAACTATTAATATTCAAAACTGAATCAACAGTGTCTTAGCAATGCATCTATGTTCCATATCTTTACTTAGTACTATGATCAAATGTCAGACTTTGAAGTGTAAAAACCTCTGGCACCTAATGAACTCGTAAATGATAAATTATTTATTTTTATTTAAACATTAAACATCGCATGATCACTATCTCTTATACTAGCATATAATTGTTATTAAACAAGGCAAAACTCTCTCCATACAGTAATGCCATCCATTGATTACACTGGTTGGCACAGGGTGGCAATACTATATGCTAACAGGTTTATCTGGGCATAATTGCTGAGATATTCTTGACTTCGTTTAAGGAGAAGCCATAATACATCACATCACATCACATTAAACATTGTTGTTAATCACTCATTAAAAGATTATTATTATATATATACTACAAATAAAATGTTCATTAATTAAAAACTATTGTAATAACAATAAAAATAATAAATATAACGGTAATTAACTACCATATACAGTCTTTCAATCTACAGAAGTACTTTCAATTAATTCCTTAACCTTCCCCACCTGCTGTTAAATTTAAAAAACATAACACAAGCAAATGTCATCAACTCAAATCCGATGAATGACAATTTTTAACAAGTTGCTAATGCTAAAATTAGAGATTCATGGGATTTGAGTTGATGATGTTTGCTTCCATTGTTTTTTGAATGTAACGTTGGGGAGATTTAAGAAATTAACCAAAAGTACTTCTGCAGTTTGAAAAACTATATAATAATTAATTACCATTATATTTATTATATATATCAAAAAGTACAATAAGAAAATATAGACCCAAAATTAATATATGCAAGTTTAACATTCTAAATTAATTAAATATCAAATTAAATTTCATTTCTTATTTATTCAAATTCAATAATAATACTTAATATTTTATATAAATTGGTGAAATTCTATTAGTTTTTGAATGAAATTTTTAAAAAAAATTTAATATTTAAAAAACTTTAAAATATTCTTGTCCTTATTCATTCTTAAGTACTTTTACTTCCACTTTTTCAGCAAATAAAGCTTTTTCTTAATGTTGTTTCTAATGTAATTTATCTTTAAAAATTATTTTCTGTTTTACCAGCTCAAAACATCTCAAAAAAATTAGATAAATCAGATATTATTATTTCAATAATCTGAGTCAAGACTTTCACATATTGATGTTATAGCTTCTTTCAACATACTACTTATCTGTGGATCAATCAATATTCCTAATGGTGTAATAATATTGAATGACAATATTTGATTATTATGGGATGCCACATAATTTTGTGAAAAATCTTGGAATTTTTTGGAGTCTCTAGGTTTAATGAATAGAATGCATCTTTTCAGTTTAAAACTGGATTTATTTCATCACTATATAATGAATTTGGTTATTTATAATTCACCAGATTACCTGTATTGTTTTAACTTTTGCCTAGATTACTGCATTGAGCTTTTTTAGACTACCACACTATATTATTTTTGTATGATTTTTACTTTTGATGCATGTTATTATTTTACTAATTAGATACATACCTAAAGATCTAAATTTAGAAGATTGAGAATATCTAATTTTCTTTTTCTGGTGTTCTTCTTGGTATGTTTATCTTTTAATCCATGTGTGTTGGATTAATATACATTTATATTTATTCTGAATATATATTACATAGGCTTGAGTTTTCATGAAAAAAAACTTTTAATTAACCCTCTTCCCTAATTAAAAACAACCAGGAAGTGATCTAAAACTTCAGATTTCTTAAATATAAGGATTTGATCATTCATGATATTTTATCAAATATATACAACAATTTGAATGAGCTTATGGCTTCATGGTTTCACATGATGCCGAGTTCAATCTAGGTGAAACTTGAAGAATCTTTTTAGATGTGAATTTGTAGTATTTTCCAAAGATTTTTTATTTACCAGTTTATAACTAATATGACTAATCATCCAGTTATTGGATTAATAAAGAATAATTAGCTAATCTTAATTAGAATAAAAAAAATCCTGAAATCCTCACCAATTGGAAATTGACTACAATAATTTTTTTCTACTTGCTATCTTTTTTTGGTGAATGTTAGAGGCAACATGATTCTGCAATAAATTGTTTTATCTTTTTAACTTATATTATAATTTGTATTCTCATAATTACAATCATTTTTTATATTTTCATTGACACTCCCACCTTCATTGAAATATGTATTCAATAATAATAATAATGAATATATGCATGCATTGAGTAGTTAACCCATTAATAAATATAGATTGTAGAGCTAAAGGTTCCTGAATGAAGTCTCAATTGGTAAAAATTTGGAAAATGAAAGAGCAAAAGTAAAAATCTATATCTGGCTACTTAATTGTTGATGTGTTCCATCTTTTACTTTGATGTTCAAATGACACTTGATCTTCTGATCAACAAATTTATATATATATACACACAAATAATTCAATTTTGTGTGCATTTGCTTATAAGAGTAATGAAGTAATTTCTTCTTTATAACCTAAAACTGAATGCACTTTTGGTGAAGCTCACAAATATATTTACTGAAGAATATATATATTAGTCTCTATGTATATATTTAAATCATAAATCCACGCTCATTTTTAAATTTATGTTTTTTATTTATATATAATCACAAACTGTTTGCATATAGTCCTATAATTCTTTTTTTTCTTTTGAATGGATTTTTTTTCCTTACTATATATAATGAATGTTTTGGCTAAAAATTATTACCATCTTAAGAATTAACTACAAAAAATTTACAAAAGATGAATACAAAAAGAAAATGACATGAAATTGGGAATGAAAATAAATGATAAATAATAATTTTATAAATACATTTACAATATTATTATTTCTATCTATTTAAAATTTTTCATTAATTTTTGATAACATATTAAAGCTATGCAAAATAAAATTTACAAAATATAAATAATTACCTAGAATTAATGTTTGGATTTGTTTATACAATTATTATTTATCATCTTCATTTTCAATTTTATGTTCAATTTTTTATGCTTTTTTTGTAATTTTTTATAATTAATTCTGAAGATGGTAATGAATTTTGAACAAAATGTTAATTTTATATATACAGTAAGAATACCTTTTTTTCATTTTTCATATAATTTGTGATCTCTAAATTTGAGATGCTAAAATAAATTATGTTAAAAGTTGGAAAGCAATAAAATACACTACTGATGATAATCAAGTCTTGCCTTTGTGTTATTTTATTTTGTTGTCTTGTTATCCAATCTAGTTTCAGGCAGAAATTTTTGGATGTGCATCTAAGTGGGTATACATGACAAATAAATCTCTTCTAAATTTTCCATATGGCAGAATTCTATTAATGGTATTCTTTCAAAATGTAGGTTCTACTGAATTAAAGAAAAATAACTATGATATATTGAAAACATTGGCAGGCAATTTTGGACATCATACATAGTTATAATAAGGATCCTTTTTGGGATTACCCACTCATTAATTTTCCTGCACATAGTCTACTATTTATTCTTACACATCAAGAAATATTTTTATCCATAAAATATTTATATCAACATATATATAAATTTATACTATTTTGATTTTTTTAAAATGATAATTAATTTATAATCTCTAATTCAATTTTATTTCTGTGATGGATATAAAGCCAACTATTTACAATATCTAACATTGTAGTGTAATATTTTGGGCATTATAGGTGTATTGAAATTTATGGAGATGTGTATATTAATCATAATTTGTCTTTAATACATCAACACTTTAGAAACTGTCCAATATTTTACATAAATGTATAAGTTTACTTTTTATCTATGAACCCACTAAAAATTATTATTTCATTTTCTCATACTATTTTTTTTTTTCTAGAATGTTTTTTACTTTTTTTGATATCTAGCCAAGAATAGCTGTAGATTACTAATTATGTTCTTTTCTCGCTGTGTGTCTGGTATATTTTTCATTTGTGATCTTTAATCTTTAAACTACATATACATGTTAATGACGTGCTCGTTGAAATTAATGAGGTAAATTAAAGCGCAAGAATAAATTATATAAAGATAGCAAACTGTCACTAATAATAAAAATGCATTGCTATTTGGTCTTATTGCCTAGTTATTCTATCTGCCTTCATAGACAGAACTTAATACACTTATATACCACCTTTAAATACTAACACAACTAATCCTAGTGTAAGTTCTTTATATTCCTTTTTTGTTATATGAACAAGTTATTATAAATATAGTAAAGTAGAAAAAAAGATTTTAATAACAAAAAGATTGCACATCAAACTATTTTAAATATACGGTAGAAAAAAAAAGTTTTTAGAAGCAAAAGGATTTTAATTACATTAGTTTGCACAGTATGTTGCATATCAAGTTCTGACCTACATTTTATCTCGATGATAAGGTGGACATGGTTTTTCTTTATTCTACATTATTGCGTTAGTAATACTGCAATTTCTTCTTCATGTAATCGATATATAAGAAATGATATGAGTTCAAAAGTTCAGACATGAATACGAATAGACGCACTACTGTATATTAATATTTTCACCTGTAATTAACTTACTAATAATCACTGACGGAATAAAAGTTTGAGTTAAATTAAGTGGATTTTTTAAATAAAACCTCATTATTATATTTATAATACAAGATACTCCGTTACTTAAAAATTTCAGCTACTTTATCTATTAAGTTTTCACATTATTTATTTTCATTCAAATGCAATTTATCACAAAAAAATTAAAATATTATCAGAACAGGAAGTCATAACTTTAGAATAACTAGTAAATAAGTGATATATTTCTTTACTTTTCTATTATTTTGTTTATTTGCATAAATAGCTGTACTTTATCCTTTATTTAAGGTAGATAACCTTTACTCAATGACAAATTATTTTACAAGATATTAATTGTAATATATAATGTATGCACTTTTATTGCATTGCTAATGCAGGTAGAAAATAATCTATAATATTGTTCTATAAGCATAATAAAATTCTGTATAGAAAAATATTGGTGATAGTTTATCATATTTATATCAGTAGTAAAACATCATTTAAACTGCATGGGATAAAGCAATCATAAATTGTGTAAGATATTGAATATTTATATATATATGGTAAACTATCATTCATAGGAGCTCAGAAGTTGATGCTAACTTAATGATACCTAGACTAGAGAATGACCAAGTGTTCTTGTCATTGCAGCTGTAATTACTAAATGATTATTTATATCAACAAAGAATGAGCTGCTCACCATCATGCACCAGCCAGTGTGGTGAGTTTATTGACTTTTTACCTCTGAATTTAAAATCAAGAAGTGCCATAGTCATCTTCTTCTCAGTTGCCTGATGGATAGTTCTTAACTGAAATGTCAGTTGTTTTCTTGAAGGCAGAATGAATGTGTGTGTGTTAATAAACTTTATATATCTACAATTATAACAAACAAAAATAAATTATGGTCCTTATTTCCAGGAAACTGTAAAGTCACCAACCAATGCAGTAGTCAGTGCCCAAAGGTAGACATTGCTAACAATCTCCTGATTATCCAGACTGCCATTTGATGTTGACCTTTTATTTAGGTACTGACCACTGCAGATCTCTTTCAAATAAGGATAAATAACATTTAATGGAATGTTGTTTGATTTTGTGAGGCTAGGAAATGAGTCAGAGACAATTGAGTTAAAAAGTGGACCTGCACTACTATAAAAGCACAAATATTGGAAACACAAGTAGAGTGGGATTCATTATAAATAAAAAAATGGAATAACAATATTATGGAAATTGATGTCATATCAGATAGAAGGACAATCCCTATAATTCAGGTTTATGCCCTAACAAATTTTCATTGTGGTGAAAAATAAAGAATTCTTATATGAATGTACAAAAGGCTTTTGATCAGATCAAACAACATTTTAAGATTTGTATGGAAGACTTTAATAGTGGAATCAGTGAATGACTGAAAGATCAAAATGTTGTGCGTAAATTACATTACATTGCTAAAAATGAGAGAGAACACAGACTTGTAGAGGTTGTAGAAAAAGAAAAACTTTCTATTATTGTAACTTATTTGTATTCAATGATAATGAAGAATTTGAAATTTCAACCATTAATTAAAATTTTTTTTGCATAAATCCTAATGTATGGATTATGTATCTGAACTCATTTAAACTTGAAGTAATTAATTGTAATATTAAATGTCTAAAAACTGGTAATATTAAATTTTTAAAAACTTGCAAGGTTGCAAAAAAGGAATTTGCTGTTAACTGAAAGGAGACTCTTTGATTCCTCTTTAAAGCTTTAAGTAATCAATAAGGACAAATTTCTAATGTCTACTCTATGTGCTTGATTTTGCAGCTGTTATTTCTACATGATTATTCGTATGGTAAATGAATATAAATGGACTGTTCAATTTAAAGTCCAAAAACATTATGATCTATTTTCTCAAATGATTGATATATTTTAACCAAGATTCAGTTGAATGATTAGAAGACATGATAAATAGTATGACTGTATTAATTCTTTTTTATTGTATCAAAATAGACAAAATTATAGTCTCTAATCATGGAAGTTGTAAAGTTGATAATTAAGGTAGAAATTGGTGATTGAAAGCAGAAGCTACTAAAAATACTCAGATTTCAGACCTAAGTTGCCATTTGATGATGGACATTTATTTAAGTATTTACTGCTGTAGATAATTTTCAGATGACTGGAATATTCCAAGTACTGGAAAAACTATTAAATATTAAATGGAAGGACAAATTGGCTGGGAGTCATTAAAAATAAAAATGGAAGCACAACATTGTGAAGATTGGGAAAAATACCAAATGCTGATAATTCCAGTTTATGTTCTTGTAAGTTCTTTTTCTGATAGAGAGATGATTTTTATTTAAATGTGCAGAATACTTTTGATTTTAGAACAAACAACATTTTTTAAATTACGGAGATTTAAATGCTAAAATTGGAAAACAATTGAAAGATGAAGTTCTGTACATACATTTGAATATTAAGACAGAAATGAAAGAGAAAATAGACTTATGAAATTTATTGGAAAGAAGCAAATTAATATCTATAGCTCATATCTGAAAGATTGGTTCCCCTCAATAGGAAAAAAAAATCAGTATATTATTTTTTTTAAAAAAAAATCTAAAGCAGTAATAAATATGGAAATATCCAAATGAAAGTGCAGTAAAGTTGGATTTGACCCACCACAAAATATCATTTTAAGAATGAAATATACCTAATAAATTCAATATTCACCAACTGACTATGATTAATACATATTAATGCAAAATTAGAGAAATAAAATTTATTAAAAAAAAGAAAGTGTCAGTAGTTATTATCCCTAACTTGTCAGAAATATTCTAATGAATTAAACATGAATTTGCAAGTCATTTAAAAATATTATCAGATCTTCATAAGAACAAAATAGCTATATATTAATAAATGACCAAAAATAGTTGTTACAAATACAAGAACTTTTGAAATGGCAAATATTTTAAGTGAAAAGGCAAGATATGCAATCAAATCTATAAAGAAAGGAAACATTTTTGCTACTGATGCAGTGATTATTAAGATCTTAAAAGAAACAGTTGGAAAAAGTAGAAAAATTATATGAATAAACTGTATGAGAGATGTCTAAGTGATAAAAATATATCAGATGATTGGAAGCATGCAGTAATGATATTGATATTTAAAACCATGAAAAAAAGAAGACATTAAAATTAGAGATCAATAACTTTTCTGTTTGTAAAAGATATTTAATAAGATTTAGACTCGTACTAGCTTAAGAAACAAACTGGATGAAAAAGGATTTTATTATAGTAGATGAGAATATTTGCAAAAGATGTAGAAAGGACTGCTAATAATTATGAATTTCTGTTGTGCTTTAGGTTTGTATGTTATGAAAAGATATTTAAATCTATAAGCATTTATATGGTGATTAAAGTTTTGGAACATTAATGTTTACACTCAGAATATTGTCAAATTATGAAGAATATTTATTAAACTATATGCCGATATTAAAAAAAATTAATATTGATAAAATGATTAAATGATTTATATTATCATGAGTTCAAACTATATGCACTTATGCCTATCATAAGAAAAAAGCTAATAATAACTGCATGTCTACTGAAGTTTAGTGCTTTCATAGTTATATGTAGCTTCATATTAATAGCATTGATATTTACATGGGTGTGTGTGTATATATATATATGCATATAATAGCATTGATATTTACATGGGTGTGTGTGTATATATATATATGCAGTGAATTTATGTAAATTACATGGCCCATTTTTTCAACAGAGGGAAGCAGGATTCCTTCCTATTCATGAGATTAGAGTTGTTGACTATATGCCATCCCTCTTTAATCTTGCACTTGGCATCATAGCTCCAAAAGTGCTAAGATCCAGTAAATGTGCAGTAAAGTGCATGGATGATTTAATATTATATGATAAATATGCAGTTATTATTAGCTTTTCTTATGATAGCGCCTAAGCACAGATAGTTTGAATTTACAAAGATATAAGAAAAGTTTGTTAATTTTGTAAATTATCATGAGTTATAAAAAGTTTAAGCACCATTAGAAACAAAGTTAGGTCATGATTCATGGACCTTGAACTTCAGAGTTGTCCACTCCACCAAATGACAGAGATTTCAAAACTTGTTATCACAGTAGTAAGGAAAATATTGTGGAGATTATAATTAAAAAGTGAGGGAATACAATTAAATAGGTACTATTTAAGTCACCTAGATATGTGGCTGGTTTTACAGATAATGCATCAGAACTTCAAAAAAATAAAAGTAAAAAAAATAATAGTAAAGACAAATTCTAAAATGACTAAAGTAATGTTCAATGGATTTTCATAAAAATAGATAATATATCAGTTAGTGTAGAACACAACAGTTCAATTAGTATTTTACTCTTTTCTCTTTAAAGTATAGCTCATCTGAAAAGTGACCAGTAGCAAGGGAATTGAATCAATAGCATTTAGATTCAGGAATGCTGGATTTTAGATGATGCTCTAACCAATTATGCAAATTTGTCAAAGGAACATTTGGTAGAAATTTTATATACTTATCTATGAGAGCTGTCCTACAATAAATATAATATCAGGATAGCTTTCCAAAATTATAGTATAATGCAAGGATTTCTAACCTCTATAAAACTTAAATTTGAAATAGTGAAAAACAAAAAGTGCTGTTATGAAGAATTATGTAATTGTGAAGGATGTATGAAACTAGTTTACTACGTAAAAATAATTAAAAGAACATAAATACAGATCTTTTTAAAGTAGCAGACTCTGCATGGGCCATGAATGTATGTTTAATTGGGAAAACACAAGAAAAAAGTTTTTTTTAAAAAAAAGAGAATTTAGAAGAACGGTTTACATACAATCACAAAAAACTTCATAAGTCAATTTAATATGATGATAATACATAGGTTTGAAAAACATTCATTAACTTTGCTCTAAAAAAATTGGAGAAATCAGTTAGGTCTCTCATAGATAAATATCTAAAATTTATATTAACTTGCCTTTGATAGAATAGCATAGGTGATTAAAATGTCACTTAAATCCAATATTATTGTACTAAATATCCTGATCAAGTCAGCAACACCTGAAATCAGAGAAGAAGAATATTATTCAAAACATTGTATACTACATCTGTTTGCTATTGAGTGAACTAGTCCAATGTATAACTACAAATAACTCTGATAGGAGCTTAATACTCTAATAATAAAATGAATACTGTTGATATTAGTATTTTTCTGAAGGTTTGTGATGATGGTATTTTAGTTGTATTTATATGATGGACTATTTCCACCATGTCTTTAGAAAAATTTAACTTTATTTAAATATTCCAAATACATTCAACTGTTAGTAATAGCACACAGGTTAGTATGTACACAATGTAGACATTGTGCATGTACCAACCTGTACACATTGTGCAAATACTAACCTGTGTGCTATTACTAACAGTTGAATGTATTTGTAATATTTAAATAAAATTAATTTTTTCTACTAAAGACATTAAATATTCATATTAGATTATGGAAATAGTCCAGCATATAAATACAACTGTTGATATTAATTCATAATTTATTTCACAGTGTTTTATTGTATAAAGTTTTAAGAACCTATCTTATAATTAAAATACAATGTATAGTTCTTTAAATTATTAATAGGAAATTGAAATAGAATTATTTATCCTCACCTATTCAAAACCAAATGTTATTATAGATATATTCTGTCTAACAGGCAAATCTTAAATTCTTTTGCAATAACATCTTTCATTTCTAAAAATAAAATAGGAGCTTCTTTATAAATACAATTAGTATTCATTTTGTGTTAATATATTGAGCACTTCAAAATCATGGTCCTGTAGACCTTTTATTACTTTAGCTTTCAATAGTTGTCTGTAATTAAATTCTTTATAAAAATGTATAAAGTTGAAAATGAAAATTTTCTAAATTTATCATTAGTATTTTAGAAATTAAATTACAAAATCATTATCATAAATATAAAAATAATTTACATGACTTAGTTGATAGAGCAAATTAAGATTATTTCAAATGTTGTGAACATCTACAAACAGCTGCAATGTTTAATGATATTAATAGTCTTTTCTTCCAGAAAAATTAGATAATTTACTTATTAAATTATGCTTTTTGGAAAAAATATATATATTTATAAAAATATATTGTAATTTGATTTACAAGTGTCAAACTTTTTATATTCAGAACTTTGATATCAATTGTTTCAGATAAATAAATTAATGATTATTACTAATCACTTATTAGTCTAGGGTTTACCTTAATCTAAGTATAACTTCAAACCCCAGTTAAAGATTAATGTATTATTTTTATATATATTTATTTAATCACTATTTTCAAATTTCTCATTTTGTGCCTACCATAGTTTCTAGAATTTTCTCATTCTAGATCCATCTTGAGTATCATCTTTGTTCAAGAAATTTTGACAATAATCATTGTTGTTCTTATCTAATATTTTTGAAAAAGCCAACTGATTTATAAGATTTAGATTTTTTTCTACTTAAATATTATCCAGATAATTATTTTCATTGCAGAACTCTGAGTAACAGATACACAAGAGATTTGATTATTAATTAAATACTATCCAAATAATTGTTAATTGAGGTAATAAATTAAGATTAATTTTTTGACTTAAGATGGAAAAGAAAGCACCTAAGAAGCAGTCTATTATCATATTGATTTATTGGTTTTAGTTGAATAGAAAAAAAAGATCAATATCAATAGAAGGTAAAAAAGAAGTGGTGGAAATGTGGAAGATGAAAAAAAAATCTATCATAAACAATGAAGTCTTATTTTTAGTATCACAAATTCTCAGTTTTAAAATCTATTTCCAGCCAAATTTGAAAAAAATAATCCTGCTTTTTATAAATAATAGATATGATTTGACATTTAAAATAACTAACACAATCTACAAAAAAATATTGATCAAACTAGTCCATGATGCTCAAAAATTTTACTACTTTAGATTTAATAATTATATTCATAGCAACATTTTGCTGCCAAGTTAAGGAGGCAATTTGGTCACATGGCTTAAATGCATTCTCTTGTAGCTATATTTTAACATACATTTTCTGGTTTTGTTTTCAATTAATGTTAAAAATTAGATCTAAGGTATATATATATATATTGATTTATTAATTTTAAAAAAATCTGAAGATTCAGTATTATATAGAGAATCTAAACACAAAGATGTCAAAAACAATTCTAATTGATAGTGTTATTGCTTATAATACTTGCAAGAGTTTTTGAGAGTACTCATCTTTTGTCTGATATTTGAAAAAAAAATCATTTTACAGCTTGTTTATATATTTATGATTATTTTTGCAAAATATTTGAGAAATATTTATTTTTAATGAAAATATGATGCCGAGATTATTTAAAAGTATTTTTTTTAGAAAAATAAATGTCTTTATAATCACTGAAGTCATATTTTGTCATTTTTTAATAATCATAAGTGGAATCTTAAATTCAAAATATTATTTCTTTGCTTTATATGGACTAAGGTAATAACTATTTGATTTTAGAAATGGGGTTTAAATAAAAAATAGTTTTGTTTTGTTTTCAGGAATAGTGAAATAACAAAAGCTATATTGTTTTGAACACTGAACATTATTTTTAAGAATGATTTTTATTTGTAAACTTACATTTTTAAAACATACATTAAAAATTGTAGGAATATATTTCAGAATAAAGATTTAGTCATTAAAATAAAAAATAAATTTTTTATACAAAAGATCACTAGAAGATGCCAAAAAAGTTTAAAATAAAATGGATAATAAAAATATTCCTGGAACAGAAAAATGATGCAGAAAATGATGTAATGTGGCATTACTATGAATTTAAAAGTTAATACTCAAATAAATTGGAAGATATCTTTAATTAAATCATGAATAGAGTTAGATGTGCAACTGTCTACTAAAAATTGGCTTTATATATTAGTACAATATATTGTATGACTAAATTACAATCTATAAAATCTTCAATACTTCATCGATTTCTCTGTAATAAATATTACCCATGAGTTGAATTAAATAGTATTTGTATGACATATTTTGTACATATATATTTCCATTATAGTTGAATCATAAATGATATAAAATAATCCATCAGAAATTATTAGCTAACTTATTGAAATAATATATATTAATTACACTATACTCAAGAGTTCATGAAAAAGTGATACTATATCTGACTATCATATCAATAACTTAGTTTCAAATAGAGATTAAATAAAACATGGAATTTTCCAAGTTACAATCAGGCTTAGAATTTTTTTTGGATGTCAATCCCATAGCTGGCTTAACTAACCTTTAAATATTAACTGGTAAATAAATGTCTAACTATTCATAACTGGATCTTTAAACAAAATGGAAAAATATGAACTCTCATCCTTTAGAATAATATTTCTGTAGTGTAATAATATTCATTATTGGATTATCTATAGTCTAATGAATGACTAATAAAAATTATTAATATATTCTCATCCTTTAAAATTGGGAAAGCTTGGTGAGAAATGCTTTCTCCTTCATGATTCATCTATGGAATTTTTTTTGCTCTAAAATATGCTATTTAATGGCTCTTTTATGTTTTTACTTATACCAAATAAAGTATTACATGACTTCACTTATTTATTTCTAACATCTAGAGAAATTCCTGAACTACTCATTGTGAGCATGAGTAATTAATCAACATTAAATGATAATGTTACATCCAAATTTTTAAACTACTTTCTGGATATTAACTTTCATCAATAAGGAATATTGGATTTGCATCTATATATCCAAATACCATTTTTATATTTTTTAAACTATTCTAAGTAATAGCATGAGATTTAAACATCCTGGATTGTTTGCTGTCAGAATAAAAGTAAATGTTATATACTTGCAGAATATTGATGTGTCATTTGTAGAGTTAAACGAAAAATGAAAATTTTAGATGTTTATATACTAGATATTTACTATAAAAAAACCTATAAAATCTAATTTATATTAATTATATTGCTTTTCAAAATCATCCAAATATATTCTGCTTAGGTGGGAATTTAACAAACTCTTACCAAAATCATATCTAAAAAAAATGATTTATCCACTATATAAATGTTGACATGGGGTAAATATATTATATTTTTACTATTAATAAATACATACACAAAAATTAGCAATTGAGATAACAAAGTTACTTTATATTTTCTGAACACAAATTTAAAGAGAAATATAAAAAAAAAAGATGGAACTATTACTAAAAAGAGAGTTGATATCATGAAATGTGTAGCAGAATTCTATCAAGAATTATATAGCAATAAAGAACAGAAAAAGTACTTCCTACAACTACTATATCTTCTAAATTGCCCAGGATTTTAAATGATAAAGTGAGACATGTAATTAAATTTATGAAGAAGGGAAAAGCTTCAGATAATTGTGGAATTATGGTTGATATCTTAAAAAGAAGCAGGTGAAAAAATATAATTTTTTTTGCAAAATTATATACAAAATGTTTAAATGATAAAGATGTATCAGATAATTGAAGAATGTAAAAAAAAAAGATGATAAAAAGATATTACAAATTACAGACCTATCAGTCAGTCTTTTATCAGTTCTATGCAAATTTTTTACCAAAATAATTACAACTCATTTTAACTAACCAAAAGTATAAGCTGGATTTTAAAATGATTTTAATACAGTGGATCATATCCAAGAATTGAGAGAAGCTATAGAAAAAAACAATGAATATGAGTTGCTATTAATCTTTGGATTTGTAGATTATGAAAATGCATTTGATTCTATAAGCATTTCTTCAATGTCAAAGCATTGGATCATCAAAATATAGATCCAGGATATTGTCATATTCTGAAGATTATTTATAAAAATGCAAAAGCAACAATTGGATTGCACAATGATACTAAAAAGATTAACATTGAGAAGGATATACAACAGGGTAACTCCATATCTCCAAATGGAAAGCTAAGGAAATAAAAGTAAATGGAGCAATTCAGCTAGATTTTACAGATGAAGTAGTTGTTTTTAAAAATAATGCTTTAAAGTTTCAAGAAATATTATAAGAGTTATCAGATGAAATTAAGAAAGTAGGATTAAAGATAAATCTTAAAAAGATTTATGTAATGCTCAATGGAAGTTCTCAAAAGAAGAAAATACAGATTGATAATGATGAGTTAGAAGAAGTTAACAATTACAAATACTTTGATCAGTTGATGGAAACATAACGGTTGAAATTAATCATAGAATTAAACTTGGTTGGAGTGTTTTAGGTAGAAGTAACTTAATATTAAAAGAAAAATGTCTGTATGTTTGAAAAGAAAGGTTTTAATAAATATGTTTTAGCAGTTCTTACTTATGGATCTGAGACTTGGACATTTAACAGAAGAGCAATATAGAGACTTCAAACCACTCAACAAAGTGTGGAGCGATGTATGTTAGGAGTAACAAGAAGAAATCGAATATGAAATATATGGATGAGAAAACAAACAGGTGTTGCTGACATTATTGAAAGAATTAAGAGATTGAACTGGAGTTGGGCTAGAATTTTGCTAGAAGAGATAATAATAGATGGATAGTTGAAATCTTGAACTAAATTCCAAGAGATTGTAAAAAAAACCTAGAAAGAGACCAAATGTAGGATGGATAGATGAGATAATTGTGCTAGGGTGATATGGAGAAGAGAGGCTAGATATCGGAGAAGAGATTATCCTGCAGTAGATCGATAATGTTTGAAAATGATAATAATAAAGCTGAAGTTGAAAAGAGCCCCCCCCCCCCGGCTTACATTTATTCATTTGTATTTTTGAATATATATATATTTAGCATGAAATATGTGTATCTAATTTAATTTTAATTCTTTACTTTAAATGGATAAAAATAACGAAAATACAACTTATTTAATAGGGAAATTGATTATACAGTAGTTAAAACAGAATTTATTACTTTTATACTATTAAAATAAACGTCAACACAATAGTCTTTTTTTAATAACTTATTATAATTACTTTACTTAGCAAAGCAAAACGATTGCATCAGATAAAGTCTGTTTTATGTTTTTTTTTCTCCTTCAAAACAATGGTTCGAATATCTATTATGATAGTTATTTATTTAATTAGCCAAATATTATTACGTAGGTGTATAAAATGAATAGAATAAAACTTCATTGCATTTTTGACTAAATATATACATACACACTCATAATAGACGTTTGTTGAGACTATAAAAATAATGTTAATTTTATATATTTGAAAATTGTCTTTATTAGAAGCTATTCTTAGACAAATATGGATATACTAATTCTAGAAAATGAATAAATAAAAAAGAGAAAAGAGGAGATAAAGAATATAAAAATTAAAGTTGAGATTTGTGATAAATATACAAACAAATATGTAAAACAAATATATGTTGGTATTGAAATTTTTGGATCAATTAGCAAATATTTATTTATTGTAATTCAATTGATACTATTTTTCTTTTCTTTTTTATGCCAACGTAATATCTGGGAAAATGAAAATACTCACAGAACAGGTAGATTTTTTTAATATTTAGTTTTATTACAGCCTAACATGCTTTCAATATCACGAATATGACATAACATGATCACTATCTCATACTAGCACATAATTTGTTATTAAACAATTCAAAACAAAAAACAAAGCAAAACTCTCCATACAGTCATCCATTGATTGCTCTTGTTAGCACAAGATGGCACTACTATATGGAGAGTTTTGCTTTGTTTTGAATATGACATAGTAAAAATATATATATTGAAAGCATGCTAGACAGTAATAAAGCTAAATATTAAAAAAAAAAACCTATCTTTTCTGTGATATTTTCATTTTGCCAAATACTTATTTAAACACAAAATTAAGAGCTTTAAAATTTGTTTACTAATTAATTTAAAAATGAAGAGATTGGGATTTTTATCTCTGAAGAAATGAAATTTGATTTTCATTTAGTGTATAAATAGATTTTTTTTTAAAAAGAAGCTTGTAAAAAGAACAATCAACATTCCAGACTTAATGCAATAATTTTTGAAGCAACCATGTGATTGGATGGAAGATTTGCGTCAGAGTTGTTGTTTTTAAAGACAAAAGAATGTGTAGATAATATAATTTAGTAGGAATTCAGTAGATGATGAGGATCAGTAATCAGAAACTCAACTTGTAAGTTTGATACTAGATTGATCCCATTATTAGATAAAAATGAAAGTAATGATATTCACAAAGCATTATAATATTTTGAAGATTACAAAAACCATGTGCTACATCCTTACTAAATGCTATAATTACTGACCCAACTATGTAACCAATCTCATTAAGGTGAAGGAAATTATCCTTGAGAGAAACTTTCAATTAGCTTTATGTATTGATCCATTCAAAAACACAACTGTCTCATCTCAACTTATGTTAATCTGCAATGAAAATAACTGTTAAATTGAAAACCTGAAGCTACAAAAAGAAAAAGAAAAAAAATAGGTAAAAAATAAAATGAAAATAATTGTTAAGCTGGAAATCTAGAGTTATAAAAAAAAAATGTTAGCCTGAAATGAAAATAATTATTAAACCAAAAGCTGGAACTATAAAAGAAGAAAAATCTAACTGGATAAAAGTAATTATTGAATGTGCTATAACTAGAAAGACAAAATCCTAGAACCAGGAGATTTACCAAACATTTACTTGCAAAATCTACTAGAAGAGAAATTCAATTAAACAATTAATGAAAAAAGAAAAAGTCCATGGTAAAGTGAGGTATTATAGGATGTACACTTAAAAAATTTATAAATGTTACTTTATAAAGAAAGTAATACTTGAAAATAGTGAATAATTTTAAATGTTTTTATTCAAGAGATTTTCACTTTTACTGGGTTAAAAGTAAATAAATAATCAATCAAACAAGATTGAAATAAACAACTATTAATAACTATATTTAAATATTTATTAAACCGGCTTTCATCTCCACTGAGTAATATTTATTTGTGATATATGAAATTTTGTGTATTGTAAGAATAGAGTTGTCAAATTATCATTTTCTAAATGTTTTTGTTTTTTGTTTATTAATTAATTTTATTAAATAATTGTTTTAAAAATAATATTTTATAAAATTATTTAGTGATGTTTTTCTTCTTCTAGTTGTATGTTCTTGAATTACCAGTGTGTGTGACTTATTTAATTAGAGTTATGCTTTGTGGGATTTATAAATAAGGTAAATCTCTAAAAAGCAAAATCTAAAATCTCTTAAAAGCAAAATGGAAAAAAGCTAAAAAAAATCTAAATTTCAATAACTTACAGTAATATTTCTAAGTAAAAAATAATCAAAATGTCTAAAAAGCAAAATCTTTTAAAAGCAAAATGGAAAAAAGCTAAATCTCTAAAAAGCAAAATCTAAAATCTTTTAAAAGCAAAACACACACAAAAAAAAGGTAAATCTGTAAAAAGTGACTCCGTTCACGTTGACAGCAAAAAGCACAAAAGACAGAAAAATGACAAAATATCCCATAGATCTCGCAATTTTTTAAATCTTGCGGGTCACCACATCAAAAAATCACCATTCCCATTAATTAATCATGACAATGTCTTTGTTGCCATGACATCATTCATATAATCTTCGATGAAATCTTACTGGCAGAAAACATGTTAAGCGTAATATGTCATCACTTATAAAATACGAAAGTACCAAAAAGGATTATCCCAATAAAATTATTAATAAATTATGTGGAAAGAAAAATATTGAAAAAAGGAATTTGAATAAAAAGAAAGATAAGAAGAAAATTATATATAACAGTTATAATGCATCAAAAAATAATTTGTTTAAGATTAAAAAAGATTATGAAGAATATAAATCAGAAATATAGAAAGGAATGTAATTTATTTTTGAAACCTGTATACAAAAAGAAATTTAATTTAGGAAATGTGATAAAATAAACAGAAAATATGAATGGAATTTATAGAATTGAGTGTTTAGATTGTAAAAGAGATAATAGGAATATATCATATATAGGTACAACAAAAATAAATTATTAAAACAACATTTGAATTATAAAAATTCAAATGTTAATATACATAGAAACGAATTTGGACACAGATTTTAAGATAAGAATGTTAAAAAAAGTAAAATTATATAAAGAAAGAGTGATAAAAGAAAGTTTATATATAAAGAGAGAAAAACCCATCTTAAATAGGATGAATTATACAAAAAATTGTTTAAATAAAAGCAAATTAAATTGATATTAAAAAAGATATTGTTTTAAAGTAATTGGTTAAGAGTATAAAGACAAAAAGAAAAAAAATTAGTGTCATTTTATATATATAAAGAAATGTGTATGTAAAAAAAAGGAAAAAGTTTGAAGAGTAAAAAAGAAGTAAGTAAATGTGAATTATAATATATATATATATGTAAAAAAGATGTGTGGATAGATGAAAGAGAAATATTATTGTTTTTTTATGATAAAGGTATATATATATATTAATTTTATTTATAATAATAATATAAATATTTAATTTTATAAATCCTTGAAAATGATTACAGAAAAAAGTGATCAAAACAATGGGTGTTTAAAGATGTGAATATGTCTATATGGTTGATGAGGAGAAATAAAGTTTTTAAAACAAAAAGAAGTCAGGAAAAGAACATTATAGTTTATAAGACGTATATATTTTTTAAAAAAGGAGTTTTCTTATTGTGTTTGTTAAAAAGTTTGTTTAACAGTAATGATATGTTAAATATATATATATTAGAATAATACTGTAGCACAGACTTCCACATGACCCACCATTCTCCATCTATACCCTATATATTACATATATAGACACGGGTATATAATAAGCCTGTGTGTTCCAGTTAATAATACTGTAGGAAAATTCATGAAGCAGGTAATAAGATGGCAACTAGTTTTGGTGATTGAATTTTAATTTAAATCAAATAAAAGCACATATAATAGCATCATCATTTTGGCTTCTAGATTTTTAAAAATATGATGATTGTGCTGTTTTTATCAATTCAGAAGTTGACGATCTACCCAATGTTTTTAATGTTCTGAATAAATGACCCAAAAATTCTCATAAAAAAAAATTGTGAAACTTTAAGGCTGGATGTGATAATATCTTGGACTATGTACAAAAAATTTTAAACTTTATTTAAACTTTTCAAATACAAACACAATGTTTCAAGTTAGAGTGTTGCCTTAAATTCAATATTCAAGAATCTAGAGGTCTAAGTTTGACTTCTATGCTAATATTGTTATTGGTCAGGTCAGCAACAACAAAAAAAGAGTGGAGAATAAGACTACTCTAAATGTTATGTAATCACTAACCTGGGTTGTCTATCTGTGTATTATTTCTAATAAGTTGTTTGTATTTGAAAAATTTAAATAAAGTTTAAAATTTTCTATCAACATTCAATGATAGATGATTGAAATAGTCCAACATAGTATCACATCTAATATATTATCATCACAAATTTATTTTTTAAAGCTGGATCAACATAAGCTTGAGTTTATGAATCAGTTTTTAAATTTTGATACTTTTTTAATAGAAAATGATTTTGAATGCTGAATGTAATACAAACGTTAATGTCCTGCAACTACACTGAATAAGCTTAAATATATTTCATCTCATAGCGATGTAACTCACCTAAGTTAATTACATATAGCCCTATAAATTTATTATAAAAAAGTGTTACATGGATTTCCTACTAATGTAATATAAAGTTAGTGGACAAATTTGATTAAAATGTTTTATAATATTTTTAATCAGGTAGGCAAAAGAATATGCCTAATAAGAATGTTTTTCAATCTATTGAAAATAATAATAAAACAGGCAAAACTCTCTATACAGTAGTGCCACTCAGTGCCAACCAGAGTAATCAATGGATGTCAGAAGGCTTGTGCATAAAATCCCTATCTAATGCCTACTCATCCAATATCCCCAGACTAGTTTCTGGCTCATGGCCTTCGTCAGTGAGGAGCTTTGGATCTGAGAGCACTGCACCTAGATCCTCACTGACGAAGGCCACAAGCCAGAAACTAGTCCAGAAATATTGGATGAGTAGGCACTAGATAGGGATTTTATGCACAAGCCTTCTGGCATCCATTGATTATTCTGATTGCCACTGAGTGGCACTACTGTATGGAGAGTTTTGCTGCCTGTTTTAATAACAGTAATGTGCTAGCATAAGAAATAGTGATCATATGGTGTTTAGTGGTTTGAAAATAATAATACTGAATCTACTATTTTGGAGCTCATCTTCATTAGACCATGTATTTGAAATAAATAAAAAATAAAAGATTTTCAATATATATATATATATTATGGTAAATGTGAGCATGGTATGAAGGGGGCAGATTTTATTTTTATTGTAAAGATCCTAAAGAAATTGTATATCAATCAATTTCATTGAGTGGTTAGTCTTTCAGAAATAAAGAATTGCTGTAGCAAAATATATTATTTCAGGATTCAAATACATAACACACATGTGATAATTGTGGAAGTAATTATTATTTACAAATTGATTTTGTATAGCATTGCAACCCTCACTATATGAGTAATTTTTAATGATGATAAAGACAAAGGCAAACCATGAATTAAACATTCATAAGAATATGAATAATATCTTCCTCACCAGTGGAAAGGTGGATCATATTATGACTATATTTCTGTTTCACCGGTCATTATCCTTACATGCATATGAACAATCCAGATTAACTTGAGACTTCTAAACTGTCAGTTAATAATATCCACATAACTATTTTTTGACCTATACTTAGATAATTAGCTGGACTAACTATGGAGCAACTACAAAAAAAAAAACCCCATCATAACCTTGTTTTGAACCTACTTGTCTTATTTTATGTTTTATTAATAGCGGGGAGGGGGGAGTTGTTGACATTAAACAATTTGATTTAAAGATCGAGTTTATCGTTGAATATCTTTGATTTAAACTGGTGGTAACCACTACAATTCTTAAGTACTATTGAATGATTAAGCTATCTTATCTAGATTTATCAGAATTACCAGATTACAAACTTTATTTATAGTGACATAATTGTTTTCAAAAGTTAAAATCCTTTCTTAAAAAACAAATCTTTTAATATAATATAAACAATATTTTGCAAATAATATACATTTAAATACTGCCATTCTTAATAAGTTGAGATGTAATGTATACCCAATTAATTAATTAATGTATAAAATCCAACCAGGTATATATATATAGGTACTATATATGTATATATAATCTATAAATGTATTTATGTGTGCATGTTTATATACATGTGCCTACATATAGTATAGATCGGTATTTTACTAATATATCTGCGGTTGCTTTTTCACTTCCACACTAAATATGTTATTTTCACAAAATATAAATAAATAAAAGTGATCAATATGTATTATAGATAAAACAGCCTTAAATAGGTCAATATTAGGGCAAAGGTTTCTTAAAAATATATTTTCACAAAGGAATGGTAAATGAGAAAATATTATCACCAATCTAATCAATCATTGCTTAGAAGAGGATTTTTTGTGGTTTTTCTTTAATGTTTTATTTACTTTCTTGCTAAAAATTACTAAACACCCATTTACTATTTAGAAGTTAAGTGGATATTAGTTTGACTATCTGAGGGGGGGGGGGAATCTATGCTTCTTTGGAAAGACTAAATTATTGGAAAACATTTTCAACTTATATCCAGAACATGAACTCCACCATGACTTTCTAGGTATATATGCATAATGTTTTTATGTTATATATAATTATTTTACTGCTTCTATTCTTTTAAAAATTTTACATACAGAAAAAAAAACATATTTATGCATATAACTAATGTAATTAAGCAAATATGTGTATGTGTACTATAGATTCAATCTCTGCCATTATTATAAATTATACAAAAATCACTGTAACAGATAATAAATAACAAATTTATTTTTAAAAAAAACATATGCTTTACACATTAGTGTATGTGTGCTTTTCTTTTTTTTTTATAACCATGATTATGATACAAACACACTAATAATTCTTGGGTTTTTAATTTAATTTTATTCTTTATTACAGTGTTTATGTATTTATATAATGTAAAAACAAATGAATTCAGCATTATAAAAATTACAAATATATTTTTTTGTTTTTATAGACTTCATCATCATTCCTATCAACTTACAATTAACCTGAGCTCATTATCTTCTAACTAAAAATAATTAGATACTCGTTAGCTGATCTATATTGAATGAACAGCTGGGATCCTAAATCTATTAGTATGTTCACTTATCCAGGATTTGAATACAGGTCATAATTATAGCAAGCAGGTGTATTAATCAGTATGTATACATATATTAAATTTAATGTACTTATATTTGAAAATGTAAAACTAATTGTAATTAGTTAAATAAATAAAAAACACAATATGTTCAATTGCTTGGGAGCTGAAATATTTGACCAGATATGTGTTACACTAATTAAAACAGTACTATTCAAATGAAGAAACTGAGATTTGTTTAAGTTCTTGTTCCATCTTTCTCATTATTATATTAAACCACACAGGAATTTAAGTGAAGAACATGAATGATATTCAAACTTATTTCTCTGCATTTATTTAATCTAAACAAGCATAGTTAAATGGATTCATTGGTGTTATATTTTGATTACTGCAAAAATAATAATAATGACATTCAAATTATGTTTTGCATTTAAAGATGTTTATAGATTCTATTTGATTTTTTTTATGAAAATAAGCATTTTGAATACTGCAAGAAAGTTATTTATGGTGTTAATATTTGAAAACCAGGCACTCTTCACAAACCTGGAACTTTAATTGTAAATATAGGGGGTTTGAACTCAGATTTTCAAGCTCCCACCAACTATCCACACTATCTCATACAACTGAAACACATGATCACACACATGTAGAAAAGATTAACAATCACCAATATACGTATTTCATGCTAAACCAGCACTCATCAGTTGGTCCAGATTATCATCTCCCACACACATATATAATCAGTGCTCAGTTTATATTAGGATAGCAAATCTTCACACTTTAATGGACAGGCTTCAATCTACTCCAACCTCCAACTTTTCAGCCAGCCATATCATTGAAAATCTGATGATGGAAATCCAAATCCCATACTAATGCCAACATTATTGCCAGGTCCATGTTGATCTCAAGTCACTCTGACCCCTCATGTATAGGACCTTACCCATTTAAATACATAGAAGAGGGATGGGCAGGATACAAGCTTATATGTAAATATTTGAAAACCAGGCATTCTTCACAAACCTGGAGCTTTAATTGTAAATATTATATATATATATATCATAATATATAATATACTGATTATATATGTGTGTGTGGGAGATGATAATCTGGACCAACTGATAGGTGCTGGTTTAGCATGAAATACATATATTGGTGATTATTTATCTTTTCTACATGTGTTTGGTCATATGTGTCAGTTGTATGAGATAGTGTGAATAGTTGGTAGGTGCTTGAAAATCTGAGTTCAAATCCCTTATATTTATGGTGATAATTTAAATCAAAAATTAGAATTTGTAAAGATAGTTTTCTAAATACTTTAATAAAAAAGTGATTTATAATTTGATTGAATGCATCATCAATTAAAAATGAATTAAAAATATTTAGTTATTTATCTGACTTTTAGACTAGAGAAAATTTAAACTTACATTTCAAGTTTTTCAAAACTCAGATTTGACTTTTGAAAACATCTAATTAAAAAGAAAATTCTCTTTTCTGTAAACAAAAAATTTAACAAAAGCTTCATTAACATAAACAGAAAAAAAGTTATTCTAAAAACATTATTATGTGTAAAATTTGTCTAAAATAGTAATTGAATGACTTAATTAAATTTGAAAAGATGCCAGTTCTGATCATTGTCTGTAATACACTATTTTGCTATGGCTGTAATACAACTTTTAAAAAACTTGAGAAATCACTCTGCAGAATACATGCATTTTAGGAATAACTTCTTGTATCAGCGATTTTAGTGAACTGCAAACAATACTGGCAACTAACTTATGTTAAGGCCATGAATATTATTTATCAATACAACTGCTAGATATAAACAACCCATTCTAACATAGTAAATACTAATCTAAATAGAATCGGATTTATATTATTAAAAATCTTAATTAGATGGATTAGCTAAAAAGATATTTCTTGTCATTTTAATGCATCTGTTTTTATTTAGGCCTTTAATTAAAATTGAATGGAGCAAATATCAGAACTAAAAATAATATTTAGGGAAGTAGGTATTTTAGTAATCCAAGAAAACTTTTTTTTTTTTGATTTAAAGTTTTACTCAAATATATACAAATAAAATTTTTCATACTGATTTGATTAACTTTTCTAATTTATATAATCAAATTATTCTATAACCTCAATCGAAAAAATATTTTTCATAAATATCTTATTCTTCAAAATAATTTCTTTCTTCTTTCAGCTTTTTCTTATCACTATGAACCATAGTTTTAAAACACATGTCTAATTCATTTTTATTTCCTCAATGAATAAAAGTTGTTAATCTAATATTTTCAATACTCTTACAATTCTAATCAAATCTTTCTGATTTATTTATAGCCTTCCAAATTTACATCTAAAGCATCCAATATTCTTGTCCATCCAAGTTTTTATTTCATATAAAGCTAAACTATACTGAACATATTCAATCTTGATGACCCAAAGAACATTTTGTTTAACTTATTTTTCTTATTACTTTTTGTCATTTTTTAAATTATCAGTTTAATTAACATTTAGGGATTCTTCATAATTTCATGCCTACTCTTAATAAGTTTTATTTTTATAAAATTTCATCTTATTTACATATACACAAGTATATCTATGTTATGTTGTCTGCCTAAAAGCAGATTGAGTTAATATTGATCATCAGCAGTAGTAGTTATTTTTTGCTTAATGTATATATATATACACACACATAATATATATATATATATATGTTAAACTATTCTAAAAAAATACTCTTTTGCAGGGTAAAGGCCCTCATGACAACTATTGAGAAATAATGGTGAATGCATTACTTTATAATCTTACAATTGCTAAATGGCAAGAGTTTTAACTTTCTTACATCCTTCATCTGACCATTTTAACTAAAAATTATTAGATATTCTCTTACTACCACATATTAAATGAATACTGGATTGACTATGGATTAACAACATAGGGGAAGGCTCATTTTACTTGTAACAGAAAAAAAATTGTTTACTGAGCCTAGATTCTAAACCAACATTATGGATATCATAGACAGATAAGGCATTTCAAAATGTTACAAATGACATGACACTTTTTTGTAAAAAAAGAGAGAGAGAGAGAGAGATAGAAAAGAAATCGGTACTAATTACTTAGTCAGGCTTGGCCATTTGATGGCATTTTTGCTAGTCAAAAACAATACAATGCAACGTTACTGGGCTGCAATTTTTAACAACTTTCATTTACTTTTTTTTCAATTGGTGCCTTTTTTGGCCTACACAGTGATTTTTTTTTGACTTTATTTGTATACAGCTGATATAGCAAAACTTTTAGTTTTAAAACCAATTTTTATTATCTTTTTTAAAAAATAAAAAACAAACCAAAAATAACTTTTGTCTCTAACTAACTGGCACAATTTGAAAATCTGCTTGCCATTTTATTTGTTTTGTATATTTTTTTGCGAAAGTGTGAGTTTTCATGTGAGCTTGGCCAAATCATGTTTGGCCCTACCTTTGCCAATGTTTTGCACATTCCAAATTGTATAGGGAAGGGTGGGGAGGGTGTGACAAATGTTAGTGAGTCAGACTGCATGATTTAAGTAGCAAAGAAATTACTCTGCTATACAGATATCAAAAGTTGTGGCCACTTGAAATCCAGACACCGTTAGATGATATGGTAGCCAACTGTGAATTGTGTGAATTCACATAAAGTGTCACAAAACATAAAACAGGCCATGCAATGCCATCAAGTGGCCTGAAATGGCTAAAATAAACAGAACTGTTTTCCTAGTCATATGTCAGGCCATGTAAATGGCATTTGAAGGTGTTTTTGGCTAGCCAAAATGCCATCAAGTGGCCAAGCCCAGCTAAGTAATTATACCAAGAAATCTATGTAAAAGCCAATCTTTTTCTTTAAAATAATGTAAAATTAAATAGTCAAATACTTTAGGGATTAAATAAAATTAATCAATTCCCTGCAAATTATAAAGTTTTAAAGTCTTTGATCTAAGAAATGATTTTTTTCTGGTTAACACTTGAGTTCATAATTTTAAAATTAGATTTATTTTTTTAAAAACTTTTATTACACTCTTTTGTCAAATATTATGCCATTCATCACAACATCTATTATTGACAAATCACATGGATAAATTTTGTCCAAAACTTGAAATAATATATTTTATATAAAAAAAATAACACTCATTTTTTTTTTTTTTAACTACTGCTATCATTAATATTAAATAAAATACTTGTTTAATTTAACAAAAAAAAAGTTTTACTATTTTTATTCATCCGACAATCTAAATTGATTTGCTGTCATAATTTTTTTTATTGTGTCTGACTTGAAATAAAAAAAGTTTTTATGTTTTGTTTAAATCGGTGAGAAAAAAGAGTAACCTAGAACAGGGATCAGCAAACTTTTTAACATGAAGAACAATTTTGTTTAAATCTCCACCATTAAAAAACTGAAAGGAATAAAATATCTCCCCACTATCCCTAATTAAAGAGCCAGCAAGAAAAGATATGACAAATATAAAGTGAAAAGCATAAATTTCTGAATGGCTGTGAATATATTTGGAAATTTATTTTAGTCATAAAATATAATAGAATCTGTATACATTTTAATAAATAAATAAAACAAAATATTATTTTGTTATTTTAATTTATTCACAAATTTCTAATATTTAAATATTCATTATCTGCAATAATTACTATTCTATGATAAGGCTGAATTCAAGAATGTTGTAATGCATTTTTTCTCCCCTAGAGACACCAAAATAATTATTTATAAATTATATGAGGAAATAAAAAATATATTTGCATATATCATGATAAAAAGTCACAAGATTGAAATCAAAGACGTTTGGCTCATGAGTTGTAGTTTGCCAACCCCTGACATAGAACATACTTGATATATTATTTTGCCGAAAACTTATTCAGCTTTCCAAAATTGATATCCATTTTTGGAGCATTTATATTTAAAGATTTTTTAGAAGAAATTTAAAATCAATAATGAAGAAGGAGTGCATGGGCTATAATAAGAAATTGATTACAATAAGTTCCTCATGTTTTTCATTACTAAGAATAATCTCTCTACGATAAATATTAAAATTTGTAAAGGCACTGATGAATTATTATTTCAAAATTATTTTCCAGAAAGTAAAGTTATTACATTACTATTTTTATCTTATAAAAATACATGAAAAGTTAATCGACAATCTTTGCAAGTAATTTCACCCTTACACAAATATATATAAATAATATAGCTGATATTTACTCAAAACTAGGTATTGATTTATAATTATAAATACAAGAAAGCAAACGATGGCTATTCAACAACAACAGTCTGCTGTCAATGCAACATTCTATTAATGAAAAAGATAGATACCCACTTTTCTCTATAGTCTAAGCTATGCTAAAGATTGACATTGATTGAAACAGATTGAGAATTTTAATTCATAGAAGTTTAAATAACCTCCATTAATCAGGCAAATAATACTTATTTTTAAAGTATAATAACAATCAATCGTTTTTTAACTTTCAAACTTCACTGAAACTAATTATTTAGATAATAAAATTGGTATTTGCTCAAAACTGAATTGGTTATAAATATAAATACATGAAAGCAGTCTATGGCTATTCAACACCAAGAATCTTCATTCTGCTGTTAAAGTTCTAAAAAAAATCATGTCCATTTTCTTGTCTCAATGCAAAGTGAGCATTAGTTAGTTGCAAATTGATTTAATGATTATTTGAGACTATGGCTTGTAAATTTCTAAACATGATTGGCCCATAATTTTATTTATGGCAGCTGAAGAAAATGTATTTTTTACTTTATGTTGTATTTATATGAATTAAAACATTTTTTAGATTTTTTATTTTCTGTTTTAGTCTTATATATAATGCTCCAGATATTAAGAATGAAGGAACTTTAAATAGAATTTACTACCATTAGATGACAATACTATAAAGAGTATAGAGTAGTTGGACTAATACAAGAGTAAGGCTGCTATTTAAAGGAAAGGGTAAGGATTGTAGAAAGTTAAACAATCATAGACAGATAATGGTAACATCAGTGCTATATATAAAGTTTTCTCATATATGGTGGCTGGAAGGGTTGCAAAATAGATGGAAGAAAATAATATAGTGAGAGAAATGCAAGAAGGTTTTTGATCAGATAGGCATATAGGAGATAGTTTATTTGTAATCACACAACTTTAGGATATGAGTAGGAATGCAAGTAGGCAATTATATATGGTCTTTATAGATATAAAGAAGGCATATGATAGAGTGAATAGAAATATATTATGGATAAGTTTACTAAATTTAGAAATGGGTGGAGCTTTAGTGGATCTTATTAAGTGATTGTACCAAAATAATTATTACATATATCTATTAGGGAATATAGAATCAGTTAAAGTTAAAAATGGGCTGGGACTGTGGTAAGAATTCCCTATGTCACCTATTTTGTTTTTGTTGTATTTGAGAGAAATGGAGAGAGCAATAGAAAGAGTAGGAAGAGGGGTAGAGATACCATTAATAGGTGGCAAGAGAGTATTTACATTGTTGGGTCTTTTATTTGCAGATGATGCCTTTTTGTGTACAGAAAGAAGGGAAGATATGAAAGTTATGCTGAGGACATGAGCAAAGGTGGGTAAAGAGATGGGGATTAAATTTTGTGAGGAAAAATCAAAAGTAATGATAATTAATAGTGGGGAAAGAGAAGACAAAGAATTTTTATTGGGGGATATAAAGTTAAGGGTGGTGAATAGATATAACTATTTGAGAATTATTTTAAGTAATCAGAGAAATTTCTTGCATGAATGGGAGAAAAAAATGATAAATGAAGCAAAGAAAAGAAAGGGATTGATAAAGAAATTAACAGTGTTCTCATATAATAAATATGATGTAGCTAGAATTGTATGAAAGTGAGTGGCAGTAGCAGGGTTAACATATGGTAATGATGCATTATGTGTTAGTAAAGGGGCACTAAATTATTTAGAAAAAGTACAAAGAAAAGTAGGAAGACCTGCATTACATGCAGATGTGTGGATGGCAAAGGAGGCAATTCAAGGAGAAATGGAATGGTCAAGTTTTTATATGAGAGATGCAAAAAGCAAAATGAAATGTTCAGTAGATTGCAGTTTATGGATAATAAAAGAATAGCCAAAATAGTATTTAATTGTGTTATGAATAAAGGGCAGGTAACAAGATGGATGAGAAAGGTAATGCAATATGCAGAAGATTTAGATAAAGAATTTATGTCAATATATTTATACAAAAATGTTAGGAGAATTGTTGAGTGTTATAGTGTTAAGGAATGGGATAGAAGAATAGATGCATTAATAAAAAATAGGAAGTTGGAGAGATGGAGAGCTAGTATGGAGAGTAAAAATGGTTTAAATATTTATAGAAGTAAACAGAATATTGGATTTGAGTTAATTAATGATAATAAAAAAGTTGTTTACTGTTTAAGACTCGAATGGGAACTTTAGCAACAAGAGAATATACACATAAATGGAAAAATATGGGTGATTTAGTCTGCAAGTTGTATAAGGAAAACATAAAAAATATTAGGCACCTGTTAATTGAATGTAAATGCCTGAAAGCAGGAAAGGTACAAATAATGAAGTTGTAGAAGAATAAATGTAAACAAAGTGATTATACAGAAAGTGGGTTATTGGTTTTTATGTTGGGTTTGCGAAAATATGAGAGGAATTTAGATATAAAGGCTATGGAGTTGACAAAGATTATGTTGTGAAAATGGGATGGTACAGGATAGAGAAGAATATGGAAAATGTTATAGTGGGAAATGATGGGGAGGTTAAAATGGCTAATAGGTTTCTCTGGGCATAATTGCTGAGAGATTCCTGACTCTGTATAAGGAGAAGTCACAGTGCATCCCATCTCATATAAAATTAAAAATTTAATTTTTGATTAAAAATTGTTTGTAAATTCTACAGAACAAATATATTGCCATTGGGATACATATTGTAACGGGATATATATATGCATTACATTCAAATTTTAATAGTAACTTTTTTATCTAATACAGAATTAACAACAAACTGTCAAAATGCACAAATAACAAATTATTAATTTATTAATATGTTAGACTGATTGAAATATTAAAATAAGCTTTAAAAAATAAATAAATTATTAGAATCGAAGCAAAGATTCTAATCTTTAAATAAAATATATAATAAAAAACCCTTTTAATAATAGCGAAGATTTTTTAATTATAAAAAAATTACAAACAGATCCTTAAGGCAAAATCACAATTAAAGAAATGATTACGAAATAGATAAGAGTTCCCGCCCAGAGATAGAGACACAGACCTCAATGGAAAACCCAAAATCTTACCTTGGACACCAAGAATAAACCAATAAAATATAAATAATGAAATATGTTTGATGAATCCATGAATCCAGAGATAAGGTGCCCGACGACTATAAAAAGAAAAATCCAAAGGGAATAAGGAGTTGGAGAGAATCAGAAAATTAAAATTTTAAATTCAATTGTTTTTGTTGAAAGCAGAAATTTTTTTAAAAAAAGCTATTGTCACCATCACTAAGAATGTAGTCAGCATCAACGGGCTTCCTTCGGTGCGGCCGGCCGAAGGTAGCTTTCCTTTTCACGGATCCCGGGATCGAACCACTGGAACTATCTTCACAAAGCATCATAAATTGTCATTGCCCGCAAGAAAAGGGCCCTCACATAAATTAGATCTTCGTCATGAAGGAATAAGCACAGGACAAAAAAAGGTATAAATTTATAAATGATCAACTTAAATATAAACTCTCTTAAGCTTAAAATCTTTCGGATTTTATTTGTGTCTAAAAAAATGAACTATAAACTTTCTTTCCTGAATAAACCTGAACTTTCTGTGTCTTTTATAAACTTTGCAATTTTAAAACTCTGATCTAAAGTTAAAACGTAATCTCTTCAAAATGTATTGTATTTTATTTTTGTTTATTCATGCTAAAAAGATCTGTTTGTAATAGAGTAGGGGTTTGCGATTGTAAACTTAAATTTAAAAAATAGAAACACGTCGTTATTTGTGCATTATTAAATTTAAAAAGAAAAGCAGGTTATATAAATTTGCAGGAAAAAAAAATAAGTTAAAATATAAATGTTATCTTAAAAATGATTTTAAAACCTTAATTAAACTAAAGATTTTTCTTTTGAATTAAATTAATAAAATGATTTAAATGTTAGTTGAGGGTAGATAGCTGCTAGACTAGTTTAAATATGTTACTTTTAAAGAGGGTTTTGATTTCGGAATATTTGTTTCATAGTTGTGTCAATGCTTGTGGAGAGATATATGGACATTTATATCAATGTAATGTGAAGTGTGTTAGCACCTAGGGCTACGAGTCCAACTGAATGCATGACCCCAAAGAGAGGTAGTCATATCATTGAAATGGACACAGAGGTATTTCCTGCACCATAGACCCATTCCAGTTCTATGGATTGAGAAGATAAGTTGGCAAGATAAGACTGCTCTCTCATCCATACGCAGCGTTTTTCTCTTATTATTACATACATGATTCCTTTGCCAGATAGAAGCACATTCCTATACTGGTTGAAGCTCATGTTTTCTCCAATAATATCACGTTGTTCAGATGCACATTCCTGTCGCATGATTTTATGCTAACATGTTCATATTGCATTGGTTGCTGATATATATCTGGAAGCGAGCATTGGTGTGGCTGCGGACTTTTAGCCCGGAATCAATTGTTTGAAAGTCTTTTAGGTGCATGGTCTGGGTAGCTCATCTATACTCAACATTTCTAAAATTTAAAATTAAAAGTTAAAAACAAATAAAATAATAATGAAAGAGAATAAAACAAATTTCTTCCTGTGTTATAAAAATTATTTTTTTAAAAGTTTGTGCTTTATTAATTATATACGTAAATAAAATCTTTTTTTGTGTGTTATTAATACTGACAGTGATTGCCTTTATTATTATTTATTATAAAAAATATATTTTACTAAATATATGTTTCTGTGTCTACTTGAGCTAGTGACTAGGGCTGACGGCCGTGATCTTAACAGCACGTATCTGTCGACTTTATAAATTTTCTAGGTTTAAAGTAGCCTAGTGGCACTCTGTCGGCAGATGCGGTAAGATGGGATATTTCATCATCATCCCCGACCATTATAATATGTATGCAAAGTTTCAATTAAATTGGCAAATGGGCAAAAACTGAATTACAAGAATTCATAAATAAATAAAAACAGAATAGGTTAAAATATATAAATGATTAAATTCTTTATCATTTTTTATTTAATTTTATGCTCTCAATTTTATTGCTTTTCATGGTGTGTTAATTTTATGATAATATATAATACTTTTATTTTTATGTAAAGTAATCTTTTATTAAAATTATATCTTAAAGCAAAATGCAAAAAAAAAATTCAATATGACATTCATTGTATGAAGTAAATATCTTTATTCAGAGATCTGTCTTTTTTTACAAGTACTAATGATATTGGAATTGCATATTTTTTTAGGTTTTGAAATTGAAATGAAAAATTTCCCCAAAACAAATGCCAATTTAAATTTATTTACTTGTAAAAGTAAGAAAAATAATAAAAAAGTAATATTTATATATACTTTTTATCATTATAATTAATATTATTCCAATTTTTTAAATATATGTAACTACTATATACTCTTTGGTAGTCACTTATTTACCTTGCTATGACGGTCAACATTATTCTACGTGCTGTATTTTATAATTGAGCATGTATTGGTCTGTCCTCTGGACAGGCAAAAACATCAGAGACCCCCCTCCCATTCCAGTGCTACATGCTGACTTTTCTAATTTTCAGTCAAAAAATGAGACGCACTGTAAACATAAAATTCAGCGCATAAAAACAATGTTGACCGTCATGACGTTATAGCAAGATAAATACGTGATTACCTAATCTTTATGAAGTAACTTGAATATGCTACCATTCATGGCTATTTTAACAAATTTGTGAATAATTACCATTTTCTACAATTTATGCTAATTTATCAGTTAAACAAAAGATAGCCATTTTCACCAATTATGTTTTTAGATATTGTGACTAAATAAATCAGTGACATTTAAAAGGAGTGAAAATTTAAATTAGCAACAATTTTTATAATTTATTAATCAAGCTAATGAAGTTGTAAATCTTAATAATAATATAGTAGCAGCTACTCACAAAAGAATATCACCTCCAAATATATATATATATATTAGAATTATTTTTATGATTATACAAATCAATTCATAAACACAAATATATTCTTGTATTGTATACACTGCCATCGTTCTATTTATTTGATATTTTGCAATGCTATTTATTTAAACTTCTGCAGAAAACTCTTTTTTTTTATAAAGCCTTTGACACCTTTTCTAATTGTAGTCTCTTTGTATTCAATCTTTAGCTATATCTTCCAATAAAAGAAATCAATATG